>CM017565.1:29722229-30057229 GCA_007844125.1 Sinonovacula constricta
AAAATAAAATAAATAAATAAATAACGAAACAATTTTAAAATATCGATGTCATCCAACAAAATATTTATATTCTTCTTTCTTCCTTTTTATTCACTTCTGTTTTTAATTTGTTGCAGTTCTTGACAACGTTAGGCTTACCTTGCGTAAACAGGTTCGGATATTTCAACCTAATCCGTGGCTGTCACATCTGGAAGATGTGCTCCGGTCTGTTGTATTTCCTCACTGGGCAAGTCAGCGCCTGGTTCCTTATGGTCTTTCTCTTATGCGATATGTACGTATGTGATTGTGTGTGTATTAGTTTTATAAGAATCCTTTTAATAATAAGTATCTTTCTTGAATTAAAACGATCTGGTCTGAAATATTGCCCAGATTGTATCTAATTAGATCAATTGGTAGTAAATATGCTTCCGGCTGGGTTTACATCTCGTGTCAAATCTTGGGTTCTAACCCCAGAGTCTCCTAACTAAAGTAAAGAAAACGTAACCAATCAATCAAGGACGCTGATTATACGTTTTATTTAAAGAACTTATATCTTAGGAAACATGTACAAGGTACAAAATAGTAAAACACAAAAGGTATATGACACAGAAAACTGACCATAGCAATAGCGGTTGATATCTCTGCGGCCCCTACATTAATCTAAATGACCTGATAGGCGCCGGTTGACACCTACCAAAATCCTTTGATATGTTTTGTTGAAATTTCAATTTTAACATTATGCCAATGGTTATGTAACATTTAACTTGAAACTGCATAAAGTAAGTATTTGTCAAAACTTAATGGCGCAATCAGGACACCACTAGACTGCCATACAGGAGGTCGTGGTTTAGCATCATACAGAAATTAAGGCCTTTTTTAATTTTGGTTGTGTTACATTGCTGTCTTTCCTTTTTTCTCTAATAACAACTTAAATAATTTTATCGTTAAATAAGTTTTAATTATTATGATTAATAGACTCTTTCATAATGCCATGAATAAAGTAAAACAGCACGCCTGATAGTGTTATTATAGCTTTAAAAGAAATTGATTGGCATCGCTTAAAACAACCCACAATTGCATTTGTTTAATGATATTACATTAAGACCGCTGCAGATAATGGCTATGCAGCTACAATAAACATGATTAAATACTAAATTGATGATAAAGGATTCGTTAATTGACTTCAAAACGCTGAACTATTGAAAAGCTTTTTTGCAGAAACAGCAACAAATAGGCGTGTTTATTATAACGTGTTTGTGTGTTTTAAATTAAGATTAAACACATGATAGAAACTGATAACACTTGAAAGAAACCGTTACATTTTTCTATATGAATTTAATTTTTAGGAAGAAAACGCATCATAATGGTAAACATAAATCCTACTTATATACAATGGTTAATCATAATTATGAAACAATTCATATATAGCGCGTTTAAGACTATTCATCATTTCACCATTAATTAATTCTCAATTTGACATTAATAACCATATACGTGTACATTTGCTTAAGATCTGAACATGTGTCCTTTGTAGATTTGCTTCTGACGTCATCGTATCTTTGATGAATCTCCCCCTGTCCGACATTGCAGACAGCGACACCATTCGCTACAACCGTCGGTCAGTATTTGTATTGTTTTTTCTGTCACATGTCAATTCAGTCTCTCACTCCCAGGGTTTATAGTATGCATCTTATAAATTTGCATCTCCCTACACTTATTAACAAAACTTGTCCCTTAAAGAAAAATATTCAATCTCTTCTTAGCACACTACATTATGACATTTTGAGTGTTTTCTCTTTTCTGTTTCTATTAGCAGTAACTTTTTTGTTTGCAAAATGAATATATATTCTTTATCCAGTAAAAGTACAACACCACGTTTTACTTTTGATTTCTAGTTTTGATTGTTGATTTCAGTCACCGGGCAACATCAATGGTGTATGGAACCAACGCTCTTGTCGTCAAGCCGGCCATTTCTCTCGCACCGATGGTCGTCGTCGCCATTTTGAATCGCTATGGTTACGATAAGTTGACAGAGCTTAGCCAATCAGATCTAGGGATACTGAATGACGTCATGTTCTCAATCATCTGCCTTGTACCAATCGTTGTTGGTGTTGTACAGTTCTGCTCATGGTCTTTTTACACAATACGTCATAGAAAAAACATTGACATCACACTATTGATTCCGGAAGAAAGTATGATATAGCAAATGTTTGTAATACATTCTATGAATGTTTAAGATATATTTTGAAATATAGTCTGTTGGTCAAGGTATATGTCTTTTGTATTTAATTTTGCTCAACCCGTTTAAACAGAAGCACACAACACGTAAAAGCGTTCGTGATCTAGTTATATAACCGTGATACCGGATCGTTGGCTTGGAGCCCATCAATCGACAAGAGGCAAAACAATCTCTTTCATATTACTTTATATAATAGTAACTATAAAGTAATTATAAAAATAGACTTCTTAATAGACTATAAATAATTAGAAAATACACTCTTATTTGGTCTAAGAAATAGAGTTGACTTTTTAAGCACTTACAGATTTCATACCTGTATGATTTATTAATACGTGATACGAAATCTTTCGATATATATCTATCTTTTTAACCGCATTTATTGAATTAAGATAACATAGCGTTGGCTCGTTGAAACTAAACCTACAAAAGGACAATGCAAATAAAACGTCTGAGTGCAGAACGATGTACTGCTAATCAGACCGTTTAATTTCCTTAATAAGTATACAGTATACTTTTTTCACATATTTACCAAAACAAAAGTTAATTTTAATTCTAATTTAGTACACATAAAATCACTTGTTTCAGAAAGAATATAGCTTAATGAAGTTCTTGATATGAAAAAATATGTCACTTGCTTTCTACTTGTTTTCTTTTAGCAAAAGCGGATAACAACAAAACAAACTGATAAGGGGAGCAGTAGTTGTTCGATGCTGTTACAGAAAAACAGTCACCTGCTCCTGCTCAGAATAGAAATTCACGGTGCTGGCCTTAAATAATAATGGCATTCCCAAGACAGTGAAACCTAATTTGACCATCCGTCTCCTTCAGCACACATTTCCCCCCCAAAGGGATCAGACGCACACGTGTTCTTGCGCTCAAACCAAGAAACTAATGAAAACTTTTATGATTGAACGGTTTATTTAATACAATCTTATTTCCCAGAAGAATTGCATGAATACACATTCTTGTCATAAAAACTAACATATTAAATGGAACATAATCTGACTAAACATCCTCCTCCACACGTCTAGGAGCAGTACTGAGAACTATGCCATAGATGACAAGCGGCAATATTGGCATTCTGATATTATTAGGGCAATTTTGTGTCGCCATGTTGTTAGAACCATTTCTCTCGCCCTGATGACATATATCACTGGCTTTGAGATAACAGCTGGAACAATGTATGACCTATATAAAGTGTCGGTGTGCCGTAAAACCCAAATAATAATTATTTTTTTTCGTATTATGCACATAGCTGTTATGAGAAAATGGTCGATGCACGTGGGCTTACTCTTATTGGTCAGCAAGATAATAATTCTTTTCCCGATCTTACCACAGCTTAAGGTTGTGTCCAGCTGGTTAGACCCCCACGCCACCAACCAACTCCCCCGACCATAATCCTATAACCTCCCATTTTGAAGCTGGATAAGGTCATATTTCAATTTCCAATGTCTTTAGGCATTTTAGTTATTTAAGTGAATAATGCAGATTTAATTTCCATACAAATATAGAAACACTATATTATGTCATTGATAACCCCAACATTTTCAACGAATATAATTCTTATTGAGACAAAACAACAACTCAGTGTTACGTGTTATGGTGATGTTCAATGTGTCAATGCTTTCTTTCTTAACCTGTCAGGTATATTAAATATTCTTATATTGATCCTTCAAGCATCACACCTAACTAATAAAGCCGTGTTATTGCACTGAAATAACAAAGCAATAATCTAAAACAAATGAGAAACTAATCTGAATAAATGTCTGTTTCAATACTTCCATATTCCTTATGGGATCGCAACACAAAGTTTTCTTTAGACACAATTCATAGAACAGGCAGTAAAATGCAGATGTTAATTGCTTTGTCTTTATGTTTTCTCGGATCATGGTCTCAGGATGATTGGTTTGGAAATGTTTGTTTCTTTGCGTCAAAGTTTAAGGTTCATTATCGTGAAAGAAATAGGGCCAGTCAATAAATTTCGAGGTTCTTCTTTTACAAGTCTTTGCAAAAAACCGACGTAAGTTTCACATTTAATCAACATGTTGTGTCTCAAGAATTTCTAAAAAGTGTTCGGTTCAACTCATCAACAGCAGTAATTTAAGTCACTAAAAGGAACACGTAAATTATAGTTTCAAAATGCTTGCTTCATAAATTTTTTACACTTATTTACGTAAGTGAATGACATACCATTGATCTTAACTATTGCCAAATATTTTCTTGGTCATTGCTTGTATTTGTTTGCAGCTGACCATTTAAAAATATTTTGGTACGCACAGGACTATATAATAAAATTTGTCTTCATTTTAAAAAAATAATTTGTTAGATGGTACTTTCTACAACACGGCTTATCTTCTACAATTGGAAACGTCTCAAAAGACCGAAAGCATTTTTAGGAATAAAATGTTGTCATTTATTACCATTGAAATGATTGACATTTTTAACCGGATGTCGACTTCGTTGTTTTCCGACTGAAAATATTATATGTGAACATTGTATTCTATTTATGTTCCTGTGATTCGATTTCGGCCAGAGTATGTGGCAATTTTCTTTTTTTTTTATTATTGATAAGGTCTTAACTGTACACCAAAATAGTGTCTATGTTAAATCTGTTTTTCAGTAAACGAACCACAACTTGTCATCATTTTTCTTTACCGAGTTGGATGAAATAGAATTTCATTGGAAAGAATTTGTACACTAAGCAAATTTATGCCAAAACAACGGAACATAGCGGAATAGACCAACAAACATAGATAGGCAGAAGAGATAATGCAGACAACCGTGGTGGAAAAGATGACCATGTCTTTCCCGGAAAATGATGAAGAAGATGCTTAAGGACAAATCTGTCTTCATTGATTTATTTTGCATTTAGTCTGTCGTTTTTTCCCTTCAGGCAGACAATACATAACTACTAATCGCCACACCTTTGCAATTTGACACACTAATAAGTTTGCGATTGTTTACGAACGGACTTTCTATTGTGTGTGATGCTCGTGTATTCTGTATATATTTATATATATTTATATATATATTTTTTCTGGCAGTTGTTTGCTAATAAGAAGACAGCAAAAAGAAAAATAATCTTCCTAGCTGTGAATGTTCGCCTGTGTAAAAACATTTCTATTGCTCTCCACCATAAAGTCAGTTAAAATAATTTTTCTGACGTAGATAAAACCAAGCTGAAAACGGCACAATTTTATATTGGGCTTAAAACTGTTGATGTAAGGACATTACCCGTTTCAATCATCCAAAAAACTATCCAGATACAACATAAACAATTTTGAACAGTCGTCTTAAAAATATTCTGAGAAAATGGGCTGTCTTAGTAATGAACATACACGTTTTATGGCCTGTTTTGTTGATTGTGGCCCATAAACATCGCCCCTTTTAATTACTTTGGGGAATAAGGCTGTGTTTAAACAGACGTTTTAACCGATACGTGCTCATTAGTTTGTTAATGTTAATGTATCAACACATGTGTTTGCTCTCGTTCCAGAACGCTGGTAGCAATTCGATCCTTAAAGTTACAAAAATTAAAGATCAACACTTTAACTGTAAAGCCCCGTAAACACCGATTTATGTCTTTATTGAGATCTTGATGTTTGTTACAACTTACATCAGTCACGTACACTCGTCAGTCAATGCGGTTAATTATATAACAGAAGATGATTTATTTTAAAAAAAAGCAACAAGAGAAAAAACAACATCAACACTGAATCACACAAAGGTACTTGATTTGTTAAAGGCAAAGTATTCTATTTTTTAATTGTACGTTTAGGAAATTCCAATGCCTTTACGATTTTTTCATATATTAAATCCAAACGTAGCTGAAATTTATTATTGAAATACTATGCTAAAAGAAATAGAAATGAAACTGAAATATGTTTTACCTTATCCCAATGTTATGAATTTCTAATTAAAAACGTCACAAACAGTGTATTTTCACTTAAAATCGATAAACCATTTCTAATCAAACAAACTAACAGCATTTAAAATGTTGACAATTTGTCCAGTGATCTAAAGATTGATTCAAGACAGAAAATTGTTGATTAACTTACACTTTAAATGCACGGATTGAATAAATAATTACTTAATTACTAACTCTGATGTAAATTTACTCACATCAACCTTTAATGATTTCTTTGTTTTACATCGACTTTTACACATGGAAGATCGGTGTATTATATTGTCTTGTTTCAAGTATGCTCTGTAGGACAAAGTCACTTTTTAAAGTTATTCTTTGTTTACTTTTTGAAACAGTTTATAGTTTATTATAAAGTATTGTGTAGCTTTATTGTCTTGACAGAGAGACCAATACCTAACAATGTGTGAGTGGCTACTTTAATTTGATCCTTCTTGTACTAATAGTGCCTAGCAACTGCATGGAGGCTTTCCTATTCGGTTAACCCGTCGGACGAGTTCTCGGGAATCGCTATCTATATATAGAGAGAAATTTTGGCGACGAAAATGCCTCTGTGTCTTGTGTATAGCGCCCCTATTGCTATGCGCTGTGCCGTAGTATATGCACGTCGCGATTATTAGATACATAACAATGCGGAACCTTAACAACATAATCTAGCTGTTAAAATCGAGATATACACACAAACGTTTTTACATTGTCAATATCCAACGTTACATAAACACACATTTTTGTCAAAATCCAGTGTTACAGGCAGACGCATGTAAATTTCTAAAGTCCAGCACAGAACAGACCACATTTGGTGTTGACTTGATATACTCAAGACATTCCCAAGACAGATGAAAACCAAATGTGTCTGCTTCAGCACACATTTTTCCCCAGAGGAAAGCCACGCACACACGACGTTGCGCTTTAACTAAGAAACTAATAGCAACTAATATGACTGAATGGTTTCTTCAATGCAGCCTTATATCCCAGAAAAACTAGGCGCTCATGCATTATTGTCATAAAACTAAGATATTAAATGGAAGCTAATCTGACTAAACATCCGCTTCATAATGTCTAGGATAGACACTGGAGAATAGGAAACAGACAGCAAACCGCAATTTTGACTTTGTGACATTATTAGGGCACCTTTGCGTCAGCATGTTGTTGGGAACCATTTCTCACATATAACATCATGTTGTGAGACCACAGCTGGAACACCTGAAATGTATTAAATATACAAATATTTCATGGGATAATGATCATAAAAACGAGTCACACTTGATGCACATTAGCTGACTGTCATTGGTCAGCAAGAACATAATACTCATAATACCTTTTCCTGATACCATTGTAGCCTGAGGCTGTGTCATGCTCCGCCAGCTATCCTGCCTCAACTAACATTCCACATGTGAACATGAGAAGCCAGATAAGCCTATACATATATTTTAAATTCCGACGCCTATGAGCATTTTAATTATTTGTATGTCAAACAATAATGCAGATTTGATTTTTATATAAATATTTACGCACTATATTATTTCAATGATAGCTTTCAAACTTTCACCGACTAGAAACATCACAGAAAAACATCAACAGCTCATGGCTACCTGTAATATTGATGTTCGTATATAGCACTCGGAAAGTATTATAGCCAATGTTCGTAACTATCTCTTGAAATTATAACAAATAACAGCTCTTTGATGTTCTTTTAAGCATCACACTAAACACCAGAAGCGAAGCAAAACATCCTTGTTGTTGCACTGAAATAACAAAGCAATATTCTAAAAGAAATAAGAAACTAATCTGAATTGATGTCTGTTTCAACACTTCCATATTCCCAAAAGGATTAAAACACAATGTTTTCTTTAGACACAAACCATAGAGCAGGCTGTAAAATGCAGATGTTCATTACTTTGACCTTATAAATTCTCGGATCACGGTCTGTGGAAGATTGCTTTGGAATTGTTTTTTACGTCAAATTTTAAAGTTCATTGTCGCAAAGGAAATACGACCAGAGAATAAACTTCTACGTTCTTCTTTTACGAGGCTTTGCAAGAAGCGGACTAAAGTTCCGCATTAAACCAACACGTTTTGTCTTAAGAATTTCTAAAAATGGTTAATTAAGATCATCAACAACAATACCGTTAGCCACTTAAAGAAACTGGTAGATAATGGTCATAAAATGGTTGCTTCGTAATATTTATAAAAGTTATTTGCGTAAGTGAAGAAAATGCTGTGAACTTAACTTTTGCAACATCTTCTTGTGGGCCATTGTTTTTATTCTTTTGCAGCCAACCATTGTGTTTTTTCTTATATTAATATATGTTGTGGTACTCACAAACATGTGTCATATTTCGTTTTTGATTTTTTGAAAATTTATTTTGCTGAATATACTTTCTACAACACGGCTTATCTTATTCAGTTGGAAAATAAAAGAAAGGCAGAACACATTTTAGGAAGACATGTTGTCATTTAATACCCGTGAAATGATTGACACTTATTGCAGAGTGTCTGCTTCGTTGTTTTCTAATCTAAATCTAACGTATGAACATTGTATTCTATTCATGTTCGTATGATTCGATTTCGGCCAGACTATGTGGCAATTTTCTTTATTACATTATTGATTAGATCTTAACAGTACATCAAAATACAATGTCTATGTCAAGGCTATTTTTCAGTAAACGAACCACAAATCGTGACCACTTTCATTTTCGATTGGGATAAAATATAACTTCATTGACAAAAGACTTTGGACATGAAGTAAATATATACCAAATATATACCAAATATCGAAACATAGGTGAAATAACAAACAGGGATAGGCAGGACAGATAATGCAGACTAGCATGGTGGAAAAAGATGGCACCTCATTAGTCGAGAACCGATGAAGACGATGCTTGAGGTCAAAATTGTCTTCAGTGATTTATTTTTCATTTAATCAGTCTGTTGTATAAGTCGTTTAGGCAGGCAATAAATAACTAATTATCCATAAACCTTTGCAACTTGGCTCAATACTGAGATTTGGGATCGTTTATAAATGCACTTTCTACTGTGCTTGATGCATGAATATTCTACGAATATTCTATTCTCGAATATAGATTTGTAAACTGATTTTACTGGCAGTATGGTGCCTGTTAAAAGACAATAACACAATAAGAAAATCAGACGTCCTTAGCTGTGAAAACTCATATGTGTGAAAAAT
Organism: Sinonovacula constricta; assembly: GCA_007844125.1. Lineage (NCBI taxonomy): Eukaryota > Metazoa > Mollusca > Bivalvia > Cardiida > Solecurtidae > Sinonovacula > Sinonovacula constricta. Next base: position 29,731,557 of record CM017565.1, read on the forward strand.
CCTTTTTCATTGCTTTCCTTTATAGAGTTTGTCAAAGGAATTTCATTTTTATATTTATCAATCCTGTATGCAAATGCACAAAAACGGATATTTCTTAGCGTAGATAAAAAAGTTAAACAGAAACAATTTTTGCTCTAGGTGTTTCTGCTAATTTATAACATACGTTGCGTCTATATGGGAACACTCTCATATTGTTCACAAGCCTTATTCCAACCATATTATCTAGAACAACTGCCCTAAACGCTTTTATTCTTCTGAAAACACATACACATCGCGACATACATGTTACTTTTGCGGCAATATGATGCATACAAAATTGTCTATATCATTTAACTTTATTTTTTTGGTCTGGTTTAATGTTAAATCCTTTTGGCATGATTTATTATTGTCTGTTTTGATATTACACACTGTCTAATTCTTGACGACAATGTTTGGTTTAGTCTACATAAAGGCAATGGTATGCGGTTGCCAGAAATATATAAACTCCTCAAGAAATATTGACTTGAAAACTATAACGAAAGTTAGTCTCTTCAAATAAATCAAAATGTCAGTCATATTGCTAAACTAGTGGGATTTGGCGTTTAAATGCCTGTTTAGATGAGACTAGACATACATTATAAATTATAGCTTATAAATTAGACCATCTGTTCTATTTACCACATCCAAAACAGTTCTGGAATAAATTCATTTGAAGATTCCAAATCATTGTCGAGGTATCCAAAACTAACCATAGACCAGTCTTGTTCTTCGAACAATTGCTGAACATTCCGTAACAACGATTGACTCCAGGGAAAACGTTATTAAAGTTGTGGTGCCAGGTTATGCTATGAAACGATAAAACATCCTAGCGTTGATAGATAATTGCCGTTACAAAGTCCTACAGCGTCATGTAATTGCCAAGTGGAATTTGGAATTACTTTTAACACAATCACGACAAGGCAATATGTTGTTACGGAATTGAACTAAAATGTTGACACTAAAATACAAATAAAAATCGTTCTAATATTCATGTTCTAAAACGACGTCGCGAAAAAGTTTTGACAAATATTGTCCGTCGAATTTAAAGTTAGTGTTTATGTCTGTTGGTTGCAGATTTTGATGTAATGTCATTTTGTTTTGTTATGTCCATTGTTGCTATGAAGATAATTAGTGCTCTGATTTTTAAATAATTTTGATAAAGTAACTTCGGCGAAAAATCAAGAAAAGTTGTTATTTATCCGTAAGCCGTAAGTTGTTCCACTGTAATAAGGCATATATTTATATATTTTGTCTATAAGAAAGTGCTTATGGAGGTCCAATTATCTGCTTCAGCATCCAACTAACCATCCCACGCCGGTAGCTGTTGGTTTATTTTTATTTGTCTTATATCTCGTGTCCGTGTTCTTGACAATGTAAATAAAAGAGAATTTGCTTTAAATCCATAACGCACGAATTGTGCATCTCGACAGGTAGTTTATGCCGTCACTTGTGGCAGTGGTAATATATAATATAATTTTATTAACACATTGAAGGGGAAAATATTGATTTAAAAGGGTAAATTGTCATGATAAGAAAGTTAAACTTCGGCAATGTTGTGAAAATATGTAATTTGAAGAAAATCATCTGATCTTATTCATATGTCTCATCTGACTAATAAAAATGCATTGAGACTTCAAAGGCAAATAAATAACCTCACTGTTGACACTGTCAGCCAAATAGAAAAAAATGTGTCTTGTAGTCTATTAAAATGATCTCGTCGTACCACACAGTTAAAGGTAACAAACAAATCAATAAATTATGAACGAGAATCTAGCCAGAAAATAACTTTTTCATCAAAACGATGGGTCAATATAAACTTGCATGTTTTTTTTGTAATGTCAACCAGGAATCTTCTTTAACGATAAGATAGCCACAAAATAAGTTATCCGCATGCTTGTTGTTGATTTTAATTTATTTATTTCTTAATTGTAACTTTGCAACTATCAACAAGTAAAATATATATTGGTAAATACAGCCATTAAAACCACATAATAACATATTTAATTAATTTATTAAGAACTGGCTATCTTTTAGTGTCTTTAGTGATGAGGATTTTATAGAATATCATTTTAAGGGGAACAGACATGACACAAGCGTGAATTGACATAAATCTGCGTCAATTGTACAGTAAATGTACCAACAAAAATGCGTCCGAATCGACACATAAACGCAGGTGTTTATAACTTTGAGTTAAAACATAATGATCTAAATGATTTTGGAAGCGTTTCCAAAAACTAACTTGATATGATCATAAAAATCTTTGTAAACACCTACGTTTTTCTTGTTTGGTAAAATCCGTTTCTTCACCAATACATAAAGAAAGTAGTGTCAGAGATATAGACTTACAATTGAAACAATTACATGTATCTCTCGCCAGTAAGTAGTGTTTTAAAATAAATTATATCAATTTTACCACTGGTATGATTCATATCTGTTTATTCCTGCCTTGGTGTTTCAAAAATCCGTTGCGGTCAGACTATAACAGTATTGTTGCGGAGGTACGGCTACAAATTGCTCCAAAGCATATTCTCTTATAACTGGCTATATTTCCGGGACACATCTTTAGCTGTTTTTGATTAACGTTCAAATATTGCCATCTTCTTTTGAATGTGCTGTTTGGGATTTTGGACACTGTGAGAATAAATACCAATCCCAAGGTAATATATGGATTTTGACGACAGGCAGAAAGTAATTTAGACTAGAAATGGTGGCAACCGCTGGCCATAAGTCTGTCGAGACTAATAAAGAATATGCTCAAGGTCTTCGGTGAGCTTCTGTTTGTACTAAACCTGTCTATTGTAGATTTCTTTGCAATCAGACTATAAATATTATCGAAAAAAACTTCAAAGATGGCGATTGTATCTAATTATAATTGTTTTTATTATTAAACCATTAGAAACATGTATTACCAGACGTATATAATTGAACACATATTTTTATTATATTATATTAAGAAACCGTTAAATACAATTTAGAGCATAACGGTGTGATTATTTCTTTTTCGCATTTTACGTCAACTAAAAACCCATAATTAAATTTATCAATATTTTGATTGAGTTGAATGCAATAAGTTTCTTCGTTGTTGTTTAAAACAAGTCAACTACTAAGTACTTAGTATTATTTTTTAGGATTACATAACGGCCTTCTCAGATCTTCTGAAAATAGTTGTCAGTTTTTGAACAATAGAAGGGCCTACCAATCCATCAGGTACTTTACAATTACCTATGTTTTAGCACTTATCTTCCATTCTTCCTATGTTTTAGCACTTATCTTAACTACATTTACATTTATAATAAGCAGTTTGAAATACAAATCCAGATTAAGTCCGAACACAATCATATACAGTTATAGCCAATATAGATTAGCCTTATTTATTATTTATTCTCACTGTGTCCAGTGCCTTTTCAAATATTGCTATTCTTTGCAATGCTCATAGGACTTTGTCATATATTCTTATTCATGATTACAACAATGTTACTTGCGCAGCGTGGCGTGCTGTTTTAGGATTGTTACGTGTTTTTCCTTTATGGACATTTGGCTTTTGTTTCTCAGTTCTGTCTTCATATTAACAGGATGCTACAAACATTTACATTTCTATTGTCATTTTCATCGTCTCTAAATCCGAAAGATTTATTTCATTTAACAATGAATCATTTTGTGTAGTTCTTCTAATAGAAATCATACGTCTTTCTATTCTTAATACTATGTGGACATTATTGTTAATGGCATCACTACTTTCGTTTTTTATCTTGCAAGGCAATATACTATAAAATAAAAAATCCAAGTCCAAGAGGTCATTTTGTATTTAAAATTTTATCTGGCCAATTTGTTGCTTATACATATACATAATGCCTAGTGTGAAAGATTTGATTCACTTCACTAATCAGGAGCCAAATTTGTTTCTTTCATTTTACAGCATCGGGAAGTTTACCATCGTTACATGCATCTCTTTCTTTAACATGAATCGTTTTGGTTATTTTTGGAATTCATTTTAGCTTTTTTATATATATTTTGACAAAGATATCAGAACACAAATAGTCTAGTCCGTATTGCACAACTGACCTGTTAGCAGTAGCTGTAAAGTAGAAACTGGGTAAAATTCAATATCTGTCTGGATGTGAGATACTTTAGGGAACACTGTTTCTCTTCTTTTAAGCAGAAGGCTAAATAAAAGTATGTTTGCATATGGTGTTGTGTGCTTCATAATAATCAGCATCATTATTTTTATTATTATCACCATCACATCCAAATCATCATATGCATCATCATCATCATCATCACCATCATATCAAAAGTCATCATCATCATCATCATCATCATCATCATCATCATCATCATCATCATCATTTTTGATGTAAGCAAAAAGAAAACATGTTTAAGAATTATTTGGCTAAAAACATCTGAGTATTAAACAAGAACGTATATACATTTTCTCATTGTAATACTGTCGTTTAAGCTGACTTGTTTGGTTAGTGTTGAGAAACAACCAATTTCACATAATCATCAAGACACGCTGTCGTGAGAAAGGATATCGGCGGATTATACATATGAGGATAACTGTCTGTTTCTTAAATTGTTGTCTGCAGGACGTTTCTAGAACCGATCTTTTTGGAATAATGAAATATAACAAAGCAGACGTTCAGCAAAATTGGGGTGTATTGGTTTTGTTAACTTGGGTGTACTTCTCTATAGAAAAAAAAGATGTGGGGAAAACAGTTATTTAAAAGTTTTAAAGATACAATTCAAAACAAAATATTTAAAAAACAATAACGTAAAAACCACTTACATAATAAAATACATAAAAGCATTTAATATTTATTTCTATGATAAATTGTATAAAAGAAGCAATTGATAATCTTATACTTTAAAAATAACCTGTTAGCTTCACGATGTGGGATGTTTGCATGGTGCGTCAGAATTTCTCATTATTTGACGTTGATAAAGGATGACTGAACAACACAATCTTGAAAAGCACAATTTAATTCTTATTCCAATGAAACTTTATTTGTGTTTATTTTTTAAATTGAAACGAATCCAAGAAAACATTCGTGTTGTCATTTGTGTGACGTTCAACAGGCTTTCTACAAAAGAGCATGTGCCAAAGATAGATTTGTCTGAATACACCCAAAAGAGCTGTTGCATTGACTGTTTATTTGTCGCGCTTTGCCAAAAGAGAAGTTGGGATAAATTGATTTTAAGGCTAGAGCAAACAAGTTAAAAACCGTTTAGTGGATAGTCGCCAGGAAGTATATGCAATCGTTGGTGTTTTATGGAAGAATAGTTTTACTTTCAATACAATGGTGTTTATTTGTTTATGCAAGGAAGGGACCTATATTTACTATACATTACCTTTCTAAACTGATGTTACTAAATCACATGCTCGAAATTATTTATTACAAATAAGGAAATGCAAATAAATGTAATTATCCTCTTTATCCTTTTATATAGTTTACAACATATCCTTTTTATCATAGCTCAGACACGCTCAAAATCACGTCAGTCATATTTTTGAAGGCGATACGTTTGCAGAATATTAAAAAGCTTAAATACATTCGGAGCATTGTTTATAATTACGTGATTAAAGCAAAACCCACTATGTGGAAAGCTAAATTACACTTTTTAATCGCCTGTCTTTAATTCTAGGAAATACTAAAAAGTAATAATATATTGATAAGTATCTTGGGTGGATAACTTAAAGTCACTGTTAAAACACTCTAAGACACAAACAAATGAAGGCAAAATGTGCCTTCAGTTCTATAGACCAATGTCACCTTTCGACTTATCAATATTCCGTGGCATCATTTGATGTGATCGAGAACGTTATTTAAATTTGTGTCAAGGTATGTTATGATTGGATAACACAATCGAAGTTAATATAGTATTACTCTCATAATTGTTGCCTGGTAGAGTCTCTTTATCTCCAAGCGGAAAGCTTAAGATGAGAAATTAATTGCAGGATTGCTCTCTTCAGGCAATTTATTGGACGCCTTTAGAGTAAAACTCTCGATCTTCTTACCATTCTTTTTATGTTTTGTTTGGAAGTAGAGTTTAAGGATGGAATTTGGAATTTTACATTATATATAGTAATGAAATAATTGTAAAAATACTTTAAAAATGCATTCAAGTTCATTTGTAAACTTAAACCCGTTCGGTGTAGGGACGAGCTATAAACTTGACACTATGTTTGAAGAGAACGAAAGACAAAGATACTGAAGGCTAGACCTGTTTGGAGAGATGTACTTTAGACACATTTTATGTGTCTAGTACATATACATGTAATTTAAATTCTACCCGACTTGGTCAATCATTGATATTTAGAATCAGTGGTTATACATAACATTTGTCTTTAATAAATAAAAAACAACAACAACAAAAGCATGTTGTCAGATTTTCTTAGGACAACATTACAAGTTTAAATAAGTTTAATGATACTCATATAAAGGAAGTAACACATAAATTACAAATAACCTATAAGGTTAGAAATGGGTGCAAATTAAATCAATATTACTATTAATATAGCGTAATATTACATATCGATATACAAGATATTGAATATTGGAAAAAGGGATGACAGGAAAACTGTACAATGTAGATGATAAGGTTAAAGACTTAAAGCAAGCAACACATAAATAATATAGTGGCTCCATTATGTGTCTTTTGCAAACTGATTTAGAATAGTTTAAGTTAATATCGTCTGATTTCAAACTTTGATTTTTTTTCTTGCACAAACCACGTTATCTTTAGAGACAATGTTGAACTTGTTGAGTTAATGAAGGAATAAATTCGAACAGCCTTCCAGCGGACACTATCAAGACGAAACAGTTGTTACTGCTTGTGTCCTACTTTTACTTTTTTCCCACCGAAAGTTCCATATACGGTTCCTAATGCGTTTAGGGATGTGCTGAAGCATGCGTTCGGACAGATTTAACTGCATATGCTTTTGCTTTCTTTCAAGGATAGGACGTTGGTAAAAACAAAAATACTTCAAAAGCAACCCACCTCACATCTAATTGTATGATGTGTTCTTAAGACTATATAATAAAAGTGTTAAAAAGATTCTAGATAAAAGTAAAAAGTACTAGCTTGCAGCCTAGCTTGACTTGCTGCTAAAAGAGTAAACGGCTTAAACTTTATGCAAACGGCGTTTGTGGTCGTAAAACATCTGTGATACAATTTAAGTTAAGTTAGAATAATAGCACCTTATTCGTAAACGTGAAGCTCATATTTATGAAACAATAATTTTTATATCGACTCGTTTGTGTTACAACATTTTCTAGCTTCAGTTGCACCTTTTGAATAAAGGTTGCAAGATTTCGTAGATCAGTTTGTTTATTGGGTTTATCGTCTCTCCAGCAGTATTTAAGTTATATGAAGAAGGTGTCCACTTGAAGCAGATTTAATGCTGCCTTCACTGTATATAGCATGCCGTGAACACCTGGTATGATACCACACCCAGTCACATTATCCTGACACCGGGCCAACAAGTCGTGGAACTACTCTTATATGTGCTTAAGCGTTAGCAATGGAGCTATACCACTACCATTTCTAACGACTTTTTTGCGGCTCAAAATCGAACCCGAAGCCTACCGTACCTGGAGCCGACACTCTACCTATTGCGCCGTAGAGTAGTGTTTGGCCTTTTTACATTGCGTGGTAGTAGCAACTAGATAATGAGACTGATAAATGTTTGAAGGATATATAAAACACACTAAAGAAAACAAAGCTATCACATAAGCAAAATTTCTCTAAATAAATTGAAACATCAATAATGTTGCCAGCGTAGAGTAAAGTGGTGTTTTCCTGTTGATTTTTGTATACGTTTATCCGTCTGAAACATATAGTACTATTCCCAATCGACCATAAGCTCTGTCTAATTCACCGTATTATTGGATTTGTCTTCATTAGTGTGATATCGTTTACATATTGACTGTCCTGTCATTCTGTATTTTGTCATCCATGTTCTAGAAACTTAGCGATTCGGTTGGCCTATCTAAAAGATATATGAAACTAAAATTAAATCGTTTGATAAGTTCACGTTCAGGCAAAATCTGGGTCCACCCTTCTTGGACCTTTTGTTAAAGATTTCAAGACACAATTGACTGTCGATAACTTATGAGCTCGTATTTGTTGATGGAGATATTTTTTTTAATTCTAAATGAACGGTAAAAGTTTATCGTTTGACTTTCCTAAATTGCCATTAATAAAAATAGTTATCGAGATAAAGATAGTGATAAAGTTTAGTAATAAAAACACAATTCAGTCCCAAATCCCTGGATCTCGAACTCCAGTTGGGGACTTTTATTTGGGGAGGTCTTCTAACTGATATGCCTGGTGTCCTCCTTCACCGATAAGTCGTTTGAAGTCGCCAACATGACCATAAATGAATACAAAAAGAGAACAAATTCGAACAAAATCTGAATCTTTGCAAATTGATACATGTACTCTCTCGTGTTTAATAGAAATCAGAAAAGTAGAATTAAAATGTCTAAGACATGGTGATTATTTGCCAAAACCAACCTATGTCATTCACTGATGGAATTGAGCGAACCCTGGCTGCATCCATTGTCTTCAGGGAAAACTTTAGTCACTTTATATCATGTTATATTATTGGGTAAAACATTATTTCGTTACTAGGCAAGTGTTATGTTGCAAAGATCTAGCGTAAGCGTGTATTAGTCACCTAAAAGAAAGTTGTTGACGACAAGTAAATGGCACTTATGTTTCTTTCCGACAAACTTTAAGTGGAACTTGCTTAAGAAGAGGAAACCTTAATCTCAGTTAAGTTACTTTTGTAGCAGATTTAATCGTAACAACTAATTGACAATGCATTTTCAAGAACAAGGTAAGAAATGATTTTTGTCAATACATATTTCTTTTCCTTTTTTCTTTGGACTGCGTTATGCAGTCCGGTTATTTATAAGAAGAAATGACATTAATATGAAAAACATATAACCAATTTACATGCTTTTGTTATGTTTGTTCATTCGAATCGTATGATTGATCTGGTAGGTGCGTAGAGCGTATTTTGGTTTTACATTAGACATTAGGTTTATACTGTTTACTGTAGACCGTATTGTTAACACAACTTTACATACCCACATGAATTTGTCAAGTTAACATTTACAAATGTATGCGTATATAAACGTGCGTCTCACATTACATTTAAAGCTTAAATCGTAAATATATTATTTCACCCATGAGCATCGACCGTCTCTGACAATTCAGGCACCTGTTCCAATTTGCGAATTTCTCACATTTGTATAATAATGCTTGTTTTCACGTTTACCCATATAAAGCATACAAAAGAAATACTTTTCGGGCAACTTCCAAGAAATATATATATAAATATATATATATACATTTACATTAATGTCACTATTCATTTTATCCGACTTAAAGGCATCTATGGGGGATCAATGGGGGATAGGGGATGCATCTCCCCACCAACAAGGTAAAGGGATAGAGTTGTGAAAACACATGTGAAAATATAAGCTTAAAAAGTAAAAAGTAATTTCTTCTGTTGACTGCTTAGTTCAAAGTTACGTACGTTTATTTCACTATTCATTTAATTCGAGTTGAAGGCAAAAGCATTTATGAGTGGATAGATGCTTTATGCAACTAGACAGGGATGGATCTATTGGGGTTCTATAGGGAATGGGTGATACATCCGCCACGAACCAGGTAAAAGTGAAGAGCTTAAAATACTTAGCTTATGAAGTATTTCTTCTGTTAACTGCTTAGGTCAATGTTATGGTCCCTTACTGTGTACATACATCTAGTATTTATTGCAATAAAATTAAATGGATTTTGAATGATGCCCCCAACCAAAAGTTTCTGGATTCATCCCTGCAACTAGATTATAGTTTTTGTCATGATAAGTCTCATAGAACTTTCTTATTATTCCTTAATGTCAACTTCATTATATAAACACATAACTAAAATAAACGGGAGTATATTAAGGTATGGTCTAAGATCGGTTTCATTACTGCAAGCTTAATTTTACAAAACTATATATTAATATATGCCTTTACACAAACAACGACATTGTGTTATTACACAATGTGGCTTTATAAGAAACCCTCAGTCTGATGCAGAAAAAAAGTTAACTTTAAAAATGTTCTTGATTAAATTATTAATTTTTTATTCATCGAATATATTTGATTCTGCCAAAATGGAACTGGAATACCACATATGACTGATGCAAGCTTATGTATAAGCTAAATATCTGAACAATTGGTACAATATATGTTACTGCAATGTGCAACCTTCTGACAAGAATGCTTTAACCAGGTTCTTGGTAATACTTCAATGGCTTAAATATAAAATAAATTCATTACTGAAATTATAACTTCCTCTCATGTCCATAAAATGATTGAATAACTCACTTTAAGTCATAGGTTTGATTTGTATACAAATAGCAGACACGCTGTCTTCCATTATTATCGTATTAATAATAAATAAGCAATCCACAACTAACAGAAAGATGAAATACAACTGGAAGAGAATTTTATTTACTGCTTGTAACTATTCCTTCAATTATAGTCAACCATTATTCGCTTTTGTATGGCTTTGTCTTCATTTGCACTTGAGCAGGACAGACAAGTTGGTGCAAAGTAACAATGGAACTTTCACAACAAATGAGAAACTAATCAGACTAAATGACTGTTCTACCCATCCCAATATCCTGAGGGATCTAAAGACGTCGCAACAGACAGAAATGTACGACATAAAAACACACATGTTCATTTCTTTAACATTAGGAGTTCTCGTGAAACGGAGTCTAGAAGAGTATTTGAAATTGGTTATATGTTTTCGTCAACACACTTTCATTCATTGTTGTGACAGAATGGCGATCAGGCATTAGGCATCTGCGTTCTTGTTTCAACGATGCGTGTGTCCTTTGTACGCTAGCTCAAGAAAAGCAAACATGCAGACGTCATCTGGACCATTTTCGACCCTTTAAGCCAACTGTATTTCCAGGTTATTACTATTATGTTTCTGTTGCCGTATATGAACACAAAATCGTTGAACCTTAAGAAAATTCTCTAAAACACAAAATACTTTAGTCACTAAAGTTACATTGTCCACATGTTAAAGTAGGTCGTTGCTCAATTAGATGTATTTCTTACCTATAATGAAAGTAACAGGGACAGCAATTTACTCGAGACTTGTCTGAGTGCTGTTTTCACATGATTACTCGTCTTTTCCGTCTTTGGTTTTAGGAGACTTGAAATCTTAGTATTTATTGACATGAAGAAGTCAAATTGGTAATATCAGTATCAACAGTAAGAGACAACTTAACAATAGTGACCTATTGAAACGAATCCTAAATGCGAAAGTTGTCTTTGTCAATTTATATCTTATTCTTTCAAAGCAGACTTCTAAGAAAGGTTTCCATTCGTTTCGATATCGATTAATTTAGGCTAAGGCAATATTGTTGTCAACATGTTTTCTAACTCTATTCGGGATATTTTTTTTTATTTAAAATTTGATATATAAATGACTTAAGAATGGCTTGAGACACTAAAAAGACGACAATTAGTTATACAAAGATGATGTAACACATGAACGTAACTTTCAAATTCAGAGAAAGGCAGACACAATTCAGAATTAAGTGGTGCCAGAGATTGCCATGTATTTGTCGGTAATCCATGACGAAACTGGTTAAGGTTGAATGTGTTTTCTTTATTTCTTTTTCATCCAACATGTCTACTGTATGTTCCCTTACAGACAGGCAATATATTATATTGACTTGAACCTTTGCAAATTGACCAAAATAATCCAATCGCGTCTGAGTATAACTGTCACTGGCTTTGATGTATCAGCATGCAATATACATTTATATTTGCGCATCCCTTATTTCAGACGCGCTTTCAGGTCGAGAAAAAACAAGGAAAAGTAGAAATGTGTTTCAAATATCTGGCACTTCTTTGTGCCAGATGATTTAATATGTTTAAGAAAAACACACAATATAATACAACAAAAATAGACATTATTTAATGCAAACTTATTTCAAGACCTGAAGTTGGACAAAGCAATCAGTCCATATATATATAAAGAAAAAACAACAGAAACAATTTGAATTTGTATAAAATCAATCTAACGCTGTGGGTTGGTGGACTGGAGGTAAGAGGTTTATCACACATCTTACTGTTTTAGAACAAAGACAGAATAACTTTCTATCAAAGTGAAACAAAGGAAAATTCCGAATGCGGCTCTGGGCTGGTATAATTAACAGTCGCACGTGGTACCCATAATATTACAATCATCATCTCAGTGCCGGTATAATTAAATTGACGAACCGATTAGCAGAATATGACTGTCGTCACCCACTTTGCCTATACAAACAAGACATGTGTCAACCAGTTTTAACCTTAATTTGCTTACGGAAATCCTAATGTTTAATGTAAATAACTGTATATTGTTATATTAAGTATAATTTTACAATCTAGCCCTACATGTCATTCGCTGTCAATGGCAAGTAAAAAAGAAAACATATTTACCAGATTGTCAAAAGTGACAAGTGTGCAGATATACTATTTATTGTATAACATTGCTTTGAATAATTTAGTTTATACAAATTTTATAAAAGTTTCACTGAAATTTGTATTGTAAATGCTGCATAAAAATCATACGAGGAAGGGATATTTATTGACATATCTTTATTTGTTTACCCATTTGTACATTCACCTGTTACACTTACTTCAAATTCATTCAATACAGTGTGTGTTTGGGTAAATACTGCTTTCTCGGCTACAAAGCAACCAACAGGTCAACCGTAAGATGTGCATTTTCATTCGGTCCAAACAAACAAAACGGTTTTATGTCTAGATGCATCGACAAAGAACTATGGTTAGACGGCAGCAGACTTCTTCTTAAATCTGGAATTAAAACATTTTTATCAGCCTTTAATATGTCTGACTTTCGAAGAGTTTATTTAAATGTTTTGTGTCTTTTATCGCAATTTGACATTTGTGGAATACATTAGAGCATGCGCGTGGTCTTGCTATTTATTACGAATGCATTAATAGTGTTCAGTTTATTTTGTTTTTAGTCTCCTTATGACCTGATTGCACACTCTAACTTATATATATATATATATATATATATATATATATAAATATATATATATATATATATATATATATATATATATATGCAATATTAAGCTGGGAGATCTCCCACATTAAGTCTTTCACTCCGAACGGGACTCGAACCAACGCAGTCAGATGAGTTACAATTCGGCGATTCTACTACTATGCCACGCGCATATTTAAAGTAAAACACAAGTCTGCATTGCATGTTTAAAGAAACTCTTTCACATACTTATATATTGCTCTAATCAATCGTTTGTGAAATCATATTATATATAATCATATATATGTTGCAAACAGTATTAAGAGAAAATAATCGTGTTACATTATTATAAAAGTCAACGTACTTGAGGCATAAGTATTTCAGTCTAAGAAAAAATAAATATTATTTATAAAAATAACATTCAAATTCAAAGTTTCAAATGTGCCGCTTTACATGGCATGTGTGTGTCAATATTTACTGGTAATTGTACACTGTGTCCAATACAGCGATAAAATTATAAAAACGGCCAGACTGTAAAACCATTTAAAGAAACCCCTTAAGACAGATTTGACCTTAATAATGACAGTTATCCGTCCTCGACAAGCTATGTGACATGTAATGCAATCTTTTCCGCAGTGATGTCCAACACAATTCTACATATCAACGATATCAACTTTCAAAACCATTTTGTACACGCTGGCTTTATTTCTTCTTGCGTCTGCTTAGGCAAAAATGTGCTAAAGTCCAGAATTTCTTCCTACGCGTTCACAGATTTAGTTCAAGTCAAATCTTATAAAGAATCAGATTACAAGCAGTGACATTAAATAAATGTTTGTGGTCTGTTCTGGATAAATGGCCATTTATAATGTGATACGTTTATAAATGTGTTGATATTCCACAATAACGATATTGGCGTCCATGTTGTCTGGCCCTAAATCAAAACCTAGAAAACTTATGCAAACTTAATTGATCTGGTCGATTCGTAGAGACTTGAGTGAAGATATCAACTCAACAATGGAGTTATGAAGCAACCTATATTAGATAGACAGCGTCAATCATTGTAACTTAACAGTGGATTGAAGCATCGTCAATTTTCTGTAATTTTTATAAAGATTTATGCTGGTGTTTGGAAATACATTTACTACGATAATTTAATAATAATAATATCATCCGGACTAAACGTTTAATGCGATATCAACGTTAAAGACAGCTGACATCTTTGGGCAACGTTCATAATGTTTACAATTTGAATTCAATGCGTTTCAGTAAAACAACTGTGGATACTTACTCTTGTCATCGCAAGGAAAGGTTTAGTCGGAATGTATTTCTCCGTTTGTCTGTTCATACCAAAAATCGTAAACCTCAATAAATACCCAGTACTGATCCCTTTGGAAAAATGTGATATGTTGAAACAGACATTGAGATATATTTATTTGCATAGGTTTTGTCCCCATTATTTCAAACTTAAAAAATTAAATAACACCTCCAGAGATTTTTGTATTCTGATCAACGATTATTTTAACGACGGCTATACTTTAACTTTTAATTTGAATCCAATCCACGAAAATATTTTCAGTTTGTTTTAGCTGAACAAACAGTTGTCTGCATAACATTTGCCGCAGATAAATATGTCTAAAGACATAATGAGATTGTCTTAATTGTTTAATTTTCTATACCATTCTATACAAAGTCTTGAAAATATATCAAGAGGCAGAAGAATTTAAAATATACATGCAACTATGTACAAAACAAACAAACAAAATAAAAACGTCAAGATATTGGTATAAATGATGTTTTACTTAGTCAACCTTAGTATAAAGCAAATAGTAATGCGCAGATCAGATTTACACAAATGGACATGCGCCTTTGTTTATGGTTCTGAGCAACTGACATATAAAGAATAAAAAACTCACTCAACTGTCAATAGGATTTACGAACAAAGACAAAAAAAATGAAATTGAATTGGATAATATATAATCGTATTACTTTTATTTCGGTGAATTTACTTGCTGCTGCGAAGAAACAACTCCTTTATCAGTCCTCTAGAAGGCATTATATCGAGAAAACAGAAAGGTCATGTCTAAGAAGAAATGAACATTATTATGTTTGCTATTATTCGTCACAGAAATTAGTCTGAACTTATCTCATTGAAAATGAAGATGTGTTAAAACATTCGCTTGGACATCTTTTTAGATTATGGAATAATGAAAAACAATGTTATAGAAATCACAGCTTTGGTTTGTTTGATGTGTATAACTGACATAAAAGAACTTTGGGTAAAATGTCATAAAAGATAGGAAAGAGACAAGATTCGCTTGCACAATTTTCTAGAACACCACCAATTTGACGCTTAAAGTGCAATCTACTATTAATGACATTGAAGCGTAAACAATCACAACTTATGTCGAACATCGCGAAACATTTTCACTGTATAGCTTGTTATGTTTCTTTCGTTTCTTTGAAACTATAAAATAAAGCAACGGTCTTGCTCTTAAGCCAAGTCTGCCCAAGAAAATTGAAAAGTCAGTCATGTTTAAAGTGTAAATTGGTGTTTTACTTTCTGTTACGATGAATGGATCCCGCTAAAAGTATTTTGTACTAATCCCGCTTGACATTTAGGTCTGTTGAATGCAACGTATTATTGGATTTGATCCGCCAGTCTGCAAAATCTTTTATTTGTTGAGTAACATAAACACGCGTTTGGCTAATGAAGAGTGTCAATATTTCTTCATTTAAAGTGTTTGGTTAGTTACATGTTAAGGTAATGCAACTCCAGGTAAAAGCTTTTTGAACTTCTTCTCAATAAGTCGAAAGATTTGCGGGATATTGGTCCTATCTAACAATTTAGATTAATCCCCACCTGTTTTAAGCAGAGTTTAAAAATCAAGAACACTGCAAAGGAATCACAATCTTCAATCGTCTTTCTTAGTTATTGACAATAATGACAAACTTTTTTTATTTATCTGACAAAAAATGGGGTTTTGTGTACTTTAAAATAAATAATAAAATTACTAATTGTTATTCCTTCTTGAAAGTTTTACTTTGACATCCGCACCAAATACCACAAACAAACAACGTATATATGTACGCAAAAGCTTCCAAGACATGGGCACAATTAGGCAAATACTGCCTGAGGGGCCATAGACCAATGTCCTCCGTCAAACATTTGACCAGCCTATTCCAGCATCATTGACTTCAGGCAGAACATTATCCGATTTTGTGTCAGGGTATGTAATGATTGGATAAAACATCCGAGCGTTAATAGATAATTGCTCTATTACAAGGATTGCCTAACAGAGCCATTTAGTTGCCAAGTAGAAAAATAAAGGTGACATATATTACAGGAAAATCCCTCTATTACGACCACCTTCTTTTCTGTCTTAAAGTGGTCGTAAAGTGAGTTGGTCTTAATAGTGAGTTGGAATGAGCGCGTGAAACCGAAATTGTTTATGTGTTAGTGTCCGCATCTTACATCTCTGGTCATTTGGGTGGCATTTCATTGTACTTGATTGTTTCCTTTCCGACAAAATATGATTGCATATATAGAAAGATAGCTTCATAATATTGTAACTTATTTTTTTTTACTATTATCTCTATAACATCCACATTGATGCAGATGGTTAACTTATCTGATTTTATTGGATTAAAAAGATAGTTAGTTTGCAAACTATAAACAAAATAAAACACAGTGATTTATTACTTTGGTTTTAACATTTTGTGGTGAAACGGTCTCTGAATTTAAAAGGAATAGTAAGTATTGTAATGCTTGATTTTGCCAAAGATTTCAGTCGTATCTAAACATAAATATCTTTGTCTATTGACGAGCATTCACTAAACATTTCCATTTAGATTTAGCTTGACTGACCATTCGTTGTCTGCAAATGGAAAGTAGACAAAATACTTCTATAGGGTATAAAAATGGACTTGTACAGAAATGAGATTTGAACGAAAGGAAACACATAAATCGTAAAAAAATAAAGTATAGACGAACACGTTCGAATATGATCGGCATAAACGAATAAAGCATGATATATATATATAAAATATAGTTATTGCTTAAATAAAAATATAATGAAGCAGGACAGTAGTTCGTGATATTAATAGAGACATAATAGCCAGTTCATAAAATCTCGTTGCCATTCACTTGACTTGACAACATGTTTGACATATTAAGCTTTGCATATGTTTTGTTCATGCAAAAAAAATTGAATTCTATAATTCTGTAAGTAGACATACGAGGCAAGCAATTAACAACAAGGTCAAGACTTTTAGTTAGTGCACTAAAACATGCTTTAGATTACATCTCTAATGACATGGATTTAAAAAATAGCTGTTATTTATGATCAGGCTTTCAAATTGCGTCTCACACAGTTCTGGTAAAAGAAAAAGGAAACCCAGAATCTTAAATAATTATTTCAAATAGAACGGGAATAAGTCAAATAGAACGGAATATATCTCTATAAGTGATGATGTGTGACAACAGTTTTTGCCATTACGATCATATATGAGCTATGAATAGCGCTGATCGATTTCCCATAGCAATAATTCATTGGAATTCTTCTGGCTTAATCTGCATACTTTATTCAGATAAATTGCTAATTCAAACATACACATTGCATGTATGCAACTATCAAAAACATTTTAAAGTTTTACCTTACTTTTTATTGCGTCCGGGCATTATGCCTGTGACAAAGCACCACATATAACTGTATGACTTTATCAACAAGGAACAAGATCGCACATAATATTTAATCAATATTTCAATTTATTTTCACTGAGCTCAAATAAAGATTCTAACAAGGGTTTACAAAACAATTTTCGTCAATACGGGATTTCAAATGAATAATAATTGAGCATTTACTAAATTGTAAAATCTCATTTCGTACAAAAAGTAGGGAAAATTTCTCTGCACGCTGTCAATCTCAAAGTTAATTTCCAATTACCATTCATTTGAATAGTTTCAATGACTGAACAATGTGCCTGTGTTGAATGAAAATTCTAAGAATATTTTTTCCAAGCCCGAAAAAAATTAAATCTTAAAATGAGCCTCTGCTCTTTCATGTCATTTAAACGAGTGCACTTCTTTACAAAATACCTTTAATTTATTTTGGTTTTATTAAAACCCTTTTGACATGAGATTCATGACTTTCAAAGAGTATATATGAATAAAACTGTATATGACATGTCCCTCAAAATTAACTTTGGCAAAAAAGAATGGGAGATTTTCATATTGGACATTAAGGTCGACATGTCAATAACAAAACCAGAAAATACAAAACAACATTTCCCCTGATTTGTTATACATTTTAAAGGTATATACATGTATCGTTTCTTTTATATTGTAATTCATGCCATTTATTAAGTATTAATACATGCAACAAGACTGATTCGAAATATTAATGCCAATAGTTTCAGTCAATTTTTTGTATTGTGTGTATGGAAATGTACGTCAATAATGAGCTAAGTATCTAAGATTTCAATATCTATAGCCACTGATTATTTTCCTACTCAGTCCATACTAAATTAAAATATGACCGAAAATGACAAGTGTTCTTTTCAAAGTTAGAAATGAACACTATACCCGTATAAAACAGATGATGCGATATCAATGTTTTAGTGAATTGACATATTTGGATAACATTTATAATGTCTTTGATGTAGATACCAGACATTTTACCTAAACGTCAGCACAAGAAAAAAACTGAAAACAACACATTTATTTAAAAACGTTAGCAGAGTTGGCATATTGAAAGTTTTGTTTGAGAGATTGTTACAGTTATTGGCTTTTAAGGCTAGGAAATTGACTTTTAGGATTCATAGTACTGTCAGAGTCTTGTAGAAGTAAACACGTATACAAGAATGTCAGCGCTTTATTTCCTTAATGTATTATTGCTATTTAAACTAATATATAATAGACCTCGGCCAGTATTCACCAAGTATTCTTAAGATGAATTGCTTCAGTAATAGATTTCAATCGACTATACCTTCGTAATGTATTTAGATACATGTATGCATTTTGCATGACACTCAAGGATACCTACTTTGAGTTTAAAATCACATTGAAATTTTATAAAAAAACTAACTTTTGTTGATATGAAAATTGTGATTTGGTGTAAGTCATGACTTTGACTTAAGAAAGATTGGCGAATACTGACCTTTATCCAGAGCAAAAATAAGAGGTTAATAAGAATCTGCGTATTCAGTCAGATGTCATTGTTAATTAAATACTTTAGCCTGAACAGATCCCGTTTGGTAATTATGATATGCTGGACAGACTTTTTGTTTGTACAGATCTGTGATCATAAGTTTTGGGGGCTTTCGTGAGACAGCACATGTGATTGCCGATTGTAAGAACAATGCGATTTAAAGAGGATTCCTTTAACGGGAAACATCCATCTTGCGTCTTAAATTAAACGAATTCTATAAATTATATAATATGTCATCGCAACTATGGTTTCTTTTAACCTTTATGAAAGGCACAGAATAGAACGGCCCTCATCATGGTCTAAGGCATTTTACTAATACACAAATGTATATATTTATATCTTCAATACAGTATATGCAACCTGGACGTAGGCTATACCAGCTACAGTGTTTTAAATGCAAATAGTAGACAAAAAAAACAATTTGTGTTAAATTGTATTTCAAAGCAAAAATAATTTCTGTTTGTGAGAAAACAAATTCGGGAAGTGCGAGGTTGGATCGCTCCAGAGGTCAGGTTTAAGTCCGTCGTTATGCCGTCTGATCGTTTCAAGGCGGGAACGTTTTTTCTTCTTTTTGTGCGTATTGTCTCGTCTTTATGACTTTGTTACTTGCATATTTACTATGTCTGCCTTGGATGAGTCATTGAGTAAATTTTAATATTTGTGCTAAATCTCATTAAACCTTTATGTTTACTTTCTTATTGCACTCTGTGTCTACTAAATCGTTAGAAATATATTTTAGTTTTATTAATCCTTAATCTATTGCATGTATCTGTCGATATAACAGACATCAGATTTTAAATCTATTTGTTAATCTAAATTTAAATGTATTTTTTTTCTGTACCAGCATTCTTTGCAGTATAAAGATTAAACTGTGAGTGCCAGCTAGTCACAGGTTTAATTACTTAATTTGTTATTTAATTTAATTATCCCCATAAATAGTACACAGCTACCATTTCTTCTGCAATTAGAATCGCATCTTCCCGCAGTAGCAGTAAATAATATTCCCTGTTTTAGGTTAAAAGCTTGCATGTTACCTCTACTTTATCTAAAACTGATCATTCGCTTTCTATGGATTTGTACAAGATACTGCCTCCTGTTCGTAATCAATACGACACCTCGTAAACACCCATTATCTCATTTACATAACTCGAAAAGAATTCACCTCTGAATGTCTTCCCGATGTTTTAGCTACACCTTTAGGGGAAACGTAACTTGTCTATGGATTGTATGTTTGCAATTTATACTGAAGGGGAGATAAAAAAATCGCATCCAATTTAATTCAATATATACTTGCAGCAACGATTCTATTTTATTCACAAGTATGAAAGTTATTTTAATTATTAAATGTTTTAGAAAGTATTAATAAAAATGAATTATTTATGCCAAGATAACTTTAAAACAAAATCTACAACAAAGTTGACACTTTCATTTTCAATTTATTTTATACTACACAATGCATTTTTATACTTCTCATTTTTAGTAGTGCGAGGGCCAAATAAGCGTAAAAAGGCAATGTTTTTTTTTCATTAAATCTCATCCGAAACTAATATTAATGTGATACAATATATTAAATCTACACCCTCAATATTTTCGTATGTTGTCATATATTTATAAACCGAAGGTCATGGTATTTCTTATCCCGATGTTGAAATTACCTCCATCTGCATTTCTGGTATATTTTTGTACATATACCTTATTCAGATAAAATTATAATTCGTTATGTTCATGTTTTAGCATTGCCTTTTGAGGGTAATAAGAATTCTGTACAACAGCTAATTATCATAACCCCATAAATAAATTAGTTTGGTAGATTTTATTCGTATCCGTGTGGATGCAACACGGTTCCATTTATCCGTTAGAATCTTCACAAAGTGAGATATTTTTATCATCAGAGCTCTACCCTAAGAAAATCGTAATAACTATCGGATTTTGGTAATAATGCAATACATTTGGGTATAATATATACAAAGAGTATTACTACCAACAAGCGCATTTGTGAATATTAGTGTATGTTTATGCAAGTATCTTCAGCGGTTGTCGGTGTTAATTATTTAAGGTCTTAGTTTAGATTGATTACCTTAGGGATAAGGAAACAATTTTAAGGTGTGACATAACGACAATGGAAGTTTTCACTCTGAATGGAGGAAAGACGATGACACTCGGATGATCAGGGCCTACTATTACTTATTAATATTTCTTATTTACTTTATTTAATCACCGATACCACAGTCTCCGCATACGTCAGGACGACTTATATTAAGAGGCAATACATAATAAGAATGACTTTTCCATTTACACATTTCAAACTTCAAGCAATTTTATGTTATAATAGGTTAGATGATCGTGCTAAGCCGTTTGAAAATCATGGCAGCTAGATGTTAGTAAATGGCGACCTGGGACAATAAAAGAAAAGATCACATTTGACATGGTAAGCGAATGCCATAAGAGGCTAAAACTATTAATAAGCATACACATGCCAAATCGACCGCTTCAATAAATACTTTATGCTTTAAAAGATTGGATATACATTCACTAATAGGTTCAACTGCATACCACAAAAGACAGAAATAACAACAACAAACACAGATAATGTACAATATGCCCAAATTAACTGAAATACTTGAAATGCCAAATACTGTACCCAAAAGGCAATGACAACTTTAGCTTATACATATGCCGAATTAAGAGTGCATACATTGATAGGTTCAGTCAAAGGTGGCCACAGCTGAGCATAAATCACGCCAGGCTCATCAACGACTTAAGCCCATGTATCTTTATTCATGATGATTATTGATATACTAAACGCAGGCTCTGCACCTATTTATCACTCTTATTTGAAACGTCCCAATTAACAATGAAAGCTACGTAGACTACACATCGACTGTTTGACAACATTCAGTCGGACCACACTACCAAATTTCATATCGAGCCTAACTTGCCATAACGTTTATTGGAGAGGCCTTATCAATTGACCAGAACAGATAACGAAAACCAAAACTACAAAGCTTTTTTACACCTCAAGTGCAATTAGTGAACTAAGCAAAAATAACCATATGCGAAATACAAATTAAATGCAATTATAATTAAGAACACCAACTTAAGATTGTTGTGGGTAAGACTTTTTTTGTCAAGACAAACACAAATATGAATGACAAAAGTAAGCATGAACTATCTTATAAATAGTTGAACTAAAATGAAAGTAAAGACGATCACCACGCGCGTAATGTACTGCAAAACAAGACTGTCATTCAATCCGAAAAGACAAAAGATCGACCACCAATAACCCATATACCCAACAGAAAGAAATCTCAGTTATATTTTTCGTATATAACAAGCAACTTCCAAGTTAACAATGTATATATTAAAGAACAATAAATCATTTTAACGAATAAGTAAAAGCTGGTCCTTAGTGAATTTTCTTACACTATTTAAGCTCAAAGTCTTTTTTAAATTCACTTTCATGTGTATAGTCTAAATTATTAAAGATTTTTTCTTACATGATTTAAGCTCAAAGTATTTTTACAATCCACTTTCAGGTCTATATTCGGAATATGATTTTTATTAACACCAAATCCATAAAAATTCTACTAATATCCGTTATTTTATGGCTTATTATGAGGTTTGTACAGGTTAATACGCCCTAAAGAAAAACAACAAATCAATTATTTATAAGCTGGACAAAATGTTCCAGAATGAGACAGCTAAATGTAAAAAAATCTTTCAGAACACACGGGGAATGTCCCCTTGCATTCGTCAAACAAAAACAAACACAACAGGTAAAAAAGCTGAACATATTATATCATTGATAACCTTAAAACTATCACTGGACTGATGAATTCTGGCTTGGACAAAAAACGACTAAAAGATAAACACTTCTCTCTTGTCAATACTTTGAAGACATTATTTTTCAATGACGACACTCCTTTCGTCATAACTCAAAGAAAACGCTTGGACATTTTTTTTATTAAAATTAATCGGGTTTCTTTTTACCTTGCATTTGAGAAACCTCACAAGAAAGCGAGATTAGAGCTCCGTAAAACAGGCTTAAGCACCCCAATCGGTCCCATTTGCCGACCGTTCCAACGCGGTAACTGTTGGGTTGGCTCTATTTTGTTCAATGACTCATCACATATTTGTTTTACATTTGGCATGCATGTGAATGCCTTTGTCCTGTGCCTTTTCAATTTCAATTGTCGGTTTATGCTGCAATGCTCATAGGACTTTGCCATGCCATATATTTTTACTTATAATGACGTTCGTACACCACACTCGACAATTATTATAGGCAATGATTTCTAGACTTGTTAGTTAAACTAATAAAATATTATTCGTTTAATAATATTTTAAGTATCCCACCTAACACCTGAAGCGGAGCAAAGCAGCCTTGTTGTTGCACTAAAATAACAATATAATGAAATGAAACAAATGAGGAACTAATCTGAATAAATATCTCTTTGAACACTATTCCCCATAGGATCACAACACAACGTGAAAAAGAACACATAAAAGAAAGGTTCAAAATGTTTGCTTAGTAAACTGTATACAATTATTTACGTAAGTGAATAAACTACCTTTGAACTTTACTATTGTCAAATATTTTCTTGGTCATTGCTTGTATTTTTTCGAAGCTGACCACTGATTTTGTGCTTTTGTTTTAATTTTAATATATATTGTGGTACTCACACGACTGTATCATATAACATTTTCGACAGTTTTTATACTATTTTATTATTAGATGCTTTCCAGAACACGATTTATCTTCTTCAAATGGAAACGTAACAAAAGACAGAATGATTATTTAGGAAGACATGTTGTCATTTATTACCCTTGAAATAATTGACATTTATTGCAGAGTGTCTTCTTCGCTGTTTTCCGACTGAAAAACAAATATGTGAACAATGTATTCGTATGATCCGATTTCGGCAATATTATGTGGCACGTTTCTTCCTATTATTATTGTTTAGATCTTAACAGTAAATCAAAATACATTGTCTATATCGAAGCTGCTTTTCAATCAACGAACCACAACTCGTCATCATTTTAATTTTCCGACTCGGAATAGGATGTCATTAAAAAGACTTTTAGATAAAGATAAAGTGAAATAAAGCTGAATAAATGAATAAACGGGGATTGACAGAACAGATAATGCAGACTAGCGTGGTGGAAAAAAATGGCAATATCTTTGTCTGGAACGGATAAAGATGATGCTTGTGGGCAAATCAGTCTTCATTGATTAATTTTTCCTATCATCTGTTGATTCCCTTCAGGCAGACAATAAAGAACTAATAATCGCTACACCTTCGCAATTTAACACACTACGAGGATTGCCGTCGTTCACGAATGTACTTTATATTGTGTTTGATGCACGTGTATTCTATATAGATTTATATAATCTAATTTTACTGGCAGTTGTTGGCTCCTCTCCACACAACTAGTTAAATGAAGTTTATTGTATCATTAATATTTGGGAAGTCACTGCTGTATGTTGAAGTACTTAAACCCGATTCTT
Source organism: Sinonovacula constricta (assembly GCA_007844125.1). Lineage (NCBI taxonomy): Eukaryota > Metazoa > Mollusca > Bivalvia > Cardiida > Solecurtidae > Sinonovacula > Sinonovacula constricta. The sequence goes on from CM017565.1 coordinate 29,756,367, forward strand.
TTCTGAAGTAGATCAAACAATGCTGAAAAAGAGAGATTTTTTAACTTGATCTTATTTAATTAATATAAAACGCGGCGTTTACATTGTATGTTATACAACCAAAACCGCCCAGAAATAATATTAACGTATTGCCTTACTTTCTTTTATCAATTTAACACATAACCAGTTATGCTGACCACTTACTGTTTTTAATTTTTAATTAATGAATAGGTAAATAAGAAAAGGTCCTTTCAAAATTTCCACAGATATTTAAATTTTATCTACTAGTACACAAAGGCAAACAAGGTAAATGTAAATGTGACAAAAACACAGAGACGAGACATTACACACATAAAGAAAAAACATCTGTTACCGCCTTGAAGACCTAAACTAAGTATATATTCTGGTTTTCTTAACATTGTCAATTATATAAAGTTTAACGCAAAACATAAACTACGTGGTCTATGAACACATTAAAAAAATCAACTTCACAATGTTAATTGTACAAATAGAAAACGGCCAAGGTCCTGAAAGTTCTTCAACATATATTAAAACAAAAACAACACCTTGTTAAATGCGAAAGCCCTTTTAACAAATGACGACTTTATTGGATTTCGTGTTTTAAACCAAGCACATACGCGTGTCCAACAAGTGCGCTTATTGCATGACATATATCTCTGATTCGACCAAAGAAATTTTATTTCGGTTTTAGAGTTATTTATAGGCAACTTACCCATTGCGGACGTTTCACTTAGATACCTTGAAGTTATACTCTAATTTCATTTTTGTAAACAGCGATTTGATTTCACTTGTATGAAATTTTGAAATATTTATATTCTCCACAATCCAGCAGAGCATACTTTTATAATTTATAACTCTGTATTATGATTTAATAATATGAATTGGCAAAACAGTATCTACGAATATTTTGACCTCCAATATCAAGATCATATGAAGTGTCTGTTTATTATTTTCAAAACGAAATGTGACTTTTTATGCCGAAACAATTAAAACTTTGCAATACAGATTGTACAAACATGTTTTCTGTAAGCTCGTTGTATTATCATGCCGTTTCTGTTACCAACATTCGGTGGTACAGTTTTAGACTATATCAAACGAGGTCTTGCAATTCGTCAATGAATGTTAAGAAAATCGGTAAGGATTGGTTTGTGTTTGGCAAATTTGCTAACAACTATGTTAACATGAATTCAGATTCGACAAGACTGGATGGGATGAATTCACTTGGATATTCACTTTTAGACACATGTATAAGATAAGTAATGTATAGATGTAAAAATACAAAAGAATAACCGTGAAATTCTTGAAAGTAATTCTAGTGTATGGAACATTTGAATGAAAATGAAGATTTTATGTGTAGGCTTAAAAACTTAAAACGATAAGAAAGTAAATATAGAAAAAGAAATAATACATAATTATCTGTAGTTTGCGCATTGTCTAACAATTTGAAAACTAAGCATAATTCCAGGCCCATAATTATTCTTTGTCATTGATTTTTAGCATGGTTTATAATTCTGTAACCGTCATATAATTTTACAATGTGCAACTTACGGAAATCCACAAAGATGTTAATCAATAACAAATGACAGAGTTTGTCACTGACAACAAAATGCTCTTCCCAGCTTTTCCCGACAGCTTACTGAATTGTTTGTTTAATGTATACAATATTGGCGTAAGATCAACATAGCTTAAATTGTTTCCTTCTCGAGATGCACTCTCCTAATAAAAGCCATGTTTAGTAACCGACAAAAAAGGCGCTGGAAAATTGAGCAAACAACATTATTGCGTTTCTTCGTAAGACTTGGGTTGTATTCATACAACAATCTTTCAGTTTTGTTTCATAACTTAAGCATACTTTTTTTTAATTTTAAAATCAAGTACTAAGATACTCTTTCATTTATAAATGACACTTGAAAGAACTTGAAAATGAAACAGATCTTTTTAAAAGGAAATATTTCAATTTTAAGAAGTATCTTAATTTAAGTCCACTTATATAACAAAAAACCGTAAGATTATTTGTGAATACGGTCCTGGCTTAATTTTCTTTTCTAAAGCTCAGTTAAGATGATAAGCACTGTAATATCAAATATGTGTTTGTGTTTATTTGCTAGTTGGTTTGCTATCGTTGATGTTATTTTATGTGTCAGTCAATTATAAGACTTTAATTTGACTGGCATGGTTAAGGTTTATTCTGTTTGCCAAATTTTAATATATTCTGCAATGCTCATGGACCGTGTCATATTTTTTATTAATCAGGTAGTTATGTACTACCAGTTTTTTTTGCAGTTTGCGTTTGATCTCATTATGATTATACGAACGCTATGTACGTTTTTTATGGTGTTATTTATATTTCATGTTTCATAAATCAGATCAATGAGAGTAAGTATTCGTCAGTACTATAAACCTTTTTGGCATCCTTTTATTTTAGTTTTATTCTTGTCATTTACTAGGCGTATGTATCTGTGATTTTATTATGTGTGGTGTCATTTAATTCTCTTTTAGCTCTAGGAATTCGTTGATTTATGTAATTCTTTTGTGTGTTCAGATGTACAAGATAAAACTGAGGGATGAACGAGCCTAAAATGGAATTACAGGAGCAGTGATATGTTCCGGAAACACGGTCCTTTCAGCAGAATAAACATTTGAAATTGTTTCAGCTTGTATTTCTTTTACTAATAGTTAAGTGAAAATTCATAGAAATTTAATTTAAGTGAGTTAACAGTGGTTTGGGATAGAATTGTGGGGTATTTTAATTATTTTACTTTAAATGCTTTATTTGAATTTGCGATTCGACGTCTTGTTTATCATGACAGCAAAAATTATCTCGCAAAGAGAAATGTATTTGTTTTAAATGTGCTTTCTCTTCTACCATCTCTTACGCATATCGATTGTCAAATTCTTATTTTCAAATTGCAGGACGGCACTCGTTTGAGCCAAATCTCTTCAGTGACATATTCGTGGTAAAGCATTTCTTCGTATAAAAGATCTATTGTTTTCCTGTATAATCAGTAATAGCAGTTTTGGTCTTTTTTACAACCCAGCAAAAAAGCTTTTAAGACGAGTCGCGCAATAACAGCTTGGTGAATATTACGACAATTAGTGGTGTGTTTGGATTTGGCCCGACTTCACCAATAATCAAACATGTGTTCGAACACTTTGATAGACATAGGTATAATATTAACTCGGTTTTCAAGATTTAAACTTCATGGTTATACTTTTGTATTAAAGAACATTACTTTTAGAGACATATTCCGAAGATAAAATAAATAGGTCATATTAATTCAATGGTTTTGTTGTGTGATGAAAGATTAGTCGCGCTTAGGTGGGTTTTGCTGTCGTCTTACTATTTCAAAGTCGTATTACGATTATTTGTTTGGAAACTTCATATGGCATTTGATGATAAGGTGTTGTTCGCAGATGTTGTTGGGTTGCCCTAGGAATTAAAAAAGTGACATTCACACTTACACATTTTCTCAGTTAACATCATAAACCTTTAGAAAGATTTTTATTTCCCAAAAACAAATGATGTGGTGCTATATGCTACTATGCTAAATATGCGTATGTTTCAGAAAAAATATTTCCGGCAACTCTGCATCAACTTTTCTTGTTTCACTTTTATTATGGCGAGTTTGTTTAAATGATATAACCAAGTAGAAAGTGTCCGTTTTTGATATTCTTGAATAATAATCTGAATGATTGTGCTTGCAGTTTCGAAAACCAGTGCTCAAATTCCTTAAACTGTAATGGCATGGTTTTTATTGCCTAGATAAATTAATGGAGAATATGCGTATCGAGGATTTAAAAAAATCAATGTTATACTTTCCAGATAACATTTGTGTTATCCTATTGTATGAAAAATATATAAAGCGAGTTAACTATGACGTGTCTTATTGAAGTAGATACAATCTCAGAATAATTAACATGTTATTTATTGACGTTTAATTTGAGAAACATTTACGAATTTTGTTTACATTTTATCCCCAGAAGGACTATAACAAAGAGTAATATTAATTTGCACGATACGCATTTCCATCAAAACTCTTATATGAAATGTTTTGGTAATGTATTTCTTCTCACTTGAGGTTCTAATTATCCTATTCAATATCGAAAGACCTGGCTTAACCTTACCGGCTCATATCATTTTCATTATTATTTTACTGAGGGTTATAAAATAATAATTACAGCGGTTTGCAATTACAGCGGTTTGCCTCACCTCTTAAACGCATGTGTTCATTCCGGCTTGTAATGGATGCACTTTTATTTAAAATAGTCAATGAATGACAAAATATAAAACAAATCAGGTTGTGTTAAGAAATGTATTTTGTATGTATTAACAAGTCAGTTAGTTGAAATATCTTGTTAAATCTACCTCCGTATGCCTTCGTGTAGGATATAAAATTGTGTTCTTTTCATTAAACCGTATTTGCAAGTATTATGATTGCTAACTATTAGTATTAGTATGCATTATATAACATTTAAGGCAATAAATAATTCGTTGATAACGAGAAAATCGTTTCAAAATTAACAGTCAACCTTTAGGTCCTGGAGGAGCCCGTCTATTTTTGCTCTTCTTTGGCCAAAAAAGCAGTTTGTATATGGCCAGAAAGGTAACTACAGTCAATACGAACGTATGAAAAGTCAGCTCTATTTTACCGAAGATATACTGTCGCTTTTATGCACTGCATATGGCTGCGATAAAATATAACTTACATGTAATTAAGTATACCTTATATATTATTTTTATATTGGCATAGTGATGCAGTTATTTAAGTACATATGAGAGCTGAAATTTTGCGTAATTCCCTTACCGAACCGTAGCTAGGTCGTTTGAACGTGAGCTGTGTGCATGTATTACAAATATAAAAAATACGCAATGTAAGTTCACATAGCTTTATGTTAAGATATTATCTTACTATAATATCTTTAAATTACTAAATAAGCATTGTAACAGAGACCGACTTGCTAATGTTATTTCATGAATAATAGAATTTTCAAGTTACAACACAGAGACGAGATATAACAAAAAAAAACAAAAAACTTACGAACGGCCTTTGTGTTCTTAAACAAAGTTTGAGGAGCGCACTTACTTCGAACTTTAGAGGTTATAACAAAAGGTTTCAATGCATTAAAGAAAACAACAACAAAAGTCGTGATAACGTTTAAAATAGCAATTTCATTGTATGTAAAAACACATTTGCATACACGTTCTGAACAATTTTTTAATGTGTTTTTTATTTATTTTCTAATTTGAAAAAACAAACATTAAGAGAAGTATATGTCCGCTAAAAAATTAACTGTTGACCTTTTTAAATTAATAGAACCCCCATCCTACACACAATTCGCAAATTCAACCTTACATAGCACCAGTCTTCAATGTAGTAATCTACATTGAATATAGATTTAATAAAACCGATTTAATCAATTTATTACCACCACGCTTCTTTTGAGATCATAAAAAGAGTTGACTCTTTTAGCATATTCATTAATTACCGCCAATCGTCTTCTACATATAGGCAACAATCACAATATACAAAAGTGTATATTTCAGCATATCTTTCAATGCACAAGCATCATATTTATCAAAGTAAGGGACATTTGAATGCCACAAAAAACTTTAAAAAATGGTATTCAGAGCGCATTCAATGTAAACTTTTGGCAGTTTGTAGAATGCGATATAGCAAAAATTTATTTCGGTAATTCGCCTTCAGCGTGCAAAAGCTTTAGCCTTTTATGTTCATTAAGTAACGGGAAAAAATGTATCTGCTCTATGGTGCATCTTTTACAAGTGTGTTGCTATTTGTCTTGTGCCCTTCACAGGACAGCTGGATATCGTAAAAGCTCTATCACAAGGCTTGGACCATTTAAACGTGCATACCGAAGACCAATGTTAGTTAATTTTTTAAATGTTCAGAACAGCCTTACCATATATTAGTATATGCACTAGTGTGCGTTTAAGATGAATACGTCAAATATAAGGTTGTTCAATGGACTTATGGAGTAGTCATTTAGGCGAGGATTGTCGTATTTCCCCAAGAAAGCAGTGTGATTGTATTTATAACAGTCAACAATAACAGGATCGGTAAGAGAGAACCAAAATACAAAACATTTATTAATTCAACAGAGCTCTGTACAACCGGTTCAAGCACCCCGATTGGTCCCTTTGGTCGACTGACCGTTCCAAGGCGGTAAATGACTCATCACAGGTCTGTTCTTACTTTTTATATTTGGCTTGCATATGAATACATAGTCCTGAGCATTTTCAGGGTGTGGTATCTGTTGTAATGCTCATACGACTTTGTCATAAATTCTTATTAAAAAGTTAATAAATGAACTATTTATTTAAACTCAACATGCTTTCAACAAAATATCGCGTTAGTGTGTTGCAGTGTTACTGATGCATCTCACCACAGGGTTGTGGTTTCAGCCAATCAAATTACCCATTTTCTACCTTGCTAGTAATACGTTTCTGTTTTGGTTCTGATTGTGTCATGTTGCTTCAGTCGTCATAAGAAACTTGTCGATGTAAAATTGCTATTTGTGGGATTAAATACACAATATGTACAAATTAATTACTTACACATTTCATAGAAAAACATCGTCGAAATGCTTTAATGTTGTGTTATTTAAAGAATTAGAAATGGGGCGATACATGTGTACTGAAATATCGGACAAAACTCTGCGTGTGTACCAGACCTGGTAGCGCAAAGGTCTGTAGAACATCAGATCCAGGTACGGAAGGGTTTGATCCTGGGTCGAGACATAACAACGTCATAAAAATGGCAGTGGTATATCTCCCTAGCTAATATAAACAAAAATGAGCGTCGTTCCACAACTGGTTGGCCCGGTGTAGGGATAACGTGAGTGGGTGTGGTATCAGGTGTTCACAGCATGCTATACACAGTGAAGGCAACGCTGCATCTGCTTCAAGTGGACACCGTCTTTAGATAAGTAGTATGGCCGCCACTTTTACTCGATTCAAAAATAAAACCGTAGATTTTAAGTTATCTAATGGCTCTGCAATGCTAATTTGTTGATACACACGTTTGGCGAAAGTGTGATCTTTGAATAGTTTATTTACATAATAATGTAATTAGGTTTATTTACTGAATTTATTTATTAGATAGAAATGGGAGAATAAGTTCCTAAAATGTGTTATTTTAACAAGACAAAATATCTTTTAACCTATAAAATAATTCGATATTTCACTACTTTGCATAAAATAAATTGCTTTAATTTAAAAACTGTTTTTGGATATAGCAAATCAAAGTATCGAACCTTCGGCATTCATAAAGAGTTATTTAACAGGATATGCTCGCTTCATTTTTCTAACTATTTTCATTTGTCATGTGTTCTTGTTTAATTATTTTTCTTTTACGATTTTATTATTAATTAGTGCAACTCTTTAGCATCATTCCAACATTGTCTGAACTGAATCTAGTGCTATTTTATCGCTTAACATCAAAGCAAAATACAGTTTGTGAAAACTCGTAAAGTGATTCTGATTTTTTGTGTCTTTTTATGGTGTCCTATAAAAACTAGACAAAATACACGCATGGCTGTCATGCATATTAAAACTAAATTATTTTTATGGATATATATATATATATATATATATATATATATATATATATATATATATATATTTGCATAGACGCATATAAACTTAAAATTATGTTTTAAGTTTATATGCGTGTATGTATATTTGCATTTAAATTGCTTGGTTATTAATGTGTGAACACAAACAATTGCTGCATCAAATATCAATGTAGTATTAAAAGGCTGAAACATGACAAATATTTACCACCTAAGTACCCATATCAGATTCGTCGGGAGAAACAATCAAACGTACTTAAACGTGATATTTAGTTTTTTATGGACAATAAGTACACATAAATCATAAAAAAAAACAATAAAAAAAGCGTTACTTGTCAAGTATGAAAAGGTGATTTTAGTAATAAGTATAAAATTCAATCGTTTATTGCAAGACTTATACAAACATGTTTGAAAGTTTATGGTCGCATTTATTTATCTAACGGTAGGACTTCAAATTCAAGCTTCAGAAAAAGTTACAAAAGAATTATATAAATTAAAGTTCCCTAGTTCTTCTCTATTTATTTCAGCTTATGATACCACGTAAAAGTTTATGTTACAAGAATGGCTTTAGAGTGAAATTGTCACAACTAAACATTTGTTGAATGTAAAAGGAAATACGTATTTATATTTTTTTAAACTTTTTAATTGCTTTCCTTTATTTGAAAGGCACAGTTTCTTTATGCAGTAAATCTCGCATTTCATTTTCATATAGCTGTCATTATGAAAGACAAAACTGTTGTAAATCGTTATATTCCTTTGAATAGGAAACCAAAATAAACTTTTTTAACAACTTAGGAATATTAAGTACAAATTTCTTAAATAGTAAAGTTATTTATACGCATATTTAAATAACTTAAGACACATGTTAGGTTTTAATGCAGGGTTAGCCATAGGGTCAATTCATTATTAAATCATTGCAATAAAGCCGTTCATTATGTCATTTACTACACATGATTCAGAAATGCAACATCAGCAACACCATCAATCTTCACATAATTCAATAATTATTTATAATTTTATTAACAAGCCTTCCACTTTATTTAAACAAAATTATAACTTAATAGTTATTTTATTTGAAGTCCATGAACACGTTGTGGTACTGAAAATTGTTTGATATATTGTTGATATCTAAAAGGTGGTATCCGACAGTTTGGACTCGAAATCTTTTCATTAAACAACCAAATAAACCATTATTACCTGAGCAGATCTCGCGAAATCTTGCTTATTGATGTCCTTAACATATGTGAAAAGCGAACCATAACGGCACAACCGTCATTACAAAAATATATTCTCTATCTGAGCCACGCTGCACATGTTAGCTATTTTTTAAACTAGAAAGACTACGTGACCACTCATGTTTGAATTCATCAACATTTTCTGCTCTGATGCCAATGTGTAATTTTTAGCAGGAATGAAACTCGCTTTTATTTATAGATTTGCAAATAATATTTTTAGAGTTGATAGCTTAGACTTTTAAGTACGAGTTTTTTTTCCTGCAGAATTATGCACTAATACCCCATACAGAGGTCAGATATTGTTACAAATATTTGACATAGGCAAACTGTCGGATTCCACATTTAAGAAAAGTACCCTACATCTATTACAACCCCCAGCAGTGACAGAAATTCATACTGAATCCATTGAAGGCAAACGAGAACCATTCACATCTGAGGACAAATGTGGAATAGTTTAAGTTGATAGATCCCTTTGTGAGGGGAATATAATTGAGAATCCAGTCTGGGAAGTTTATATATCTACATGTCAGTACTCCCGTATAGATATACTCATGTATATATTTGATATTCTGCATATATTTACTGCTGATGTATTGTTCTTCATTTACAAAGTGATCATATAAATCACGGCTTACATATTTTATTTTGTGGGTATGTTCGAAATCATTGGAACTATTTCGCAGATATATAGTTATATAACACATACATTTCTATTTTTTACATACACGTGCCTCTACTTTGTCTGGAAACGTATCTACCCTGGCCTGTGTGAGATGTTTATTCATGTAAATCGGTGTTATCGGACGTTGTTATTTACACAACCGTTTGGCATAAATTTGCAATGTGTCCTTTTTAAAAAATTGCAGTGTGTCCTTTGTATAAATTTGCAGTGTGTTCTTTGTATAAACGGATAAGTTTCTTGCCAGTTAAGAGCAATGGACATTTAAAGTTTTCATAAGCAACTATGGCATCTGGCTGAACGGAATTATTTCCATGATATGAATAGTTTCATCATTCAGACAGCATTTTTTTTAGATATTTTTGTTTACTCCTGTGAATCATGATAATAACCCAATTATCCAATTAGAATGGTGTAGTTAACTTCAAAAGCTTTTATATTTGTTTTGTTCTGTATTACAGTTATTTTTTTCTTGCCAGAAGCCATGCCCTTTTTTAAATTAACATAAATTTATTTGTAACATTCCTTACGGTTTAACACCACGAAAAGGGGATAACTACATGACTATAGGACGAATGCCATCTGTTTTACAGAAATATGTTTAATGAAGGAAACAAAAAACAAGTCATATAATCTTTAACAAGATTGAAATGCTTTTAGGTAATTAATACATGTTATTATACTTCCAATATGCCTAATTAAATTTGCTGTTTTATGTCGTGTAACGCATTGGTCTGTCCCATTATGAAGTTACAATTCATTTTAAGGCTTGTATTCTCACTAGGTGCGTCAACAAAACAGTGCAAACTAAACCGATAATTGATTGTCTAAGACAATAATCAGAAACCTGGACATTTTGACGGCAAGTTGTCGTGAGATCCACAGAATTTAGACTGAATGTCCAACGCAGACAAGGATCAGCTTCTGCCCGGCAAAACGTGATTTAAAAGAGGGTGAATTGTATTTTTGTCATTCATGTGCTAAATATAACATCGGCAAGTAAAAAAAGACGTTATACATTGTGTTTTAAAAATATTTACCTGTTCATATTCTTGTTCGAAATAAATACATATTTGCATATTCATTTCATCTTTTAAAAGATTTGTAATTAATATATGGGCTGACACTCGATTTAACTTTTTTCATTTGGTTCTTACTCATTCTGTTGGAACATTTTATTCGTATCTTTTGACTTGGAGAAAGTCTCCAAATCGCTTCTTTTGCCGACTAACTATTTTAGATATTTTATGACAATACATTTTCTATTCGCATATGTACGTTATTCGTGTGCCATTGAAATTGTAACATATTTGTTGAATTTGCTTTTAATTTAAAATGTTTCAAATAGATTTTTACCAAATCAAATCTTAACTAAGGCATTTTTAGATTAATTTACAACACTTGCAAAATGTCATGTGTTTTTCAGGCCGGATGTACTTGTCGAATGTATAATTATTTAATTGCATGTGTCTGACAAGAAAATGTTGTTGAACTGACATATATAAAAACGGCTAGTTAGCTCACACAAAGCATTTTTTGTGGTGAAAATATTTCGGATAAAAAGCAATTTATGGAATGAATCTGCATTAAGAACGATTTAGGGACTAGAAAAATAAATCATTAACAATAAAAAAATGAATTAAATTGGTAAATTATACATGTGGCCTACAGATATAATGGAAGGCTGGAATTGTTTCTTGAAATCTTGTCTTATTTTCCTGATGATGTAATAGAAGCGATTCATATAACTCTAGTTCTGCGTCTAAATGGTAAGAGTTAATCGTAAATGTAAGATTACAATATTTAGTAGAAATTATTTTAATTTTAATACAGATCATTATAACACTACCATGTTTTGTAACTGTTCGAGTAGCCAATATTGTATACTCTTTATGATGTCTTTTTTGTGTACACGAACCGGTTTATCCGATACAGCGAATTAACTACTCAAGCGTATTCTTATTGTGTTTGTTTATTGTTTGTTTATTGGGTTTATCGTCCCATCAACAGTATTTCAGTTATCTGGAGACGGTGTCCACCTGAAGCAGATATAGTGCTGCCTTCACTGTGTATAGCATGCCGTGAACACCTGGCATGATACCACATCCAGTCACATTATCCTGACACTGGGCCAACCAGTCGTGGAACTACCCTTATATTTGCTTGAGCGTTAGCAAGGGAGCTATACCACTACCATTTTTTACGACTTTGGAATGTCGCGGCCCGGGATCGAACCCGGGGCCTCCCGTACCTCTTATTGTGTTGTTTGTCATAATGACAATAGACTTACCCTTTTAAATTCCATTTTAAAACATGTTTTCCTGCTCCTTTTTCTGTTGCGTCGCCTTTTATGCTTCGCATCAATGTATTTTCTTGTGTTTTGTTTTTTACGGTAATCTTTGCACATTTAAAGGGCAATTTTTAAAAGAATAAGTTCTGGGCATTTTTTTCGAGCAACATGTTTACGATTCGTACTAATATGGCGATTGTTTCACGCTTTCAAAGAAGAATACAGGTAAGCATGTAAAGTCAGCAATATATCCATATTTATCACACAACCTACCGCGCGACCGTGAGGTAACACTCATGCGTTATTTTTAACACACAAGTTATCGTAGTGTGACGTATGTGTAGTGTATATGCATTTTCATGGTCACTTTGTTGTCATCGTTTTATGCATTTTGTTGGATTATTTCATTTTAATAAATAGAAAAATGACATCTTAGTCATGTTATAAACGAATCTGTTCCTTTTTATGGAAAATGGTCGAGTAAAGAGTGGAATTTGTTTTGTGTGCGGATTCTCCCAAACTGAATTACACATGCCAAGGCCGACTGTTCTTACTATAAAATGATGATGCATTGTAAACAAAAACAGCTGATGTTTTGGTTATGTAATAAATAGAATCTAGTATTCGATTTTCATTAGATACTGAAAATATTAAACTCGTTGTCTAAAAAAATACGAAACTCGACAGAGTCTCGTTTCGTATGATTTCATCCAACTCGTTTCATAGTTTCAGTATCTAATGAACACTCATATCAGATACTCCAGAACCTTTATAGAACCGTTCCCGATTTATTTATTACATATGTTTCTCTTCAATTCCTCTAGTTAGATGTGATGGGATATACACAATTGATTTCACATCTTTCAAGTCACTGGTTGACGTTTATTAAGTTAGGTCAGGAAGTTGAGCGAATTGGTTGCACAGGGTTTTAATTAAGAAAATAATTGTAACTTGGCCAAACATGAATCATCTGCCAAGTTCAGATGCCGTTAATGGATTTGTTCAATCGACCAGAGATGTGCTGCCGAGAAAGCCAGTAATGTAAAAGAGCTTATACGCCTCTGCATTCTACATGTATCTATGCATACTTTTTGCAACTTAGTGGCATTCAATCCCCGATATAATTAATGTTCTTAGGAGGGTATTGTTTATAAATTGACATTTGAACAGAAGAATTGAAAGAATGAAAAGAAGTCACCAACTACAGCGCTGGAGCATGTGCGTGAAGTCATAATTATCACGAACGTACTGAACTGCTTTATTAACTTTAACTCTAATCGACAACAGATAAATAAAAACGCCTAATAAACACACATGTTAGTAGGTATATATGTTACCTTAGTAATGTTGCTGTCTTCAACTAAGTAAATTCCTTACATCTTAAGATAGTTTCTTAGTAATAAGGACATTTCCGAAATGTCATCATTAAAAAACATTTAATGAACAATATTTCTTTTAAGATATTTGCAATTGCAAAGCATATACTTTTTATACATTTTATATTTTTGGAAACAAATTGACTTTGCAATATTGTGAGAAAAAGAGCTGAACATGATTTTGAGCTTGGGAAAGAAAAGAACGAGTCTATCCCTTAAACACAACACACAGCGCCTGATACGTCAAAAAGAGAACAGATTCAATGCGTATGAATCAGTCAGAGACAGATAGTCAAATAACCAAGACTAGGAGCTAAATCGTATGTTCTGTCACGCACAATTAGATCTGAGGAGCCCCCTTGGTGACAGACATTGGGCAAAATTGACAAGAAATCTCTTCTATCGTAGACTGATGTTGTGGAACAGCGGCGCAAATTATCCGATATCAATCGCTGGGCACCCATTGATTTCTCAAATCAGATAGCCGTGTGTGTCTAATGATATTCTATTTGTCTATCGGAAGATGAGGCAAGCCGATCTGCTTCCTCCAATACCGGGTTGTTTGCTTTATGATGCTCTCGTGGTAGGAACTTATTCGGATATCTGGCATAGGAATAAAGAAATTTTTTAACAAGTGAGGTGTTATAATTCCAGGGAACATGTATGTATATTAATTTTAAACTGGCTTACATTAAAGAGGAATGGTTGCTTGAAACAAAACCTTTATTGGAAAAGTTCACAAAATGTCACTTAAGTCTACATTGAAATCAATCCGAGAGGAGCTGGTTACTTTTTCATTTTGGAAATCCGTGCGGTGTGAGTTTCTTGTCTCATTACTGTATGTGTTTATTGGATGTGGTTCATTGACGCATATCCGAGACCCGAGCCATGATGAGTATCTTAAAGTGGCCTTGACCTTCGGTTTGGCTCAGGCTACTTTGATGCAGTGTGTTGGACATATTAGCGGAGCCCATATGAACCCGGCAATTACAATTGCCATGTTCGTTACCGGAAAAATTGGATTAGTTCGATCCTTGTGCTATATTGCTGCGCAGGTAGTTGGCAGTCTTGCAGGTACGGGTATATTATACGGTTCCACGCCCGTTCAGTATCACGGAACATTAGGTGTGACGGAGATTAAGGAAGGTGTTACTGCGGGACAGGCGTTTGCGGTGGAATTTATGGTGACGTTTGTATTAGTGTTTACCTATTTCGCTAACTTAGAACCCAAACGGGTGGACATGGGTTCCAGATCACTTTCAGTTGGATTGTCAGTGTCGCTTGGACATCTTTTTGCGGTTTGTACACCATCGTTTAGCTTATATTATTTTCGTATAATCTCATATAAACAAATAGACGCATTGTAATAATACTTGTTCTATTACAGAATGACAAAACCTCGTTTTTGCAAGTAAGGTTGTCTTGCAGTGCATACTTATACATTTATATTTCGTAAAAAATTCTTTTCATTAGCATGACCATTGTAAATTAGGTAAATTCGGACAAAATATGTGTGTCGATTCAACATTAATGAATCCAAATCAAAAACTAAGTTTTGTTTCGTAAATTATATAAATGTTAAAAATGTATATATGCTTAAACTATAACTTTTATTATATCAATTGTTCATGAAAAGTCTAACCTTACTTTTTAGTAATCTTTTAAACAAAGCAAATTTGGAATACTATACCGACATTACAGTTGTTCGTATACCTTATTGAATTATCGTAATCCGATAACGTTAAGAAATTTTTTGCAGTAAGCAGCATCTTTCTGCTTCGTATACTTGTCTACACATTTTTTATTCAAATAGATCGCTTTTCTTTTCATTGTTTACATTTGGGAAACCCCTCAGGAAGTGCGAGGTTTGAGCTCTGTAAAACCGGTTTAAGCACCCCAGTCGGTCAATTTTGCCGAATGACCGTTCCAAGGCGATACCTGTTGGGTTTTCTCTTTTCGTTAAATGACTCATCACAGATTTGCTCTTACTTTAACATTTGGCTTGCGTGTAAATAACATTGTTCTGCGCCTCTTCAGGGTTTGGAATATGTTGCAATGATCATACGGTTTTGTCATATATTCTTCTTAAGTAGTTATTTAAGTTACGATCGAACTGTTGAACATCATCAACGAGGAATAACAAAAAAATTCTTAAAGAGACAACCCTTAAAAATGATATTATTCTTTAATGCATAATTCACCAAAGAAAGCACCTTGTTAAATAGATTTGCTTTAACACCGTTGGTATTCTTTTAGAAGGTGGAAATAAATTTAACGATTTTCATAACATTATAATGTAAAACATCGAACTGCTCTCAAGAGAGCCTTCTAATTATAAAGGTAAGTGTATATGCTTGATAATATAGCAGAAAAAGAAGAAAATACAATTTGTAAGTCATTTAATTTAGCAGATAAGAAATAAATGAAGAACATTTCCGACAAAACTAAAGATAAACAAAATATTTTCAGCAAAGTAAATAAAGTAGGAAAAAAATGTTATCTTCCTCCTTGATAATTTACATAAGTAAATATTTGACCGCATGATGTAAATACACGGTAGCTGATCATGTTTGATGTCATTACTGCCGTCTCTCGGTTAAAGACAAATTATATAATTTTTGTTAACAAGTCGACTTCATCAAATTTAATTTAATTTTAGATGATTTGTGCCAAGCTTTAGCGTAAGAACGTATAAACGACGTACAAACAGTTTGGCTTATTTGGTATAATAACATAGCAAGCTATACCAATTAAATTTCATTCTAAAAACAACAAAAGACCATTATGTTTACCTTAAGTATATCATAATTAAGAACAGTTTTTAATTTCCGCGTAGAAAATAGAAAATAGTTTTGGTTTTGATAAGAAAAGCAATTCAGGGTATGATGAATTAAGATTACCATCGGTATGCATTGTTGAAAAGATATAATATGTATTACATTTTTATGCGTATAAGATTGTCTGTATTAACTGTTGTAATTTCAATATGTTTTTTGGTTTTATGCGAGTTATCGCTGTGGCTGTGATCATTTTGAAGCATCTCGTCAAACTTATGTAAACTTGAGGGGACAACAAGTTATTTCTCATAAAATCCTCTGCGATAAGATTAATAATACTAAGACCTTTCTGCACTTTATTTGTATAATCTCCTCCGAAAAGGACTACAGTCTGCTCTTTGTTGGCAGTGTAGCAAATAACTTTCGGGAAATTGAATTGAATATATACCAAAAAAAAAAATATAAAAAAAAGACAAAAAAGCATCATTGTTTCATATTTGCATAGGTAAATAAGAAAAGGTCCAATCAAAATTTCCACAGATATTTAAATTTTATCTACCTCTAGACAAAGGCAAACAGGGTAAATGTAAATTTGACAAAACCACAGCGACGAAACACAACACACACAATAGCAAACAAGCTTAGAGACATCTATCTAAGGTAGTTATATTCACAAAGTATATAAATTAAGTAATCGCGCAAAACTGCACACGGCATGCAAATAATGGGGTTCAAACAAACATTTTCGCGATCATGCAACATTACATCAACTAAGTAATGAAATCAACATGCTCTTTAAGTTAATTATAAATGTTTTCGTTTTTCGCTCCTTTTGTTTAGTATATAAAATACACAACATTTTTTATATTTTAAATGAAATTAACTTTTTAAATAAAACATGACTAGAGAAGAGTAACTGGTTCTAGCATCCTGTTCATGGGAAGATGGAATTTGAGAAACCAAAGTCCATCAAAGGAAAAACACGAAGGACTCCTTATAGGATAAATTAAATGACAAGATAGATTACTAGATTACATGCACGGGGCGATTTTTAACGAACGCCACACTGCCGAGTAACATTGTGCCTAACAAAGGCAAACAAAGAACAAGAAGTCGAGGTACATTTATAGCATATTTATTACAGTAACAATATGATGTACATGTAAGCAAACAAAATGACGATCGGACATATATTACTTTTATTTACAACTAATAGGACATACTTGTATTATTGTTCAATAGGATTGTAAGAAAAATGTCAAATCTATTTATGGACCTAGAATCGTCACTTGCCTTGCTCTTACAGCAGTGCTAGTGAAACATATTCTTGGTATTCCTGGTAATACATTTTCCGTGTTTTTGAATGCCTATGTTTTTAGATTTTAATTGAAGGAGCTTGCATTTTGTATGTTTTACACATAGACATCTGACTAACCTTGTCATTCTTTTCTTTTTATTTTTCTAAAGATTCCCATAGTTCTCAGTGTTAAAGCATTTTTACGGCGTCAATGAATCATATTGAATTTTCTTCATGATAATTTGCGGATAAACAAGGCTTTAATGGGAAAGCTAATTAATAGTTTTGTAATTATGCTAGAGTTAAATAACAGCAAAAGGTCTCTTATTATTACAACTGTCTTTGAAAGTACGCCTGTTTTCTGAACTGAAATCTTATGGAGCGTAAATCAAATTAGACGAGTGAGGTTGTAAAGAAATCGACAAATATAGACTTAAATCTTAGAGGTAGTCTGCAAAATAATTGTTTTCAAGTCAATAACATGAATTTCGTCATCTTTAAAATCAACAGACTGCAAGAATTTGTATCCTTTTTGACAACCAAATTGTAACTATTTAAGCATCTTACTGAAAAAGAAACTTTTTTGAAAAATCATTATTTTGTTTTCTATGTTAAAAGTTGAAATTAATAAGCTCCAAACACGTATTGTATGTAGAAGTGTTTTAAAATTGCATTAAATATTGCAAGATAATCATATTCTGTAGAAGCATTTCATCTGTAACATTTATCTGAATATTTTCTTTATGCTTAATTTAAATAAACATGTATCAGGCAACTAATATTTCATTAAAATAAGATCTAGGAAACTTAACAGGCATATTCAATTTTGCAATAAAGAGCATTTCTAATTGCACGTGTGGTTAACATATTGCATTGTTTCATGCCTTAATTTTGCTGTAACACTGACAATACTGTTATTATATGTTTGATATACACGTCTGTCGAGGTTGAAATTCCGATTAAAGATGACTAAAAAGATAAAAATTTCAGTCAAACATGAACACTGTTGTACTGCTGACATAATACTAAGGACAAAAACTCTCATCCAACTGTATTTTACTGTAGTTCTAAGCCTCTGTCTTCTACAACTAATAACACGATTGTTGATGGTTGCTTTACGTGCGTGTGTCTCGTTTTCAGTACGATTACACCGGATGTAGTATGAATCCGGCCCGATCATTCGGTCCATCTGCTATAACGAACAAATGGATGAACCACTGGGTAAGCTACGTGATACACGAAAGTTGTTCTGCTTATTTATTTTCTTGGTCCCATATCTAATCATGCAGATATACTTTTATCAGTATGACGAAATATTAATGCCAGTTTAAAAATGGATTTTCGTTTACATTTAAGATTGTGTATGTTATAGAAACATATTATAAAACAATAAATGATCATAAGGTAAAAATGAGTGAATAAACGGTATGTTTAGCTTAAATGTTGTAAGACCTCAACCATGAAGAGTAATAAAGTACGCTAAAATATTTATTATCAATAAAGCAATGTGACAAAAAACATTATACTTTGTTATAAATATACATAATATGAAAACGGTTTTTTATGTACCAAAAATGGTTCAGCTGACTTGTGCCTGATTGCTCATTTAAACCAAATTAGCTATACAATAGCCTGAGCTAGTCTGGTTTTAGCAGTTCTGTTATAGCATAATTTATTTACCAAACATCAACACCAATGAAACAATGTATGTCATAAAACCGTACCATCTTGAACAAATTGCTTTATATCATGATATTTTGCATATCATATTGATATTGTTATTTAATTTCTAGATATACTGCATCTCGTTCTAATATTATTGCTCTATTTTCATTGCAGTATTGTCTTAATGATATTGCTTTATCTGTAGTTACAATGCATATCATTTTCATTTAATTGTCATTTCCCACATATACTTCATATCATATTATTATCAATGCTTTATTGCAATATATAATGCCTAATATCTTACTGTTCTGTATTCTTAGATATACTGGGTGGGTCCAATCGTTGGAGGAATCATCGGAGGATTTACATACGACTACACACAGTGTTCATCAGAAGACATACAGAGGTTTCGGAGCTCGTTTCGCAGAAAGAAGATCGAATTTACCATGCAAAGTGAACGCTGTGATAGTCCTTTGTCAACGGAGTTTTCTTTTACTCCTCGAGATGACCCGAGCGAAGACATGCGTCTTTGAAATGTTATTTTATCGATTTCATTTGGATATGTTGATAGTTACATTACATTACACTGATCTCTTTACTATAAATCGTGCTATTATAAGATACCAATTTGTTCTTAAGCATATATTTAGAAACGATAAAGAGACATACATCAAGATACGATATCCTGCCTCACAGTGGTAATTATCGTGTTAAAGATGTTATTATACGATCTTTAAAATCATCGATTCTTGTAATGGACTTTGCATTAATTATGTTTATTATTTTGGTAAATAGTTTACTAAAACTATTTTATGTAAAATATTAGTTGTTTCTTAAAAAGGTTAACTTACATTTTATCCTGTTTTAGCGTCACTTTAGTAAAGTGTCTCCGAAACATCTGTATAATACTTTAATATTTGCCACGTTTGATAAAAATGCATTTAAATATTTCACATGTTTTATGTCTCATGTTAATTAGAAAGAACTAGTGCGGTTTATTCTGTTCTCAAAATAAACGTGATCTGAAAAATGTAAATCCATGGACAGTTAGTAAAAATTGTATCACTGCAATGAAAGATTCGTAGGAACTTTAATATACTTTAACAACAGAGATTTTATGGAAAGCATCAACATTCGACGACTGTTCAACAATGGAGCATTTTTGCAATATACCGACCAAACCAAATTCTTATTGTTATTAAAATATTTAAAATGCGTTGAAGTTTTTGTCTTAAAAATTATGTAAAAACGAATTATCTTGGATCGAATAGGCATGACAGAATATAGCATAACATTTGACTTGTACATAGTACATCGCCGTAACAAATAAAATGTGAATATATTGTCCAATATTTGTGTTAAAAAGCACCCAATGTTTTAAGCTTCATTCAAATACTTAACGCAAACACATGTCTCTACGGGAAAATTTATCTTTATATATTTTTCGTGTGTGCATTTTATTACAGTGGATATTTACAAATATTTCTCCTAATTTGTTTTATTGTATTTTTAACGTTGTTGTACGAGTTTATGATGAAGACTAGACATGTGATAACAAGTGAACATATAAAAAGATATATGTTTCCATGGAACCATCAACATAATAGTATTTTTGTCGAACTGCGTTCTACCAAAAATCATACTCTTGGAAATGTATTTTCTTCTTTTTATTTTATAATGAGAACTAAACCTTTCAGGTTCTAACTTTTTATTCAGCAAAACATACTAAAATAATCCAAACGTTTCCAATTCATTCAGAAAAAAACCCACACCATAGTTCTTGTAATATGTATATTTGACTTTTTTAAGTTATTTGAACGGTGGAGATACAAGGCTGTGCATTTTTGTTGTCAGGTAACATGACTACAAAGGCTACCATTTGTAAACAACAATCCCCAGAAAACCTACATTTAGAAGTGTTTATAAGCAGTGATTTTTGACTGGTAAAACTTGGTAAAATATGATTTGTAAAAAAGTATTTTCCTGTCATGGCTCAGTTTATACATATTTAGACGAGTGAACAGTGAGATCTGCCTTCACTGTGTATAGCATGCAAATACCAAAGTCTTTCAAAATGGTAGTGGTATGGCTCTTTTGCTAACGCTCAAGCAAATATAATAGTATTTCCCTGACTGGGTGGATAGGTGTCAGGATAATGTGACTGGATGTGGTATTATCCTGACACCTATCCACCCAGACGGAAATACTATAATATTTGCTTGAGCGTTAGCAAAGGAGCCATACCACAACCATTTTGAAAGAGAAAGACGTTGGTATGTCGCGGCCTGGGATCGAACCCGGGGCATCCCGTTTTTGGAGTGATTGCGCTACCAGGTCCGGTGTTTTTATTTTCTGTATTTTTTTTCTGCAAGTGTTCCTTTACAGAGCAAATGTCTTTTTTAATTTCGTTGACAAATAGTGTACGGCTTGTTTAATACAAGCAACTACATGTATAATTGTACACTCAAAAGGTATGATATGATTGAGCATTCTAAGTGTAAATTTGTGTTTGAAACGAAGAATGTGCATTATCAACAAGAAAAAGAAATAAAAGGCTATTTAAAGCAAATACTGTTATTTTGATGTTGGTCTATTTATTGACTTTTGTAGTCAGAGGTCTTTAACAAAGTAAATTTCATAATTTACAAATAACATGTTTCACCTAATAAACCATTTTATGTTATTTGTAGCTAAACGTAATGCCGTGTGGTGGCGCCCGTGGCGTAGTGGTAGTGTCGCCGATTTGTTACTACTCTGACCGCTTAGTCCCTCGAGTCCCGTTCGGGGCGAAAGGACTTATGTGGGAAAGTCTTCCAGCTGACCTGCGGTGCGCCGGTGGTTCTTCCCATACATTTGTTTGGGGTATTCCTCCCCCAAAATAGCTGGACGCCGCTGTTATGATCATAATTGGTCACTGCGATGTATTTCAGAAACAAAAATAAAAACAAAAAAAGCAATGCCGATAACATATCCAGCTCTCATCTCAAACAAACAGAACTTTGTAAACATCGTCCGCTTTAAAGATAGTATTTAATTATGTTAACAATCATTATGAACCAAATATATGTTTGCATCTTATTCTTTATTAATAGAAAACAAAATGTGATACGTATATTTTGATTTATTATTGTTACCGTTCTAGGGCATAATTGGATATACAATGTATTTGTTCTGTAAAGGATTATAAATTGTTCTTAGATAAGACTTCTTGTACAATAGAATCAATATAAAATGTATCTGTGTCTATCTTATTTCTCTCTGTCTCTTTCTCTCCCCTCTCTCTCGGTTGACAATTATCGTCGATGGTAGATAATTTGTTATCGCATAAGTGTTCCTTGTGATCAGATTTATCACCCAACCGTTAATCGTGATTTATTTGATGTTCATGGATGGAAATTCTGGAGAGGCGATCCATGATGAATCGGAAATGATAATGAACTGGAATGATTTGTTTTTATGGTTTAATCTAAGGCTGCTCATACAGTAAGTTAATATTAGATAAATGTTTGAGTAACAAGCAAGCTGGCTAACATAATTTAACAGTATAGCTTAGTGACCATATAAGTAAACATTGAAAAAAGTTATATTCCTTCTTGTTCTAGTACTATAATATAATATGACAAAGAGATAAGCCGATTAGAGATGATGTATATTAAATATGCTAATGAGTTCGACAAAGTTTGTGTTTAAACACTTACTAATAAATAGCATCCCTGGAAGGTACCTTGTATCCTTCACCTGAGAAAATAGTAAGAGGTTTCAAATTGTATAGACGATACAGTCATTGTAGAATTACTGCTATGTCGAACTATTATTTACCTCAATAAATATTATACACACGAAAAGAATACATATGAATTAGAAAATTATAATATTACATTTTTTAAATTTATTTAAACTACAATTAAGGCATAGTTGGTTGTTTGAGATAAAAGTGCTAAAAATACACGTCAAATAACGTAGTTTCCAAGTTTCAACAAAATGTATGCCTCTATTTGAACACATGATGACTGTTTTATAACATTGTGCAGATTCAGATTATTAAAATAAAATATAATATAAACAACATGATAAATTGTATAGTACAAGGCCTTTCAAGCAACACTGCTTTGAAAGGTTCTAAATAAGTAAAATTTAAAAAACAGTTTAAATGCTTACTGACATAATAAGTAATCATGTTGATTAGGAAAAAGAACAAAGTTTTGTTATACTGATTTTAATCTACTCACTTCAGTAAAATTCATTCAATGAAGACTTTCCAAATCCTATTTCCAGCGTTTTTAAAAACACACATACCAGCCATTTTTCCATGACGTCACCAACAAGTTTTCGGGGGTCATCTCAAAACAATAATACAATCTGCTTTACAGCAAATTTTATTTCATGTGTTCTTAAATGTAAATATCATTATAAAAACAACATCTGGTGAAAATATCAACAACAAGGTAAACACAATTGATGTTATCGCTTTGAACAATCAAAGCTCCTGCTGACAATACACAAATTGGTGCTGAACTGCCTGTTATATTTCGTTATATACCATCAGCCCGTATTTAACATAATCGTTTAAGCTAAATTTCTTAAGCATACTGTTCATAATCAGCAGGCACATGTACTGATCTAAAAACCAACCATTAACTCCCATGCATGTGTTTCATCATTTTATTGTAATTAAACCAAAATGTAATGTGAACAGTGTTAATAGAAAATAACAATAACAATTACACCTAAATGATCTGATTTTACAATCTCATCTGTTGAAAAAGCAATAATAGTAGGCTCACTGTCAGTATATATTTGTTTTAATGAAAACCTTTGCGATGTACATGAAATAAAATCAATGTGATATACACGAAATAGAATCAACAATCAAATATAGAGACAAATAAGTGAAACAGTATTCTTAATCGTATTAAAGCAAATGACATAAATAACGCCGTCATGCATATCTAAGTATAATAAACGCCTAAGCATTTACAAGAACAAAGCAAATGAAACAAAAGAGAGTTTGGTTATGAGGTATTTAAAACAATAATTAAACTTATCTAGACCTTTGATCTATGTACATCTGTCACATGTATAATAACAAAACTTAAGATAAAACATAATAATTTAAAGAAGTAAAGCTTTTTGTGTTTTGCGAAGTCTTATATACCATTCGATGCCTCCTTTATTGCAATATTGGCAACCAATTTTATTATATAATATATGCACTTGGCTACTACAGAAGCACATTAACTGTGGCAAAAATAATTTCGTTTACCCAATATTCATATTATGATGATTGTTTCTGGTTATTGCAAGAATAAAGACCTAACATGTTATTTTTATTAAATGCTTATTTAAATTCCACCTATTGTAACATTTAGCAGTAAAGTTCCCTAAAAACAATGTTCTACTGTGCATATTGTACCACGACAATGAATATCTTAATACAACTCGACAACGGCCTACTACGCCCACAAACAAATCTATTGTTGATGTATAATGTACATGTATGTACGTGTGTCTCTTTTTCAGTATAATTGCACTAGATGCAATATCATTCTAGTTTGGCCATTTAAATAATCAGCCATATCTAACACATTGAAAAAACAACAACACCGGGTAAGATTTTATCGGAACATCTTTTACCTGCATTAGATATTAAAATGTGCATGAACTCTGGTCTCTACATTTACTAATCTTGAGACTGGCATTAACAATTCATTTGTTGTCGCATTTACTGATTCATTCCCAGACATACCCCATACCATTTCATCTAATGTTATGTTTGCTGCCTATCCAGTTAATCTTACATCATTATTTCTATATACAGACCATATTGTCTAAATCTTATTGCTTATTTTTAGATACGCTGCATATGATATTGATCTCTTTGCTTTGTTACCAGATATACTGGATTTGTTAAATCTTTGGGTGGATTATCGGGATTAACGTATGACAAAAGCCCGCATCAACGATACAATAGATTGAAACAAGTCAAACTTTGGTATCTTATTCGCAATATGTTTATTAATGTCAATACTTTATCAAGACAATTGAGACCATGCAAAAAGATAAGCATGTTAAGAAAAACTCAATTCATTTAAATATTGAGACATCTTAAAAGTTTCTTCAACTGATATTAATGAACGTCTTATTTCTATGCCACTTCGACACACCAGTAAAATATCAAATATACCATATGAAATTAACTTCTTGTGCCATTTAGGCTAATAAGGAAGAATTTCTGATTTAAACCGACATCAGAATCAACGTAATCTTCAAAGATGTTAAGGCGTTTGCACATATTTACGTTCGCACTATTAATATGCCTTTATGCATTTCTTTTGTTACTTTTATGATAATTTTTTACGTGCAATACATTCAAAAGAATGCAGAATTCATTAATACAAACGCTCTTAAACTGTTGATGATATTGTCCCACAATGTAATATATACATTAAAACCATTGCTGTTTAATTAAAAAACTGTGCAAAAACATCAAATATCAAAGATCCCTTCGCCTCTTTTGTGCACGTATAAACACATGTACTTAAATCTTGTTTAAGTTATAAAAATGATTTAAGGTAACATAAATTTCCATGTTACCAGTCCTTCTCTTTTATAAACGGTTTCATTTGTACTTCCTTTCTTTTAAGTTTAACAATATACGATTTTAATTAAATGTATACACATACAAATGATGATGAATGAACAATTTGATTCAATTATGGCACTTAAACGGTACTTTCAAACTTTTCTTTAGCAACCGGGACAAACATTGCAGCAAAGTTGTTGCCCTTTTTATAAACTTTCCATACGACTTTGTTCAAAGTTAACTGAGATTTTTCTACGGATAAACATACTAATTCTGTAGAATGATAATTATGTTCTATGTTTACATCTGTAGGGTGTTTTCTGTAAGCAGGACATATGCTTACAGTGCAACACAATCTCTTTCAGGGCCAAGACTCCGATGATAAAATACAGATCACGCCGTGAAGATCCTAACGTCCTAATGACCGCGTGTGGTATTGATTCTTAAAAGCATCTGTCAGTTATAAAGTCAGCTAAATGCTCGGTGGGTGATGTCTTCACTTCCTGCAGGACAATTAGGATGACTACCTTCGAATGCCAATGCTAGAATATAAGCGTAATGAAGGTTGTCCTGCTTGATGTGAAAACCAAAGAAATTTAACATTTGTAAAAGCACAGACTGAACATTTTTTAAACTTTTTAATATTTTTAGAAAATAGTTTAAATAAATATGATAGTTCTAGTAGTTTAGAACTATTCAATAAATCTTGGACAGTTTGGTTTAAAGATTTTACCAATATTTTTGGAAAATCATAATAACTAAAACGACAAGGATCATATTCGCATCACTTAAGTTTGACTCTTTAAGACAATAATTTATGAAATAAATCTTATCTCTTAAGAAGCTTCTCAAACGTCAAACTAGCAGTTCGAAACTAATTTTTGTTTTTCACAAAGGTATTATGCAGATTAAGTGAATGCTATCAAACTAGTAGCGACATTATAAGACAAGCTGTATACTAATTATGCAAATAAACCTGGTGTAATTTATATTTTCTGGCTGTGTAAATAATTGCATTGAAAGGCGTGTATTATTAAGCGTGTAATTCTCAAGAGAAATAATACGTAATCATGAATAGTGTTAATGTAGAATATCATCTTTCTTTGGTCTTTTTCCAGATTCGCCTCTCTCCCCCCCCCCCCCCCTACCTATCGCAAAAGTCTGAACAAATAAGAACAAAAGCAATGAGAAAATTCATGGTTTCCCTGCTGCTTTAATACCTGTATCTTCTAGAAAGACATTAAGATAGAAAGAATAAAATCTATCTATCTATCTATCTATCTATCTATCTATCTATCTATCTATCTATCTATCTATCTATCTATCTATCTATCTATCTATCTATCTATCTATCTATCTATCTATCTATCTACCTACCTACCTACCTACCTACCTACCTACCTACCTACCTACCTACCTACCTACCTACCTACCTACCTACCTACCTACCTACCTACCTACCTACCTACCTACCTACCTACCTACCTATCTATCTATCTATCTATCTATCTATCTATCTATCTATCTATCTATCTATCTATCTATCTATCCATCTATCTATCTATCTATTATTTTACTAAGACAAAACACAAGTGCTAGTTGTAAGGTATGTGTATGTCAAAATTAACTAATTCTGAATCAGTACAGTATTTTCAAGCAAACAGAAACGTCAATCATTAATTCTTAAATCGAGAAAATTGATGTCTCACTGTCTGTTTCGCATTGTTGAGCCCCCAGAAAATATCCAGTATTAATCCTATGGGGCTATCAGATCTGTCGAAAGCGTCCTATTATTGGACGTTCCTACATTAGTTAAATGATAGTACCACTATGTATGCCAACCTCATTTTTTTGTAATTCTTAGAGAAGAATCGATGTTGTACTTTAGTTAAGTCTAATGCGATATATGTGAACTGATGTCAAATATTTGTTCTCGTATTAAGGAACCTGTGTAAATCTAGCCTCTTATATCTAAGGCCCACTAGATAAAGCCATTGTTTAACCAATTATATAAAGTTCGCCATCGCGCAGAACCACATATAACATACACATAAACGATTTGAAACACTTTTGTAGTATCTATTAAGTCATTTTAATGAGTTCTTTAAATTGTTCATTATATAGTTTATTGTTTTTAGTTCTATTTGATTAACACTCGAAAGAAAAAGTTCATTTCAAGCATAATCTACAAGGGAATATTATCGCAGAAGGTTCTTACCTGTATTTACAATACATTTTGATCAACAATTATGGTCATATTTATATCACATCGAAAATCAAAAAATATTAGCGAAAACTATTTCTAGACATCATTGATGACCTGGAAATGTTTAATTAAGCGGTCAATTTTTAAAGATGTGACATAGGGCAAGCTTTAATTAATAAGAAATACCTCTGTAAAGCCTTTTATTTTGGAATGAAAGGATGGTTTAAAAAGTGCCAGTTATTATTATTTGCATATATGACTTCGAAAACGCAATAAATTTCTAGTTCTATATAAATTGCGTAGGTTTTCATATTAAATCCATAAAGCCCTTGATCTTAGAATTGTTCATTTGTTTAAACTTTCATTTGCTCTATTTTCCTTAAATAAAATGTAAATTCTAAATAGAATCATATAATTTAAAAAAAAACTGGGTTATTTATATTGGCACCGTGATTTAGCCGATAAAATGTTGCATTGAATTAAGCCAGTGGAGCGATGGTCAATAATAATTTACCAAATTTACCAAATTTATAATGTTTGGGAGGTGTTGCTTAAGACAGCGGCCAGGGTTGTGAGACATCTGAATAACGGGAGCATGGGGGCTTGACCCTGCATGGTATTGATTGTCCGTAGTCAGTCAATGCCTGGAAAAAAAGTGGTACGTGTTCAAATATGTATGTCGAAGGAGACTAGACGTGTTATTTGTGTTCAGGCGTGCTGCAAAGGTTTACATTAATATTGTAATCTGTCTAAACCAAATGTTTAAATGAATATTTTGCATAATGAAGATAAATGTATACATGAAATGCAGATTTATGACTTAACAACGCAGGCCAGGAATATCACTCGGTGACTTAAGGGGCAGAAGGAGGGACAATTAACAACATTATTAGAACGAGTGTTGTTCCACTGGCTATGCATTGTATGCTAGATTGAGATTTTGCGATACCCAGCGCGGGGCCACACTGCCCTCTCCTTCTGCACTGCAATTAAAGCAATTTTGAGGAAACGTGTGTTATAAATGGTCTTACAACCAACTTATTTCTGGGAGTCGAATTTAAACTCAGTGCAATTTTGTCGCGTCCGTTAGCACTTATGACCCGATGTTTTAGAGCTAATTTAGTTAAAACGCAATAATGTAGAAAGTGGTGCACAATATTACAGTTTCTGTAATTGGACTTGTCTCAACGTATAATCTTTATTTAGAATAGATGGTAGTTGAATTGCAGCTGAAGACTTACCTGCTTTCCGATGCGTTGTGAAATCGATTTACCACAGAAAATTAAAGTCGCCGTTGTTTGCATATCCTTAATCACTTAAAATGTTAAAACCTACACCGCACAAACAGCGCTTTTTAGCACTTTCATTTAATAGAGAACCACAACAGTATCATACAGTGATTTAAGGTCAACAGGATTAGTTGATCCGAAACTATCAAAAGAACAACTTTAGAAGAAAGGCACTGAAACAAGTCTAGTTCACAAGTCAATCAAATGGTTTCTTCTTCGTCGCATTGGTCATGTTTTTGCGCATTGGTGCAATTCCATGTTTTTCAAAATTCTTTTTTGTTTGTTTTTGAAGTGGTTCGGATATATTTTATTGGCCCGGTTTTGATAATAGTCTCTGTAAAGCTCATACCAAGCAGAAGGGAACAGAAGGGAAATAAAACACACGATATGAAACTGTTATGAATATATATGTATATCATTCAGGACCCCCGCCCCCCCCCCCAAAAAAAAACTTGGAGAATCCAATTGAATATTGCAGTTGTTACAACCATCATCATTTAACTAGCAAAGGGAACATATCTCGATTTCATATCTAAAACTTAGCACTAAACAATGTGAAAATCAAACGGAAACCTTCATTTCCAAAGGAACGTTAACAAGTTTCAAAGAACATTTCGTAATAATTGCATCTGTGTTGCCTTCTGTGAATAACATCAATTTAGGTCCTAGAAACGATTTTCAACGGGAAGCTGTATACTAATTATACAAACGAAGCTGAGAAAATTGGTATTTACTAGCTGTTTCATTGATTGCAATTCAGAGGATGTATCGTGTACAGGAACCATCTTTTGAGAAATAATACACTTGAAAACATGTTATTTAAGCTGAATCTCCTACCTTTTTAAGGTCAACATATTTTAACTCACCACTCTGATAGACTGCTGTATGTTAAACAATATAAATGTAAATAGATAAATAGATAAATAAATAAGTGAATAAATAAATACTTTCTTGTTAGTCGTTATAATATAGGCACATTTTCGATAGATTTTCAGCTTATCGACCTGAAATTATTATCGATTCCTAAATAACTGACAAGAACATATGTCTAAGCACAAGATTACCACTGATATTTAAAAATCTTCAAAATACCATGATGTATTTCTTAACCTCAGACTTGTCCGATCACACATCATATTGATGATATTTTTTTATGAGCGTGTGTCTCGATTTCTGTATGATTGCAACGGATGCAATTTAATCCGGCTCGATCATTCGGTCAATTTGCCAAAACAAATTGAGGTACCACTGGGCAAAACACGTCATGAAGATTGCTCCTAAAAAATCAGGATTAATTTCATCTTGAGAAAAGTCAGTTATTTTCAAGTTTAAGGATTTCGTCCAAGTCAATGTAACTTTGAATGATTAATACATAAATCGAACAAGGTAATGATGTTAAAATGCGTTTTAAACATTTTCAAATGTCAGCTCTGGCTGCTCCTAGGACAATAAAAGCAAGCTATCGACTTAAAGATGCAAAATGTGTGTTTATGTATTAGAAAATAAAATTACCAAATTAACAAAAATATATCTGAGCCCTTGACTTTGTCAAAAATCATTTTACATTAAAAAGAGTTTTTTAATTTTGACAACTAAATGTCATTAAAACATATATTTACAGGACCTGGTAGAGCAATTGGTAAAGAGTCGGCTCCAGGTACAGAAGGCCCCGGGTTTGATACCGGGCAGCGACATTCTAAAATCGTTAAAAGTGGTAGCGGTATAGCTCCCCTGCTTACGCTCAAGCAAATTTATGGGCAAGTACGTTCCACGACTGATTGGCCAGGCGTGAAGATAATGTTTCTGTGTGTGGTAACATGCCAGGTGTTAACGGCATGCTTAACACAGTGACGGAAGCACTATATCTGCTGCAAAATGACAACGTCTCCAGATAACGGAGATACTATTGGTAGCATGATAAACCCAATAAATATAAACACATATTTTCAAGTCTAATTCAGAGCCATGGGGGCTTTAATGAAAGGAGGTTCAACTGACCTGCATTGCCTGTAAACTTAGGTTATGTGATAATTTTAAGCACAATTATTTTAAAACCCAGCCTTAACATATTTAATACATCCAATCAAACAAGCATCTGCGCCACAGCCTAAGTGATTTAGCTTTTAATCCTAAACATACGGCATGCCATTTTTCGGTGGGATTATTGGTGGATTTACATACAACGAAACGTATTGTTCAACAAAGAACGTACAGAGGTGTCGAAGCTCATTTCGCTGGCAGAAGGTCGAGTATAAATGATGTATATTTATTATGCATTTGAAATAATAAACATTTTTAAGTTTATTCTTGGACCACCAGGAAGTCAGTTATCTATTTGCTTACTACCTTTTGTTATTCGTGTTTCTTTTAATGAAATAAATCGAAGCGGAAATATCGGACCAAGATGTTCTTGAGGCCATATAAGAGAGAAAATAAAGTGAAAAACGTCCAAACTTTAATAAAGACAATAGTGCTACATGCATGCCAAATAGAAATAATGTCACATATAAGAATATATGACAAAGTCCTATGAGCATTGTATTGATACGTTTGCTAAAAACGTATCTTCAAGATATTACTTATTCTTAAACTATCCTTTTCTGAACAAAGACTAATAAAAATCTAACTTTTGTTTACATTTCCACCTATGCGCCATATCATTCATTTTATTGTCAAATGTTAAGTAAATTTTAATTGTTTATTAAAAAGATATTGTACGTTTCCTGAACAATTTATATTGTTATCTCTGGCTATTTGTCTTCGTGCCACTCATTGACTGAACTTAACATTGCCTTTTTAACACGCAAAACAGAACCTAGATACTTCTATCACATGGCAGGATGCATGGTTCTAGTTCTATATAGAAGACATAACTAATCCAGATCAAAAGATACCAGCTTCCTTCTATTGTCTGGACCTAGTATCTTTATAAGCATAGTAAATATAGTCACAGAAACAATCTACCTTTAATGGCATTGATGTAACAAAGCCAGAGTTTATCCCTACATGGGGTAATTAGAGCTTAGTGCAAGGTTGAGTGCCTAGCTGGAGTATGAGATTCTTAGGAAGCAGGGTGTGATTTGAGAATGACTGAATGTATGATCCAATGAATGAGAGGGGTTAAGTAACAACTGTGCTAATTGGTAGAATGTGAGAAGTGGGTGTGGCTTATCAGAGAAGGAAAATGTAAGATTTGGATAGGGAGAGTTATCAGAGTCACAAAAGGAGATAGATGCAGGGATGAGAGAGAGGAGGACTGAGATAGGACATGGAAGAAAAGTTATCATTTAAGAAATGAATAAGTGATGGAAGGAATAAAAGTGCAGAATTGTGTAGAAAAAAGAACATCAAGCCAAGCAAGTTGCCGAGCAAATAAAGGATACTTGAAATTGCAATGTTTGGACTGCTGTAATTACTGAATAAGATGACAGAACATTGAACTTAAATGTTCTGCTAATGATTAATAAATACCCTCTTTTCAAACTTGTAAAACAGCCATCTTTGTAAAGTAAACTGTTGTTAATTTTTCCATATTCATAATTGCCATAATCTTTTTAAGATTAAATGTATTTAAAACTATTATTTCTAACTTTAAGGAACATGTCAGCTGCTGTCCGAAAAACGGACAACACAATTTTCATCAACAAGTAAAAATAATTTTCAAGAAGTCATACTGCAAAATAGTATTTTTCTTTATTTCAAATGTTAAGAATAACAACAAACCGATTAAAACGGTAAAACTCCTAACTAATTGGAAGTCAAAGTGTATTAAGTGCATAAGAGCATAAAATTACAATCGAGTTTTCAAAAATGTATTATCTTTTTGTTTTTTTAACATGTGACAGTGACTCACAGACAAAAATAGTGTCACGTGACCTACAAATAAGTTTTCCTGTTTCTAAGTAAGCATGATTATTGCCCTGAGTGTGTGCATTTATAGACATTGTACTGACGTACGTTGACGGACAACAGTATTTTAATGGTGGTTGTTTTATACGGTTATGTTTATGCAGCCATTCCCATTCATGTTGAAACTGTTCAGATTGTCACCATGCGAGCACCACTTGCATGAATTGTTCTGAAATATAAATCTTATTGCAGCAAAATTTCGCAACTTCCCGTACACATATCATAATAAATAATACAACCTGTACAGAAGTACATGATGCTCTTTTGACCGTCTGGATGGCGTCTTAATTCATTGCTTTATTTATAACAAGCTATTGCATATTCTTTTAAAAGGTTTGAAGAAATGTGTCATTTTCCATATTCAAAGTTAAATTTAAAACAATGTATGACAAACTATTGCATTTCTTTCTTTACAGGAATGTAAATAGATACGAGGCCCTTTTTTTATTGAAACTTGTTCATAAATTTATTTTCTGAAATGATTTTCTATTTGAAATAAATTACCCAAACATTACATCCGAAAAAAAAACATTAATAAAACTCAAAGCAAACAAATTTACATTTTTCCGTGTCAACTCACGAGTCTGTAAAACAATCCCAATGCATGCTTAGTGTTTCCACTTTAAGGCAGAGAAGTATTTAAAAATATTCTGATAATGAGTATTCATTTATTCCGTATGTCTCGGTTCTTCGATTTAAATTGCCAAATAAAACGTTTCATGGCAGTAATTCGACTGTTTGAGTTAATGCACTGTTACGTTTTAGCTTAACTTAGATAACCAAGCATCATAAGAAACATTTTATATTTTAATAAAAATACTGGTTTTGTCTTTAAAAATATTTAATTCTCTACAAATAGACATAAACATCAGTCCTGAATTTGGAATTGTGTTTAACAGAGTACTGAGTAGAAATAGCTTGTAAGAATCCCAAGAGCTTTTCAAACATAGTGCATGCAGGCGACGTATCATTAGATTGTCTTCATTAGTTTTAAGAGCTTTTATCGCTGTATTTCCGTTCATGCGTAAGTGTTCAAATGAATGTGTTTTACGCAAACGTAACTTACCATGTTGTGCTTGATATATTACCTTCAGAGTGTACATTCAATAGAAAAGTATAAAAAGGTCCTAGGATAATTAACGAGACAAGGCAATACAAACACAAAGAAATATTAACAGTCACCAAGTTGAAACGGACAGTCGGTGGAAATACCGACCTGGGGGCTTGAACTTGGTTTGTAAAGAGTTCCAACCTCGTACTTTCTGAAGGTTTTCACAGACGAAAGGTAACATTAAATAATCCATTCAAAGTGAGACAACTAACTGTAAGCACCAGAATCGAGCTTTATAAAAGATTAAATAATATTTTATACAAACAATATCACCTTACAATAATGTAGTATTAACATACAGACATTATATACAGGAGACAAACAAAGCAGGTTTCTAAAGGGAGATTAATCGAAATAAAACAGTCCAAGCGACAATGTTTCATGAGAACAAGTATATATCTTCATGCGATTAAATTGCAGTGACATCATATGTCAAAATTAAAGGTACCTTCGAAAAAACGAAAAACGAAAATAATCTAGTTTAAGAAAACATTCTCTACCAACAAAATAAAATGTAGTATAATAAAGCATTGTTTATATTATTTAGTATTATTTATATTATTTAAGTTTAGTATTTAGTATAGTATTGACATCCATAAACAATATCGTTTAAGTCCGAGGATGTATCCGCGAAGGACATTTTAAAACATAACGACAAAGTTATACGCCATATAAGTTGTACCTACTGTACAATCTCAGACATGGACATGGATACAACGTAGGTTGTCTAACCTATACAGGCCACGACACGAAATATGAAGAAACAGAATTCCAACAGTGACTATCAAAGGATGGTTGAAAGAAGACGTATTCATTTATTTCAACGACCTTTTCGATCATACATACATACAATGTAATTTAAAAGCAATTCTAGTTCTGGACTTTAAAAGAGTCCTTAAACAGATGATTGCCTTTATTTTATCTGTATTTAAGTTGTTTATTGACACATTTGTTTATATGTGTGCAATTTTCGTATTTCTTTCTGGTTTCTTACTTAGATAACAGCTTCGGAAAGGTAACACATAAACTATCTAATGTAATTAGATAAATGTAATTAAATACTTATCATCTGCACATCTGAATGCTTATAAAGATTGCAAACTGTATCGTGTGTTTCTTTGTTTTGTATGTAGCAATTAAAATGTTCTAACATTCAGCTCGTGAGCCAACATATGTTCAATTTCGGTATATTACTTCAATAGTCATATAGACCACTATATCGCCTTTAATTTAGACCTCCAAAAAGTAAATCGTTCCAAGCACATAAGTTGGTACAGAATTCCAGTTCTGACAGGGAATGTATATAATTAATAGGACAGGTTATGTAAATTGTTGTTGTGATCTCATTTTGCCATCTGTTATTATTTCAATTGCCACAAGACAACAATCGATTCCGATTTTCATTCAAGCACATCAAAGTGTCGTGTTTATTTTCATTGTTTCGTTGTTTTTCTTTATTTTCTATTGTTAAAGTTCACCTGGTAAGAGTCTGTCTTTATTACGACGTTACCTACTATCTAAAAAAAATGTAATTTATGCCTTAGCAATGAGGATTTTAGTTAAGCAAATTATGTGACGAAGACAGACATTCACCTGTTGAACTCTTTTTGAGAGTAGGAAATTTAAAAAGATTAAAAAAATAACTATATAAGTGGTTTAAATCAATCCATACAATACCACAACAGCTTGAAATTTAAACATATCTTGAACAAGCATATTCATTGAACACACATGGTACTGGTTTTGTAACCAAACACGCATTGAAACCATTTTTTCCTATTAACATTTTAATCTACATTGATCAGATCGAAAAAAGAGCTAGAAGTTTAAATTATTCGACATCCTGAGGAAAGAATAATACCAATTATGCAAATAAAATATAGTAAGATTAATGCTTACTGGCTGTTTATTGTATACAATAGAAAAGTTTATAGTCGATAAAACATTCTAAACGTCTTTAAATATATAAATTCAATTATATTTTATAATATAATTTCATCAGCCACATGCAACAAAATAACTAGATCACTTGGTACCTTGGGTTTCTATGGGCATCAAGAAATATTCGTACGGAAGCTAGAACGTGTAGGAAACTTGCGTGGATGCTGTCATCTCAGTTATGCGTTCCACAAGAAAAATAAAAAATCAAACATGTTGTTTAACTATTGATATATGGTGCGTTATTGTTTATAAAACTAAAGTATTTTATATAACATGTAGATTCAAAAGAACCTATATGGCGTGAGTTTTAATCATATTTAAATTAAAGTAAATGTATTTCCTTTTTCAAGTTTTGTTCCTATTTGTGAAATATTTTTCTTAATAAATTCTCGTCTAGAAAGATGTGACAACAAGTAATGTGGATTTATTCACCGGAAATCAAGATTTTTTAAGATCTGCGCACACAAATTCATTGACTTTGTACCTGTTTTCATAGGTATACAACTTCCTTATTTTGTAATTCTGCAAAAAGAATGCCATCAGGCGCTTTCCGAAAAATATTTTTGTAACAATCCTATTCGTTGGAAATTACTGTTTGTCTAACATTGCAAATTATATCCTTTGTCTCTATATGGCGAACTACAAGACTGTAACTAAACAAATGCGTTAAGACATAGGCATAGCTACTATTTTGAAGTATTTTAAAATTTTGTTTGTTGTTTTCGTTTCTGTATTTTCTTAAAAGTATTGATTAAAATCGTTAGAACGTCTGTGTTTTTTTTAAACTTTACTTAATAAAACATCATCATGGATTTTTTTTATCAGGACAATAAATTAAATATGTATGCAGGAGATAATATGTCACGAAAATACCTCTGAAGCTTGCGTTATTGTTATTATCAGTCTTATTAGTTAAAGAGATTAAACATAATTTATATTGTTGGTTACTGTATGTAACACCATTTGTTACACAATCGAAATTTCTTTCATTAGCATAAAACTGCTATCCATTTAATATTTACAAATTTGGCATACATTGAAGCGTTTTAATGTTCAGTATGTTATCATGTACGTTTTACCCTTTGTAACACCTTCTAGAATAAAAACCCACTGGTTATAACTTTGTTTGAAGCAAAAATCTTTAACTCACCGTTATCTTTCTTTTCTTAGATCCGTTGCACGGACCCGTAATAACGACGTCTGCGAGTTTAAAGCCTAGATTTCGTGCTCTCGTGCCGTTTGTAATAATGCCTCTCGGGAAAACAACTTCATTATTCTGTTGTTATTCTTAGAAGAAATATATGTCTTTGTGTCTTCTCCCATACGTACTTTATTACAAAATATCCGCAAATAATTACAGTCTGCTTCATGTAGCAGAAATTTATCAATTATCAGTAGTGCTATGTAATGGATGTTTATAATCTGAACCCAGATTTGTGTTCTTGGAACGTCCGTGATTATGATAAAATTATTTTGCCATCGTGGAAATCAATGGAATATAATGACAATATATGAATTTAAACATATTGAGAGTCTACAACTTCGTTACTGTGCAATAAATATATGTATTAAACATCTAACTTGTTTTTGTGGTTTGTTTATAACATTGCTCCTGCACTGCTCCCGCATTTACGATTTTGCATGTTATTATTGTCATTGTTATTATTATTATTATTATAATTATTATTATTACTATTATTATTATTATTATTATTATTATTATTATTATTATTATTATTATTATTATTATCATTATTATCGTTATTATCGTTATTATTAATATTGTTATAATTATTTTATTACAAGTGCGTCATTATATTTTTATTATTATTATCATTATTATTATTTTTATTATTATTATTATAATGTTAGTTAGTTATTTAGTTATTTATTTAGTTAGTTATTATTATTACACATGTATTATTATTAATTTTAATTATAGTTTTGTGTATTTAGCAAATTCAGAGGCATTGTGAATAAATTGCAATAGCATACATTTTCAACAAAGCATAGTTTTTATAAAAAGCGTGGTTATACAGTGTATGACTGTGCTGTTATATTTCTGCTATAGCAGACACTGTAGAAGCATTTTCAAGACAATTTTAACATTTGAAAATCCGTATGTTAACGAAAAAATTACGAATGCAGAGATGGACATAATACCTGCTGCAAGTTTTATGTTTTCAAGCTTTACAAGGTTACCGTGTGGTATAGTACGTTTACATTAATTTGGTGTTTCGATCAATTCAAATGGAATCTCGTGGTAAAAGGGTAAACTTTTTCTACACAAAACAACAAACTTGTTTTTGATCGATTGTGAACAGACACGTAAGTATTGGACATAGTTGCAAAAAGATGTCGAGGAACAATACGGAAATTAGTTTTTTAACCGTCTATTCGCGCGATAGGAACAAGTTAAATTGAAGTATTTCATCAATTCTGACTACAGGCTTTAGTGGGTTTTTTTAAATAGTGCTGATTATTGCTTAACGTGCATGTGTCTCATTTCCATGAATGGATGGATGCACTATGAATCCGACCGCAATAATTTTGCCAATCCCTTGTAAGATACAGATCAAGAAATCACTGGATGGATCGCAATAAAGATCATATTAAAATGCAAATTATTCGCTGATATTTTGCTTTGTTTTTGTCTGATAAAATTAGTTCCGTCGATACTATTATGTTTTTTTTGTAGCGAGTGCCGGCTACTAATTTAGGAAATAATGCGAAATACAGTATCTTGACAGATCTGCAATGGTCATGCAAAGGACCTATTTATATGAATGTTGTCGTTTTGACTGGCATCTAACCCAATTACAGTTAAGTATTAATTTAAGAAAAAGCAATTATTGAACGTTTATGTCTATCAAAGGTTTTCTATAATACGCATTTGTCTTTTTATAATTATTTTATCTGAATATTGAAAAGACAAGTACGTATTTAGTCTTGGTTTAAAAGCCTGTATTTGTATTATTTTCAAACGCTCGATAAAGAAATAATTTAATGAATAATGAAGATCGTATAATACGCTCCGCTGTTTAAAACATCAGCAAACATGCACAGTGATTCATTCTTTGCTCTTAAAACAAAGTGTAATTGATGTTGTAATTTGTACAAAAATAGATATCCTTTCATCAATTTGAATTGTACATCAATTAAAACGACTAGCATGTATTCATATGGAATCAGTTTGTAGTTATTAAACCAGTAACATTTTATCATATAACTTATATGGGCACTTAAAACTTTGACATATTGGATGGATTTGGATCAGAACTTAACTTAAGAACTGTTGTAGCATAAAAGCAACTAATTATCTTTACCGTATATAAAAGATCTTTGCCTGCATGGAATACTCGTTAACAGTAATTATTTTATGATTAAATATTTTCTAAGCCAACATTACTGTAAATAATATGTTGAATGATTGACCTATTTAATACACGAACGCGGTATAGGAAAAAGCTTTATAAGACTAAACACGTAAGACACTTAACAGGTCATACGACGTAAGACTGATGAGACTGAAGCAACACAATAATGACATGGCTATGCTTTAAACAGATCTGAAACTAGTTTGATTGGTAAATGTTTACAATGTAAAATTAAAAGTTATAATATTTCACAATATTACACAAACTAATTATAACATAAATGATTTTTAACTGAATCCTTGGCAAAATCGAAATAACACCTGATTCACTTTAAATATTGCCCGATAATTTGGTATATCCAGCATCACAAGCAAATGCATTAACCCACTAGCTAAATCTCCGTCTAGAGTGCAAATAAAAAACAACACAATTTTATTCCCCATTGTTGTTGTGGGATTTAATGCAAGAAATGAAGTTCCCAATATGAGCATGTTATTTTAGTAAATTAATAGATCCCTAAATTGATTTATTAATCATTTAACTTACGCAAGGTTCTCATGAAATATGCAAAATTTCAAGCATAAAACATATAAAGACTCATATTACACGTGAAGTTTAAACTTCAATTTCGCCACCGTGTTTATGATAAACGGTGTGATAAAAATGTATACTAGTGGCTTAAGGTATTAATGTTGTGTAATGTAAAGTAAAACAGACTATTCAAAATAATTCGAAAGCAAGTTCTTTTTTACAAATTTACACATTGCTTAAGATTATTGTTCATAATTTCCACACACTCCAGGTACTTACTGCTAATAATTACATCTTTCTTTTTACGCCGTTCTAGCATTCTTCAGAAGTCATTAGCTCAAAGACGTTAACAAACAGGAATAGATTGGTTAATTGCTTTACAGTATATGTGTTTTCAGTAAATGTTTCAATGCAAGAAGAATTAAACACTTTTGTTCCAGGTGAAGGTTTAATTGATTTTAAGTAAAATTCAGTCAGATTATATATTTCGGTCTTAAAAGATGTTTCAATTATTGCGTCTCAGAGCAGTTTCTACAAATCCATTGCAACCAAATACACTGTTCAAAATGTAAAATTACATTACCTTACCTGAGGTTGTTTATGAGTTTTGGCCAGTTTCTCAGATATACTGGCGATGAATCCAT
The DNA here is from genome assembly GCA_007844125.1 of Sinonovacula constricta. NCBI lineage: Eukaryota > Metazoa > Mollusca > Bivalvia > Cardiida > Solecurtidae > Sinonovacula > Sinonovacula constricta. The sequence continues at coordinate 29,796,870 of CM017565.1, forward strand.
TAAGCAAGAAAACACAAAAAATTAAAAATATGTCAATCACGTTGTTGAAACGTAGAGTTAGTGTTTTCCTGTCTATTCGCATGGTATGAGCTCACAGAATATAATTTTTCGTAATCCTATTTTTTACAATCAACCATAAAATGACAATTAACTCATTTTCAAGTTTTTCATATAAAATCAACAAAAGATCTGTAGGGTTGTCGGTGAAAAATATATTTTTTCAACCGCCTGTTTACTGTAAGTAAAGGTTTCCACTTTTTTCTATAACCTGATGAGATGTATGAGCTGAGCATGTTTGCTCGTTTGTTGCTTCATAACCTCTTAATAACAGAGGCGAGTCACTCAAATTATATTATGTTTTCAAATAAGGAACACAGGCATTTTCTGTTTGCCTTGAAATACCACAGTAAACACTAAAATTTAAGTGGGATATTAAAAAGGCAATAACATGCTGTCTGCAAAAATAAAAAAAACCCGTACAATTCTAAAACACCACTCTTTGTTGGGTTTTTGTAAAGAGCAAAAAGTGCTGTAAATTTCTCAATATTCTGGTTTTCATTATCTTTATTGGATTAAATGTATTTCAAACTATTATTTCTAACTTTATTTAACATGATGTAGGTCAGTTTTAAAAGTTGACAAAAGAAGAATTTGATTAACGAATAAAATGCATACATTGTCACTGTATGGATAATGTATCATCATCCTTCCCACTGATTTATTAATGTCATATATCATTAGCACGTACACGTAGATTATAAAAAATATCAAATAACAATTAAACAAGAAACGTTCATATACACAAATCATTATTTAATAAAGTACACAATCTCAAACGTAATATCCTTTATCTCAAGTGGGGAAAGGTTCGTCAAATTGTTTTATGTAGAATGAAAACATTGAAAGCTGCATAATACATAGTTACAATCACATCCTGGTAACATCAGAATCAAGGTTACAAACGATAACAATTTCAGGTAAGTATACCCTAATATGATAATATATCGTCTGTCAACATCGGACAATTTAGCAAAGTATTTGAAGTTTGGGGTTCCATATTGGCCTAATATGCTGATTGAAGATTAGCGTTTACAAAGTGACCACTGTTAACGGCAATATAAGCTGAAACTACTACTTTAGCCTTAAGCTAATACCGTAGAATTAAATATTCTAATAATTGCATGTATATTTTGTTATTTCTATCGTTTTCAACTTTAATTTTGTAAGAAGCATTCAAATACTTTTAAATAATTTTTTCTTCCCGTTAAAGTATCACTACAAATGTTATTCCAGGTAAGTGAAACACGAGAATGCAAAATTCCAGAAAAAAGTCATTATAAATTAATTATTATTAAAACATATGAATTATACATCATCCGACCTTGGGTTAATTTTGTGTTAGGCAGAAATATTGAAATACAATCCCGAATGCTATTGTTACTCCTGAGTCATTTCCAATATTGAATTGTTTGAATGATGTGATTGCTGCGAGTGCGAACACTGAATCTTATTAAATATGCATCATATGGCTAATTCGTTTCATCTAGTTGAATGTAAATTTATTTATATGCCAATACAATAACAAAGAGTGCATGTGCTTTACTAATGGACTGCTATAGTATTAGTGTATGTATGTGCATGGTCAAACACGCAAAAGTACATTCAGTGATAATGCGTTTTTCAACACCACTCATTTTGAAGAAAGCAATTTCTGTATCAATTTTTGTTCCATATCCAAGTAGAAAAAATGTAAAGCTGCACCGTCAGAGAATATCGAAATCAGGGTTAAAATACTTTTAAACCGGGAGTTGATGGTTCGATGGGCACGAAAGGTCAAGAATTTGTCTTTCAACTGTTTTACTTTGACAATTATTTCTGTATCACACTACCGGATTAATATGAAACATATATAGTTTTTATTTTGTTTTTGTAAATGAATTTTAATTGTATGATTTGTGCAAAGTTTTACTAAAACATCATTTCCTGATATATTTAAAATCTAAAAAAAATATAACCATGTTTGGTGCTTTTTGCAAAAAAGTATCATTAGCAGAAAAGAAGAAACTGTAGACTATTAATAACATATTTGAGGTAGTTTATGTCAAACCAATCAAGCAACATATTTGGTTGGTTTGTCTAATGCTTTATCGTGTTTCAAATGAAACCCAAAAGCAAAACAGAAGAGGATATAATATAAAATCCCATAAAAAGAGACACATTTAATACTAATTGTAGAGGACAAAAATATCCATAAATTCAAAACTGGATGGAGAATTTTTCTCAAAATTTGGCAAACATGTCTACATTAAAGTGTACAACTTATCCGTTGTGTTAATTTTTACACTCTATATGTTTTCTACCTCCTTTGCTTAACATTAAGAATTAATCATATTAAGCAGTGAGCAGTGTGCCAAGCAAATCCTTTATTCCATTGATGATACTTGCACAACTGTATACTCGCAGAAAACAATAACTTTCTGGCGATCTACATTGGATGTAGGTGTATGCGTGTTCTTACAGCCGTAGATGATAAAGATAAATGAAAAAATTAAACCTTTTTTTAATTTCTGCTAGGTTGGCAACTGTATAATTTCCCACGATCTCTTCACTGAGTTTAATGAGTCCGAATGACTGCATACTAATTCTTACATTGTGATTGCTTCACACTTCAAGCATACATATTTTTCTTCTAGTATTTTTACATACAATAAGACTTTCGCTGTGTTCGACTATCGCCAAGAATTTATATTAAACAGTGTGTTTGTTGAAAATTAAACTCTAACACGCACAGAATTCGCCTTAATTCTACTTTGTTTTCATATGTGATAAAATAAGTTGCGTCGATGCAACAAACGGTAATTGTTATTGCCATAATTTGAGCTAAATAAGTGCTTTATTTCAATTCATAGAACTTTCAATAACAACTTAAAATTTAAACATATCTTTAAAAAGATAATAAAGTGAGCAAACATGATATATTAGCTGATTCTCTGAGCAAACTCGCACTGAACCCTTTTTCTCTAAAACACAAATCTAAAACTTTTCAAAAATAGTTTGCATGGTGCTAGAAGTTAAAGTTATTTGACAACCCGACTGTAGAATAATACGAATTATGTAAATAAGATCCCGCGAAATTAATGGTTATCAGCTGTTTTTTGCATAACAGGAAAGTTTATTGTCGATAAAATGTAATTGGCTCCTTTATAAATTCAATTGTACAATTTCTATCGTCGAGTTTCATTAGTCACATACCTATTTTTGTCTTTTTAGTTCACACTTTGCTGGAACAAATAATTTGACCACATCTGTACTTTAGCTCATCAAGAAATATTGACTTGGAAGCGAAAATGTCATTGAAGAAAACTTATGGAGATGCTGCCACGTATGTTTATCTCCCCAAGTAGACTGACACGTCAAAGATATTGCTTAAGTATTGAGAATTTGTGCGTAATTGTTTGTTCCGAAAAGCCGATAATACTTAGAACAGAGAGTAATGTGTAAGTATTTGGATTTTGTCTACCATTGTGCGATAGTAATTTACAATACAGTTTTGCAGATATTGCAGATTTTAAATGAGTTCACCTTTTCAATATTTTTCCTATTTTTAAAATATCATTTTTAACACAAGGATGCTCCTATAAAAAGTAAATATAGTCATTGGGGTTTCTTTCCTCTAAGGCCAAGAAATATTTTCCTTAAGACTGCACCCACAACTTGTTGACTTTGTCCTTGCTTACATTTAAACATCCTATTTTCAATTTTGTTCTGCAAGGATATATTGTTGCGATGTCTTTGATCGAATTTTCCGGCTAGCGTGACTTATTCGATAAAGCCTTTTTGGTATAAAGCTTCTTCATTTTGTAATCATGCGAAGAGAACGACGCCAGACGCTTGTCTTTCTAACAATTCTGATCGTTGAAACTTACCGTCTCCATTACATTGCAAAATATATCATTCATCTAAAAATACTAGATGGTAAGTAAACAAAAAGGCATGGATGCTATTCTGGAGTAGACTGTTTCGCGTACTTTTAAAATGATTTTCTAAAATCTTTTGATAAAAATCGTTATAACATCTACCCTCTCTTTGACATCTTATAATTGAAACGCCATCATGTACTTTCATCGGGATACTGAAGTTAATACGTATACAGGCGACAATCTACCACGAAATACCTAAGATGCATACGTTGTTATCACGTTTATGTGTACATGTAAGAGAACTTAAAGGTATCTTTCTGCACTGTTAATAATATGTAGTGTTACAAAATGCAGAGTCCTTTTATGAACATGAATACCTGTTTTCCGTTAAACAATTATACATTTAGTATACAGACAAACAAAAGTAATAATGTTCAGTACGTTGTAATGTACCTTTACCATTTATATAATCTTTCTAGAATACCTCACTCGTTCCAACCTCGTTTGAAGCAAAATTTTCAAGTTAACATTATCTTGCATGGATCTGTTGAATGGGTCCGTAATAACACCGTCTGCGAGTTTAATAAAGGCTAGATTTCGTTATTTCGTGCCGTTTGGAATAATGCCTCATAAGAAACAACTTCATTATTCTATTGTTATTCTAAGAAAAGAAAAAAAGATGTGATTGCAATTTCTTCTATATGTAGCTTATTATAAAAATAATTATAGCAGCTTTTGCTTCTTAATGCAGAAATTTCTCATTTTTCTGTAGTGCTATTTAATGGACCTTTACGAAACAAGCACAGAGCTTTTGAGGGTTTGTTGTCATGATAACATTAATTTTGCCATAGGGGAAATCAATATGATATATGGACAATATATTCGGTTCGGCAAATTGAGTATCTACTACTTCGTTATTGTGCAATAATTATTTACTTATTAGCTGGGAAATATGCTGTGATATTGACCAAATAATCGTTATTGATCGATGCGATAGCCGAGGTCAATAACGATTTTTGCGGTCAATTTCAACAGCATATTTCCCAGCTAATAAGTAAATAACTGTTTTATTACATGAACTATAAATAGTTAATAATAAATAGTTTTTATTTCTTTAATTATTATCTTAATTTAAATGCAAGAAAATTGTTTACATTGTTTACTTCGTGAATATTGTTCGTCTGGGACGAGTATCCCACAATGGGTATAATTCTAAGGGAGTTTTGCAGATGCGCGCGCATAATATTGATAGAAATTTTGCATTCTATTAATAGAACCGTTAATAACAACGAAAGCGGGTCAATATCTATATATATTGACTCGACTATTTTTGGGGTGTGACCAATCGTGTTGCGTCTATTTATAGTTCATGTAATAATCATATTTATTAAACACTCGTTTAGCATTTATTCGATTTTGTTTTTACCATTTTTTTTGCATCTACGTTTTTTGTATGCTATTTACTATTCAGCAACACTTTGTTCGGGCTTTCAACTCAAGATTTCACTTGAAGTGCGTAGTGTGCTATCTAAAACAAGTATGGAGAGACTAGAAGACTGGTTAACTCCAGAACGCTAGCTCTTTTAAATGTGTGCTGCAATTTTGAAGTACTTATACTAAAAGACAAATAAAAAGATCAATTTAAGTAATCATCAGACATTTAATAATGAATGTAATATGCATTGTCGCTTCAGTAACTTCTTCTTATTATTATAATAATAATAATTATTATGATTGTTATTATTATTATTATAATTATAATAATAATATTTATTATTATTATTATTATTGTTTTTGTTGTTGTTATAAATAATAATAATAATAATAACAATAAATACATAATAGTAATAATAATAATAATAATAATAATAATTATTATTAATTATTATTATCATTATTATTATTATTGTTATTAAGATCATAGGCTACTTATTTTAACATACTTATGCTTCGTCCATGTATTCAGCAAAATTAGCGAAATCCAACAGCAGTCTTTATTGCATTTTCATGTGTAAAGCTCATTGTTGTCCAGGTAGAATTATAAACTATTTACCATGCTTGCTTTGCAAAATAGGGCTAGTTCCAATTCTATCTAAAATGCATAAGATAGCTGATATGTTCTATCAAATATCTAGCTGTTTTGTGTATTCAACAAATTCAGAAAACTGTTAAATCATTGCAATTGCTAAGCGTAAATCTTTTATAAAGCATAGTCTGTTTCATAAATGTTCGGGAATTGGGGTTCAAATGACAAATCGCCTGAGCCAGTAAACCTCTACTAAAGCAAGCACTGTAGAAGAATTTCCAAAACAATGTTAACATTTTAAAAATTCATATTTTTGCTGAAAATAAGAACGCACAGGAAAAAAATGATACATGCTGCCTATTCAATGTTATACGAGCTATACAATGTTCGGTTTCAATATTGTTCATTACGTCTACATTAATGGGATCACTAATCAACTAAAGTAAGTATGTCTGTTTGTGAACAAGCATGTTCTAGAACAAGCTGCGGAAATAAGCAATGTTAAAAAAAATCTTATTAGTTATAAAACAGTCTAGCCATGGGGCAGAGATCGATGTGATAATTTTTAAGCTAGAGTTTAAGATGTCTTACCATTAGGTTAAATTCAAGTAAATTACTATTTCTAACTCAACAGATGATTTAAAAACGTGCCAATTTCTAACTTTAGATTTTAAGTATATTAGAGCTGACCATTTTAAGTGTCAAATAATAGCTTAAGACTTATAGTAGCAAATAGTTGATTTATGCTTTACGTGCGTGCATCTCGTTTCCATTAGTTCACATGATGTATTATGAATCCGGCCCTAACCACATTGCCAATTCCACATAATAACACATCACAGAATCACTGGATAAATCGTAATAAAGCTCATATTAACATGCAAATTAGTCGCTGATAATTTTCGTTGTTCTTGTCTAATAAAATTAATTGAACCAAAGCAATTATGGTTTATGTGGCGAGTGCAGGCAACCAATTAAGAAATAGTGGCGGAATCAAGTATCTTGCCAGATCGGGACTGATCAGGCGAAGGTTCTTTTTACCTTAATGTTGCATCAACTGGTTTTTAATCCAAAAACAAAATTTAAAAACTCATGTCTACTAATGCATACAATAAGCGCCAGCCAATGGTTTGTAAGCATTTATCTGAATTGTTATCAAACAAGTAAAGAGTTTAATACTTAATAAAGTTTCTATTAACAATGTACATGTAACACAACATCAAAACATGCCCAGTCATTTATCCTTTGAGCTGAGAATAAATGTATTGTAATTTATATGGCGCTTATTAGCAATTTGTTTAAAAGACGAGGTTCAGTTTCATCATTAGAATAAATTTTGTATTAATTACTTAATTGCAGTTATTAAATCAATAATGTGTTCTAAGATAACTGAGGTTTGGCGCTCAGTACCTAAACATATTGGATGATTTCTTTTAATCTTCACACATATTTTTAACGGAGAAGTTATGCTAACAACTCATTATTCTTACAATATTTGAAAGGGTAATACTTGTTAATCGTTTACTGTTAATAGTGTAAGCTTACATAAACTACATTATCTAAGCAAACATTACTACTAAACATGTGATGAATGGTGGACCTATCTAATACACAAAAGTTTAATAGGAAATAACTTTTAACACTTTAAACGAAAGTATTAGGTGGTGCCTTAAATATCTCCTTTCTGGTATTCGGAGGAAGCGATATTATGTGAGTCTGTACTAGTCATTAAAAGTTTTAATATTGCGTTTATGTAAAAAAAAGATTTATCGAAGGAAAAAAAGAAATGATACAGTAGCAGGTTCTTTTTTCTTTCAATTATAATTAATTTAGATTATTGTTCATTTTGTTTATAATAGATATTTAAAAGTATATAAAAGTTTATATTTGCCATCAGTTTGATTTAAATTTCTTAATAACATCTTTATATGTGTGCCCTACTATTCTTCTTAAGGAATCATTAATCATTATCACAAAGACGTTTAGCAAATTGAAAGAGATTATGAATTCGCTTTACAAAATATGTCGTCAAACAGATACGCTGATTTTCATTTTTATTTAAAAAGAATTGAACATTACTCTGAAGGTTTTAAACAAGTTTACCGAATTCAATTAGTCATTTATTTATTGAACAACATCGAAAAGCTTAACGTTCACAATGTATACATTGTTATCAAAAATATTAAAACTGTATCTGAGCCTTGAACTGATGTCATAGAATGAACTCGTTAAATAATTATAGCTAATTGTTTATTTTAACATTAGGGAGGCTTATTTTGCACAAAAATACGTGCAATGTTAATTTTAAATCAATTCTCCGTTTCAATATCAATACAAATATTATTTTAAGTGTATGAAATATGACAACACAATATCACTGAAAAGGGGAATATAAATTAATTATTATTGAAACATGTCATTTATACATTATACAACATTTGTTTTGTTTTAAGCAGAGATGTTGAAATTCAATCCGGAAAGCTATTGTTTTGCCTTAATCATTTCCATCATTGTCGTGTTTGCATGATGCTTTTGCTGCGAATCTATTACCAAATGCAGACACTAAATATAATAAATTATACATCATGTTGTTAGTTATGTTTTTTTGTTGACTGCCAACTTATTCACATGCTAATACATAAACTCAATATGCATGTGCTGTACTGATCAATTGCTATAGTGGCTTTGCATGTAAGTGCGTATAAAGATGAACACAAAAATAAAAGATTCCTTTTTTTAGATATCACCCATGTAAATTTGTGTTTATTTTTTTTTTGTTTTATTTAATTTTGCTTGTTGGCTTCATTTTGTATGATGTCGTAAAAAAAAAATAACAATATTTAATGTCGGTTGCCTTTTGTTATTATCTAGACTTCTTCGGTATATTTCAGCTAATAATTAATCATATGAATCAAAACTGTATACATAAATAATAAAGAAATCCTGTAATACATTAATGGTACCTGTTCAAATGTACAGTCACCGGTAAAACACACACTTGGTATTTTGATCTGCATTGAATGTTTGAATCCCAGTGTGTCCTTTAGCCGACTGAACGTTCCAAGGCGGTAACTGCTGTTTCTTTCTTTGTTTGTGTGTTATGTCTTGACTCTGTGTTTTTTGTCACTTTTACATTTACCCCGTTTGACTTTGTCTAGCGGTAGTTTAAGTTTAAATATATGTGGTAATTCTTATAGGATCTCATCGTGAAACCACTCGAAAGGTTATAAATTAAACGTTGTCTAATACGTTGTGTCGACTTAATAAATTGCAATTGTCGTGACTTCCAGTTATTATATTATGAAAGTTTATCAGACAAGTATCTTATGAGAATTCCTGAGGTACTGCTGATAACTGGTTAAGCTTACTAAAAGAAATATGTGGCTTCGACAAGAGAGCATGAAGAAATATCTATTTTTATCATCTATGGTGAGCAAAAAATGTTTCAGAATTAGTTCTGCAAAATTGGTAAAAATATATATTTATATTGAAAATACCAAAATTTAAGGTTGCTTTGTAATCAATTATCTAAATTTTTGTAGACATAAGTATTAGAATGTGCGGTCATTTCAAAGGCACCTTCTTCAATTTAGGGCCACGAATTTTTAGACAGTTTTGCCATCGTTTTGTGGCTTGAAGAACATTTTGTACAATGTACGAAAATAAAATTAGCGATATTGTTGTTCACAATATGCTTCAATAACTGCATCATGTAGTACCTTGTGAAATCTTTATCAAAAGGAAATGCATTGCTAAAATGTTACCAGTATCTTATCTAGTTGTTATGGATGTTTTGCCGAGCTTCTTATGTATACTTTAGTTGAATCCATCGAAAGGGAAAGATAAAAAAATAAATGAAAATGTGGATTGTACGAAATACGATTGTATATCAGAGTTAAGAATTTATCCTGTTTTGTATTCGTTGTTGCTGTACATAAAGGTCTCAGAGATTCTCATTAACCTGTCAAAATGTCTGAGCCGATAAGCTGCCTTCGTGTACATTGCACACGGAGAATTATACAAACTACCTCTTTTTAAGGACACATACATGCATTTATATAAAAATACCTTTGTAAGGCAATAATACACACTATTTTCTTTTTTAAAAAGGTTTGTAAGGCAATAAATTCAAGATATATAAAATGCTTTCTGTCAATTACAAATTGCAACATAGACATACAATGTTGAAACTTTATTGGGCGTTCCACTGCAATTCAAAGCTAACTCTCAATAGTCACAATTTTTGCATACTTCAAATGAATAGTTTTTCCAAGCACTCACCTCATGTAAGAAATTTGAGAAAGAAGACATTGTCTACTGTAAGTCCAGTGAAATTGGACTAATAAATTATGTAATGTTAAACACACCAAACGTATGACGCCTGAGCCTTCCAGTAAGTCTGTCTTTAATTTGATAAAATGTCAAGGAAAGTTTACAATGACGCGCGAATTATATGACATCAAATGCAATCCCATTACTCACGGAAACAGCTTTTAAATTCTTGGTAATACACACTACCTGTTTTTTATACGTATCTGTGTATAATCACATCCTGTGAAAATCAAAGAATTTTCCATGATTTTAAATAAACATCGTATTAAGGTATTTATGTGTAGCTATAAAATTGCAGTGTTTTTATCGATCTTTGTAATACCTATTTGTCCATACTCGAACCAGCATCTCTTGTATATAAATGTAAGAAAGCATTCGAGTTTTATCGAGACACTCAATCTTTAGCACCACTTGTTAATTTCAAATGAGGACAATGTTAAATCATAGACATAAGGCTTAAAAAATTCGCAAAAACACAAGTGCATGCACGTTTTATGATGTTACCGAACATGATATGGTATATATGCACAACTTTCTTCGAATTGTGGCTATAACCTGATGCACATGGCCTTCCTTAGTTAAGGAAAGACAAACTAAAATAGATAGTGATAATAAATTTAACGCTATTGGATTTAGGCAAGAAATATTGGCACACACCAATATAAGTAAGTATTCTCTAAAATCCAATTTAATCTCCATCTACAATATGTCAACATGGCTAAAGTTGAACCCCGGGCGTCAATCCCTATCCAACCTTTTATCAAATTTTCACTACTTTATGCAACCAATAAATTCTAAAGAATGTAACATTTAGTAGTGTTAAAACGGCAAATATAATTGGATAAATACAGAACAGTTATGGGCATGTTATGAGTTATGAGTCAGTTATGAGTTGAAACGTTATGTAACTGGAGCATGCATCCCCAAATAACCTTCTCATATTTGAAATAGAACAGTTAAAAATAACATGCAGTATTCATCATTTCCGGAAGAAATATTACGCAAGTTGCATACCAATAGTTTACATGATGAATATGAGGCATTGTGTGTTTGTTACACTCCTTATTAATTGCATCAATTGGAACGTATCGATTAATGACGTTCTTCAAAAGACCGGCATTACATGAATTACACGAGTATGCGTGTGACAACAAAGCGCCTGGCTGTTAAATCCTACTGAATTTTCTTGCGTGGTTGCTGATTATATTATGTTTGAAACAGTTGCCCTTAAATCCTAAGCAAAAATCAGTATTTGGGAAGAAAGTCTAAATGTAAATTAAAGGATTAAATAACAATTTGCTGACGTTATAGAATGCATTTCCCTGTGCGAGCAAATTAACCATGAGGCACTAGCCAAATTAAATAAAGCATCACGTTTGCATCATTTTTATTATATTACAGTAAAATAAACGAGTTAAAATGGAAATAGATTTTGGGGTGTGGGCATGGAAATTAGTTTTATGTGTTATACAGTCTTATTAAGTACTGTGCTTTGTTTAGATGTTTTGGAATAATACTGTTCGTGTCCAAGAATTAGAGATTACTGACCTGCAGCTAAGTATTAGATGAATACGTGGTACAAGTCGATTGCATTGATCGGCCAAATAAATGGATAATGTATACACTGTATAAGGATACGTTTTACTGAAGGATAATTTATTTCGTGAAATTTGACCATTTCTATTGTTATAACAATGTTGCAAAAATGAGCTTTTCAATACACAAAATCACGTGCCTCAATTTCCACAAAATACAATATTGCCTATTCAGGTTAAGATTTGCACTTTAAACCTAGTTTACATGTACTTGAAGTTCTATCCACTATAAACTAGAAAACGTAGTTATCCGTTCATGATAAACCAGTAAGGGTCCTGCTTGTTAATATGTCAACACTGTTTGAAAGAAATAACTAGAACTTCCATAATAGCAATAAATGTGTAGATAGGATGATTTGTTTATAACGGTATGTATTTGCTTAATATCCAATATATAAAGACACTTAAAGTCAAGTACAGTACTGAAAATCACGAAATGGACAATTTTCCCGTTTCCACTCCGTTTCGTCTCCATTTCACTTTGAAGCGTTCGCCGCTCCGTTTCCATTCCGCTTCCGTTGTGTTTCCATTTCGTTTTGTTCGCTGCTTCCAGCGCTGCATTTCAAACGCTTTCTATCGTTTCTTCCGTTTCTATCGTTTCTTCCGTTTCTATCGATTCAAGCGTTCCATTTCGCTCCGTTGCGATTTTGATTAAAAGAAAATTCGTTAAATAAATTTCTCAATGTAAAGTACTTCCGGTGTGTTTTCAAAATGGCGAAAGAAGTAAACATTCTAGGGAGTGGCAAAAGTCTTCCATCAAATATAAAGGAATCGGCAGAAGGTTGTTTGCGACGAGGATATTCAGTGTCAGTCACCGGGAGAGAAATTGCAGACACAAAACTACCCTAAAAAACAGCGCCGCTGCACATAATCCTAAAAGTTCAGGGGTTCAGTATTGAGAAGATGCCTATATATAAAAAACATCAGGATGGAAGGAATGCCAATCGACAAAAATCCACCCACAGACCCGTAACAAGGAAGCACACACGTCTATAAGTGAACATAAGTGCATACCTGCTACAGACGATATCTCTGTTATCCAAACACTGATCCTAAATAAAAGGAAAATAGTTCAAAAACACAATTTCAACTCTGTCACAATTTTGTTGTCCAAACACTGAATCACTAAAGATAGTCAAATAAAGCACAACGTAAAATGACAGCTGTCTAAACCGTTTAAGAAGACATATAATTTTTTGATCCAAACATAGAACGAATAAAATATTGCGTAAATTTCGTTTGACTTAAATACCATTTTTATTGCTTAACGAGAAATCTCGCGTTGATTATTTTGATGGGATATTTTGACGAATTGTCAATATGACGTTATTTTAACACCTTAACCCAAAGCCCTTACCTGACCTACTTGTCTTCGCCAGACGTCATATCCCGGAATAAACAAACCAGAAATAGCTGTCAAATATGGTTCATACACATCAAGTATCCTAAAAAGTAACTTCTCTGTGACGTGTTAATCCGCAAAAAACAACAACAAAACAATAAAAAACGTAATGGTGATACAATCTTACAATTCGGACGATGACACACTCAATGTTTTTTAAAACTTTATTAAAACGTTATATTATTGGATTATTCGTAGTTTTCGTATACATATTAATGAGTTCAAAAGAACCTGTTTGCGACCAGAATTCTTATTTTGAATTTAATCAATGAAAAATGAAAGCCATTAACGCAGATTCTCTGACATTTGCCCTTGGATAATTGCCCCCCGGACGTTTGCCATCCCCTCCCCGCCCCTGTAAGTGCAGAACGGACGTTTCCCCCCCCCCCCCACAGCCAAAATGAAAATGCGAATGTTTGCGCCCCCCCCCCCGATATTTGTTATATGGCGGACTTTAGTTGCAACGTCTCGCTGAAAGTAACGTGTAATATCCAAGAATTTTAGGAAAGTATTACTCACTAAAGTCATACTTTATCGTTAAAGCACAACATGAACACAAACAGATATTGTAGACCTTAGTGTTTTGTCCTTTTTTGTTGTCCTCGCGTAAGTCAATGCATATTGCTCTTTAAAAGGTGAAGGTCATAAACCACACGACTGCCATTGGGTGACATTTTCACAGCTGCATAGGGGATGCATGTGTTCTTGCGAAAGGGGTGAAGACGCCACAATTCCTGTCTACTAGACAAACAAGGTGTCATAAAACTGCCAATTAGCTTAATTAGTTGGGTGTCTGCTCATGTCTAAAAATAGGGGATTGAATTAGAGAAGAACTTTATGATGGTATAAAAGGGACCCACGCGCATGGAGAAGCATAATATGTATTTAAGAAAGGATCTATTTTAAATTAATACATTTCTATCCTTAAATAGGTACACAAATTAAGTACCCGGCGGGGCCCACTTTAAAGCACATTTTTGTTTTGAACATTCAAGCCATGAATGGGAATATAAGCCGTAGCCGGGCGTGTAGACCCTCATTAAATAGTTGCAAGTCAAGTAGAGTCAAAGATTTTATGCAGATTTTTAATCGCGTTCCACGAATTTCGATTAATCATAAATACGTAATAGCGCATTATGGGAACTATGCATTTAGAAATAGAAATTTTGACACCATTGTCCAAATTTACAACATTAATTATTATAAGATGTATAACAATTAAGATTAGAAGCATAATAAATTTTGCTTGACAAAGAGGCAAGATAAAATAAAGTACATATCCATACCCATGTACCTAAAGAAATGATGATGGAAATGTCGGTGCTGCTGCTGCTGCTGCTTCTGGTGATGATGATGACGGTGATACTGATGCTGTTTATGATTTTGATGTAAATGGTCATAACGGTTACGGTGATACTGATGCTCATGACGATTATGATGTAGATCGTGAATGTGGTGATGCTGCTGCTGCTGATGATGATTAGTGGTGATTATACAAGCAATTGGATCATGATGATGATCATGTGTGATCAGGTGAATTTAATGGCGGTAATGATGATTATTTCTTTGATATTTATCATGTACATGGACGTGATATAAGTTTGTTTTTATTACGGTTGTTTTTCATTTCCTTCTGTGGAATGTTACTATAAATAATCGGGTGACCTAGAAACGTTTGAAGCGGTAGTGAAAATAGCTCTACCGTTACTAGCATTCCGATTTTTTTAGTTTCTACTGTTTCGAGCGTTCCAAGCGCCCTGGTTATAGCGGTTATACCGTTTACAACGTTTCAAGCGTTTCTAGCGCTCCGTTGCGTTTCCATTTCGATAGCATTCCGTTTTCGTTTCGACAGGTATTGAAAAAAACGTTCCATTTCCATTTCCACTCCGTTTCGTTTTTCAATTTCATGATTTTCAGTACTGTAACCATCAACTGATTGTGATAAAGGATAACACTATTCCTTGCAGTTTTATTGCAGATTCAATGTGGCATCATTACGATTTAATTTAATACAACGTGCTGGTTTAAATTCCTTGTACTCTAAAACACAATTATTTTAATTGATATGGAGTCTATTGGGAAATTATTGAATTCTACGATATACTTTAGAAAATTCTTTCAAATTAAGTTTGGTATAAAAGAAAAATAAACGTAGTACAAAAGACCTTATTATAACAAGCTGTTAAGATCAATAACTTTGAGTAATAGGACATAATTAGAATGTTCCTTTGCTAAAATTTTAAGCTTGCATGCAAAGTAAATATCAATCAATCGGTATTGACAGTTTCAACCAAAACGGAATGTAAATGCATTTGCTGTGATTTTAAACAATTGACAGGGATGAAAAATAATAACAATGTTAAGTAATAAAATGTGATTTCGAAATAATTTTGGAACCGTCGATTCTTGATGCATAGCTCAAGTTTATGCACACCGATCTAGATTCTCCTTTTTACATCATATTTAGTCAAATTTAAATAATGCATTAGATTTGACAGATTATATGATCAGAAAATATATCATACATAAGAGTTATGTTTTAAGCATCGAACCGTGTATTAGTTAAAAGCTGAGCAAGGACCAGTTGATTCACTGACAAAACATTTATCCACTGGGTAAGTCATTATAAAGTTAAATCCTACAAACCCATGTTTCGATTTTGTTTAATTAGCTAAATTTGGTAAAATAAGTTCCCTGACGCAACTATTGCCATTATGGCTATATCAGTTTTAGCAGGCATTTAAATACATCATAAATATTCTATTCGCTAATCAGCAATAGGAGCTGTTGTTAACACAATATATGAGTTGACATATAAGTTTACGGCTCAATTCCGAGTAAAACTAATGCGTAAAAATAAGCAAAGACATATTACTCTTCTGAGGGTTAACTTGGACGCATTTAAGGAGGTTTTACCCATAATTTCTCATTTTCTTGGTTATATTTTTGAAATATTAAATATTCAAAGTACAACATATTGAGGATAATTTGCCATTATTAATTTTAGCTGAGCACAACCGATTTTAGACAGAGTAATCTGATATTTGATTAATATTTAACTCCGCACGTTTCAGAATTCGCTTCGTTAATTTATTTTAGCTTAATTATCTTTGTAACAATGCCTTGCATCAAAATACACATTTGCTTGTTTAAATAAATTATGACATAGTGCTATCGAGTGTCTGATATGCGGAGAAAGCGATATGCAGTTAAATATGCTTGGTTACTTAAACGTTCATGGTTGATTGATTGATTTTATTTAAAATTAAATGAGAGTATCAAATTCATTGACAAATTGATTTCGGTGCCTTGTTTTAGTTCCTATTTACCGATTTGAATACCAATTTTGATTTGTTTTATAATTTATGACTATCGCATAGATTCAAAATTATTTTTTGTTGTTAAAAATTTTCATACTTTTTTGTCATTAAGAATCTCGTAAACAAGCTAAGACAAAATGCATAATACATATATTTTCTTCATATGGCTAGCTAGAACTCTTTTAAATTACTGTCTCAACGATATAAACATAATGCATACAGAAAATGGCTGAACAAGTAGTTTGCAAAAAAATATTTATCCAAATTAGGCAATTCGCTGAATGAAAATATTTTGAAAACCGTTATTAATCATTTGTCAGGAATATGCTGTTAATAAATAAATAAAATAAAATAAACAAAATACTTGTTCAATATTCAATATTAAAGTTTTAACGAGTTAAATGTAATTTAAATACAAACATTTACTGGCTATATATTTTGAACATAATTTAAAAAGAATCAAAATCCTATTAAATTTAAGATCTTAAATTTTTATGTTGTTTGCAATCGGCTTAATTTTCTCAGAAAGTCATGCAATGGGATTACATGTCAAATCCCTATTCATACAAACTAAGCTATGATTTTAATAAATTCTTAAATAATGGTTTGTCGAAGAATGTATATTTTCAATGAATACAAATGCAATGTTGAGAAGTGACGAAATTAATACTGACATTGAAAGTTTTAATGGCAAACAAGCTTTTTATATTTTGGGTATTGATGAAAATTATGTTGATATATCTGGTTTAATATATGTAATAAATATATTATCAATAACCACCGAACAAGCTCCAGTCTCTTAGGCATTTACCCTATGTTTAAATCCTGCAGTGTGACGGACATTTTTCACACTATCGCGCATTTGTTTTATTTGATAAAATTGAAAATGTTTGGATTTGACTTTGTAACAAATGTAAGTATTGAGAGAAATCATGTTGTCCTATGCCTTTTCAAATATTGGTATATGTTGCAATGCTCATAAGTCTTTGTCATACATCCTTATTCATCTTCGTATAAATTTTAAAACAATTATTGTTCTATGAAACGCAGAACTGCAGGGAATATGAGCTATAAATAGAACATATTTCTGTTAAGGAGAGACATTGAAATGCACTCATAGATTGTATTTCTTCTTATTATGTCCATTGTTGTCGGAGTTTAATGATGGGATATTAGTTGCGAGTTTATTGTCCAATGGAATCATTAAGAGTGAGTATCGGGGTCCAAATATACTTCTAATTATGTATCAGGCGATTTTTTTCGGTTTGTAAATGTAACGCATCTGCGAAACAAATCACTGTTATAGTGATGTTTTATAGGCCTTTTTTTGAACTACCACCGTATTGATCATTGTTTCGAAAGTGCATTTTTGCAAGAAAATATGTAAAATTACATATTTGTTTAATCGATAACTTAATAATTTCACTAAATATTGTGTCATTGCAACAATTACTTGTATTCAAACATCAATTTTACCAGTTTCAGTTGATAGGGGTTAGTGTTATAAAATGCAACATGTGTAATCCTCAATAAAGCACTAAATATAAGTATATACATATACATGTTGCATCCTACGGTTGTGTGCGACAAACAGACATTTGTAAAAAAAATTTCTGGTATTGCGCATAAAATAATTTATTAATCTATATAAATTTATTGCATATAAGATTTTCCAGATATTTGCACTTGCATTAATGATACATGCCTGAATGAAACACTGAAACTACTTATATTGCATCATAATTTCGATAATTTTGAAGCGATAGGGGCCTATTTTCTCTTACACCTCTCTAAGTTTGTAAATATTTTCGACGATGTAAAATAGTTATTATTCAATTCAGATTCTATCATTGTAGGGATATTTTTCAATTTGTAAGAAGATTTCTAAGTTTAGGTACGAAAAAATACTTGAAGAGCTTGAAAAACACTATTCTTTATAGATGCAGCACCAGAACTCATGTCGCCTTGCTAAATAATCTTAGTTTTTACTGTAAAAGAGTGTCTTTTTATTGTATATTTATCCATTTAAATTGTGTAACATGATTGAACGCAATAACTTATAGATAATTTTTGTTACTTTCTTTGTACAAAAAAAAACTAATATTTTTCTAGCTTATTTTTTTACCACGACGACTTTGATCTCTATTAAAGTTGTAGTTGGTTATTTCAAACCATTCTTGATAAAGTCTAAATAATTAGATACCTTACTTCTTATTTTGTAATCTTATCTTGTTATTTATTACACCGAGAGCTTTTCAGTAAGGACATCCGATGGAAACAATCAGCTGTTTTGTTCAGAAACTATCATTTATCTGTAGTGATATCTAATGGAATGTTTCCGAAATGAAGCCAGTCGTCTTTTCTAAGAATATCCCGTAAGCACATTATTACATAAATTACCTTATCGTAAAATCAACTGAACGTGATATGAATGTGTTGAAACCAATGTTCCTCTACTCCTTCTTTATTATCAGAGCGTAATTTACAGCGCCTGTGAAAAATAATATCTCATTTTTTCATCTTGCTTTTCTTTGTGTATTTATTGTATTCACATATCCCGTTTTAAGACATTCGCAACCAATGTTCATTTAAAGTATATATAGTACCTATGAAACTATTATGTAAACATAAATGGAGATTGTACGTAAGATTAAAATGCTTCCATTACTCTGTCACATTAACGTGCTCTGCAAAACATGTGCTCCAATATCCAGTCCGATGGCACTGCCACTAGGTTACATATACAGATTTGAAACAAATGTCTTAAGATTTCTCTGAGGTACTCGAAATCCTTGTGGATTAGGTAGGTATAAACGTTTATTTCTTGAAAGGTTCCTTGTTTAAACTGAAAGTGAACAAGAAAATTTAAGATAATAACATCAAACATATGAGAAATATTTAATCTGCAAAGTTTATACACTCACCACAAAAAGAAATGCAGTTTTTGTTTTAAGCAATATTATTAAGTTGTTACTTTAAGAAAATACTTGCGGTAAAGATCCTGTGAAAGGATAAATTATTTATCCTTAGTTTGCAGAAAAAAAATGCGACAACATCTCTTGAAACCATTTTCTGGCATTAATTTTAGCATCATGTTAAAAATACAAAGTAACAAATTCAAAATTTAGTATAGCTTCCTTTCACATGTATCAGAGTTTGGCATCACTTGCACATTGAAAGGACAACTCTTGTTATTGTGGCTTGTGGGATGTTATTCCACTTTTCTCTGACGACTTGACGGAGTTCTACAACAGTTTGTGGCGCTGGAATCCGACAGCGAACACGACGTTTCAACTCATCCCAGCTGTGCTCAGTCGGTGACATATCGGGTGTCATTGCTGGCCAATCAAGCACCCGAATATAACTCGCAGCTAGGAAATTACGTGTCAGATGAGCTTGGTTTCATCACTAAACAAAACCTGGCCCCACTGACGCCGTGTAAATCTCAAATGCGACCTTGTCCATCAAAAGACTTTCTCGTCTGTGACGCTGAGTGACAACTTCCACTTTCTTTGGGTGTCTACACTGTATTCGCACCGTGTTTGGGTAGATAGGACGCATGAAAATCAAAATAAACGATCAAAGCGCTGAAGGAATAAAGTGTGTATGCGAAACGTGTTAAATTGTTAGGCGGTATTTTTCTAAAGGTTTTATGATAAAAACAGAACTTATGTTTGAAACTTACCTGTGAGAACCAATCGTTTGTCGTGCTGTTGCCGATGCAGTTTCCTATCGGCTACGCAAGTGGGTGGTCCTGACATAGTTGTCTTGTCTCCTTGACGCCACACGAAGACGAGCAGACTGTGTTAGTCTCTGACTTTCCCAAATGTATTGAATCGACTTTGTCTGCAAATTGTACTGGAATGACAATTTAACCGACGCGCAACGTTTGCCTTTGAAAGGTCAGCCTGAAGCATACAAATAGCCTGGTTTCTCATGCAATCATTGATACATGGCATTGCTTTAACATTTTTTCCAATCAACGAAAAGAGTGTTTTTTCTATCGGGTAAATCCTAAGGCAATACAGGAAGATGGTTGTCGCAACGCGGAAAGCTCGTGCATATCGAGAATATCGAGAAATAACAATTTACTGAAGCGAAACGGCCATGCTAAGACCGACATATTTCACATAAAACAATTCAAGCAATACCGTATAATAATTTACTGCTAATAGTCATTGTTTTAATCCCAAAAGATGTGATAAATATAAAGTTAAAGAAGCTGCGTTTCCTTTTGTGCTGAGTGTATATTTATTCTATTTTATCTCATGTATTTTAGAGCTTCATGTATGTGTAACTGCTGTATTAATATACAATAATTGACGTTATTGAATTTCCATGTGTCATTTCGATGGTTGACAGGGTTGATTGATTGTATTTATTCTGAACTATATTTGCATTATTGACGAATTAGGAATTATTAGTTGTGAATCTTTTGTTCTAATCATACTGAGTTTTTGAATTAATTAAATGTGTATGTTAGGACTGTTTGCTGACAGTCGAATGTCATATATTTTTTATTCGGAACGAACATGCATTGCAATGCAAAGTTTGAATCTTCTACAAACCCTTTCTTTTCTGGAAGAACTATTATAAAAATCGTATATTCGAATAACTAGTTAATTGAAGACTATTATTGTAAACAAAATCGCATGGTTTATAACATTACATAAAGCTACATGATGCTATGTTGTTGGGTTTTATCTTTTCTCTTGGTAAAATTTAAAATGTTCACTCCCCAACATTTAAAATGTTCAAATAATAGCACTGTAAACTATTAAAACCATGTGTCGGCTCTCATAGTTCATGCTCGATCTGCAGCAACCTTTCTTTGCTGAGACTTTGCCATAAGTATTAACGATTTCTTTCTAGTCAGATTCTATATTGTTACTATTTTATATACATAAATGAATTCCTCACAATTCAACAGTTTATAACTAATGGAATTTAAATAAAACAGTACACACAGCCATGACCTATGTTTAATGCTAAGTAATCACATCATAGCCAAATATAAAAGTAGTGTAATTTATTAACAGAGAACAATCAAACAGAAAGTAAAAAGTAAAAAACTAGTAGAAAAAAAAGTAAAATAATAGGGGGACAAACAAAGCAATCATGCAACAAATGCAAATACAATGAAACGATTATAATAAAACATGACATATAAGAATAAAATGTAAAAAATCTGATTATTTATTAGAAAGTGTTAAATTATCAACAAATCAAGACTATCTCCGTAAGTTATACGTGACAAATGGTTATGATGATTGTTCATGTTGCCTTACCTATACAAGCAAAACTGAAAAGTTGAAGAGTCAAAATGGAAAAAAAGACTGTCCAAAATATATCGCCTTTGTGTTGTTAACATAGTCAAAGAGTATCCTTGCCAAATATTCTTAAATTTAATACCTACAATTTGTGGACTGATTGCGATAAGCTAGAAAATTATTAAGCCGTGGATGCAATTTGAGCTAAAACAAAATGCTGCTTACTGGCTGCTTACAGAATTGCATTTAAGACGTTCGTTGAATAAATCCTTCGAGAACAAATGCGCTGTTTGAATTATGAACAGACATACGTCATCAAGAGTGTCTGGAGGTCTTGTCAATTTTCATTCGAACTAACAGTATGGACGCTATTGAATAAGTTAAGTATTTTTGGCAAATGGAAATGCCAATCATATTGCTGGAAGGGATGAGAAAAAACAATTGTTGTTTTATGTCTATTTAGATGACGCAGAGGAGAAGCATTGTACTAATGCATCTAAGGATTCTGATCTGGGTTTTTTCTTTCTTTTAATACGAAGTGTACCTGAAGCAACGTGAAAATGCCTTATTAAACTATTTTAAAACTACTAATAAATACAATTTAAACATCTGAAAAATTGTGGTTGAAATTATGACTTGTTCCTTTTCTGGCATCATATACGTTATACATTAAAGATTAATAATTTTTCATGAAGGATTACGAAATGTCAAATGCCTTCCGATCATGTTGCTATGCATATGCTACATATTACAGCTTACTTACAGGAAATATTACCTAATTTATTTATTGTTATTTATATATTGTTTAAAGAGCACATAAGTATGTTTTATCTTAAAGTCCATTGAAGCAGTGTTTCATTTTCAAATGACATACACATAAAATAATTAAAATGTTAAATATTTAAACAAAAAGTAGCTTTCTGGTATTTTCCAACATAAGACACAGATAACTTATAATATTTAGTGCGATTACTTATATTTATGCTAAATTCAATGTTTCGAATACTTCTTGTTGGAGTAATCAGGTATTGTCTTACAGTCAAATTTTATACACAAAAAAGAAGATGTGTTTATTGATGTAATTTGTGTATAGGATTAAGATAATTTTTACAAATTATATATTTCTAACTATTAAGAAGAACAGCTTTACGTCGTTATGATATATCTTTCACAATACATTCCCGGATTTGCTGCTTGTCTTTATAATTCCCCTATGGAAACAGCTTATTTACGTCTTTGGGGAGGTTAACCAATCAGAAAAAGCATATTAGCATATAAAAATTAGGCATGTGCAAGATATGTTTATTATATATGATGTTTATTTTAACTAAAAATCAATAACTAACACGATATACATTTATACATCTTCGTTGTTTTTCAACACACAGTTTTCAGCTTGAACTGGTCAGTTGATTAGTCTTTACATACTTTGCATAAAATAATTTATCTCAGAACTAAGACTTGCACATAATCAATACGGAATTATTGTATCTACTGACGATGGATGTGCGAATGCAATCCTTAAAACAACGCAAAAATGATTTACCTCGTTCTTGTTTACATAAATATATGTAAGTTCTTTACCTTAAACAAAAACTTGTTGTGTTAAAACATCTAATAGGGGATTTCCAGTGATTGATGACACATCTCTCCGAGAAGATACTATTGAAAGGGATTACTACATGGTTCTTAAGTCAAGAAAGCTCTCGTTAAGCAATGACATCATGTTGTCAGGAAGATAATTGAATTAAGTACACACAATTAACAATGCTAGAATGCTCGAAAAAGGAAAATAAGATAATTATGCAGAAATAGATATGCAGTAAATTTATGAACTATAATTTATGATAATTTAAGCCATACAGATCAAATCAATCGTATCAAGCATAATTAGTTCAGCTTTTTCCAACAGTTATACAGATGCAAATCTCTATATCCGTATACATACTTCAACTCCAATCTCAAATTGCTTTTTGTTCATCAGATGGTTTTCTTGCCTTAAATGCATTTCGAACTTGTTTTAGCATTGGGCAATAAATAATTTATCAATCTGAAATGGGCCTTTCACAATTAATTAGTTTCGACAGCCTTTAATCTACGGGATGATATGATCACATGTACACTAAACTCATAGGAAGAGAATACAATCTAATAATATAAATATTGACAATATCTCTAGGTTATGTTTTGTTGAGAACTCTGAATGTTAATATTTTATCAAAAGCAGATTCTTACTATACTCATTTTAAGTCTCGGTCTGACGGAACTTCGATAAAAGGAGCTCTTGTCGTGAAGACACTGATTGTGGTGTGTGGTATTGATCCTAGCAAAGGACAACATGTTTGTAACTATTTCACCATAATGCTCATATAAGTGATTTTGTTTAAAAAATTGTTGATTTTTTCTTCTACTTTTTCTTTTAAAAGACATGTCTGTCAGTGTTCAATGGACAAACAAGAAAAATGAAGGACAAACTTGTATTGCCTTAAGTTCGTACATTATCTGTAATAAGCTCACTAAACTTTACGTCTGATAGACTTCCAATTTTCATGGCTTTCAAGCATTTTTATTCACGGCGTATATCGCCTGAGTAAGTAGCATAGCACATTATAAAATAATTTCTTGAACAGTTATTTTATTTAATGGTCGATTTGTTTTTATAAAGTCCATTGAGCAAAATTTTTATGAACATGGCATCTGGATGATCAATGGCTATCCTCTTATACACCAGCGGTCTCGGTTCGACACCCAAACGCTACCATTTTTAATCTTCTTATTTAATTTTAGTAAAATAATAATTGTGTGAGCGAGGTTTTTTTCAATATTAATCATTGATCTTATTTTGTTTATTTTGGGAACTGTTAAATGGCAACAGCCTGGCGGAAATGATTTTGTTTTATTGTTTATTGTGCTGTTAAATCTCACCGACATATTGATGTACATAATGGGAACGTCTAGCTAATTATTGGGTAAGGAAGACACCAGACTTATGTGGATAGTGTTTCGTTGGTTGCTTATATAAGCTCAAATGTGTAAAATTCCACATATATTTGGTCACTTTTTAATTGCAGTCTGTGGCCACTGTTCCATTTTTCAGTCCCATGAAAGGAATGCGTATTTTGTAAAGGTTTTGGTCACGTATTGTTAAAAGTTTCAAATACGAACACCTTACACTAAAGTTATATTAGAGCTTCACAGTTGAAAACCTTGTGCGGTATATATAAGCTAGTTTGAGCAAAATATTAGAGAGGATCTTCGATCGCAAGATGGTAGCCATTTTGTAAACAATCGCGGAATTTTGATCATTTCTCCTCTCAATGACATCCGAGTTTTTTTCAAATAAAAGATATATATAAAGTCTATACATTTATATGATAAACATATGCATTATTAATATATTCAACTTGACCGTTGAAATTGTCTTTGTTTGACAAATGCAATAGGAGATTTTTATTTTGTTCTGAAAGATTCTTTTTACATTTTTATTCGGCTGTTTCATTTTGGAATATTCTTGTCCAGTTTATAAAGAATTGATTTGTATATTTACTGTACTAACCTAATAATTATGACATAAAGTAACAAATATTTTAGTATACAATGGCATGTTATAAAAATTGTAATGGATTTAGAGTTAATAAAAATCATATTCGTCGGACTTTACACATTCAAAGTGGATCTTAAGTACGTTGAGCCTAAATCAATAAAGAAAAAATCCTTAATGACTTGGACCAGCTTTTACTTATTTGTTTAAAAATATTGTTACATCTATTTAATATATACTTTGTTGTTACTTGAAAGTTGTCTGCTATAAGAATACTGAGTTGTAAAACTTGTTACTTATATTTCTTTCTGTTGCGCACATGGGTTATTGATGGTCGATCTTTTGTCGCCTCCGATTGAATAATTGTCATGTTTTTATGCAGTACTTAACGCGTGTGGTGTTTTCTTTTTTACATTCTGTCCAGTTTACCTATTTATCAGAAAGTCCAAGCTTACATTTGCTATAAACATTTGTTTTTGTTTTGACAGAAAATTATTACCACGAAAAACTTCAGTTAGTTTTTTCAATTACAAATGCATTTTATTTTTATTTTGCATAAGGTTATTTTAAAAGCTTTGAAGTTTTGGTTTTCGCTATCTGTTCAGGTCATTTGATATGGCGTCTCCAATGAATATTATGGCAAGTAAGGATCCTTACGGTTCTTGGTAGTATGGTGAGAATGAGTGGACGATTTACAGACAATAAAGTCTATTTAGCTTCTGGTGTTAACTGGTATTTTTAGTGATATTTGGTGAAGAGCTGAATTTGGTATATCGATTTTAATAATCCTGAGTAAAAATACGAAAGCTTAAATCGTGTATGAACCTGACATGATTTATGTTATCTATGCTCAGCTGTGGTCACCTATGACTGAATTTTTTTAATATAGTATACACTAATTTCGGCATATTTATGAGCTAATGTTGTCATTGCCTTTTTGTGGTATTTCACATTCAAGCCAAGTGAAAAGTTAGAACAAATTTGTGATGAGTCACTTAACAAAAGAGCAAACCCAACACTTACCGCCTTGGAACGGTCAATCGACAATGTGGGCCGACTGGGGTGCTTAAACCGGTTTATATAGGGCTCTAACCTTGCATTTCCTGATGAGTTTAAAGTCAATGTGTCATATTTGTAGACATAAAGTGAACGTCTTTGCCATAAATCATTTCAGTTAATTTGGACATATTCTATTGCTTTCGTGTTTGGCTCTGTTTACTCGGTATGCATCTGAAACTAGGTAGTGCATCTATATCCAATATTATGAAGCATGCAAAATGTATTATTGAATCGGCCTATTAAGCATGTGCGTTAACAATGTATTTTATATATAGTTTTATCCTTTTAAGGAATTCGCTTACAACGTCTAATGACGTCTATTTACTCGTGTCGTCCCAGATCGCCTTTAACTAGTGCCCTTTAGCTGCCCTGATTTCTAAATGGCTTAGCCCGATCCTAGCCTTCTATTACATGAAATGTATTGAAGTTTTAAATGTGTAAATGTCATTCTTATTTTACGTTGTCTTATTATATTAAGTTGTCCTGGCGTACCATGTGGTATGGGTGATAAGATAAAGTTAATTAGCAATAGTAATTAATAAAAGTAGACCGTGATCATCTGCGTGATATTTCCTTTCATCCATTCAGAGTAAAAACTTTTAATAACGTTATATCACATATTCAAGCTCTTTTCCCATCCCTAAGGTAATCAATCGGAACAAAGAAATTAAATAATTAACACCGACAACCTTTTTATCCGATGAAGATGCCTGCACGAACATAAATTAATACTCACAGGCTGAGATTCTTTGTGGTAAGGCTATTTGTATATATATTATATCCAATTGTGTTACTTTATAACCCAAATCCGATAATTACTACGAATTGTTTTAGGGTAGAGCTCAGATGATATCTCTTTGTGTGAAGATTCCAACCGCTAAATTGAACCGTCTATCAACCCTACCATGGAATGAATTAATTAGTAATAAAATCAACCAATGTGATTTATTCATGGGGTAAGAGAGTAAGTTGTATTGAATTCTTATAACGTTCAAAACGCAGTGCTAAAATACACAAACATAACGAAATATACTTTTGTCTGAATAAGGTATACAGAACAAAAATACCCAAAATGCATAGGAAGTTAATCTCAGCATAGTGATAAGAAATGCCATGATCTCCATTGTATCATCTATTCTAATTATGTTAAAAACTTTCATTACTTAATCAATCTTATTCCAGATCCCATTGGAACATCCTGGACATAGAAAATTGACGTATAACAATCATTATTTAGAAATATGTGAGTCAAGAAATCGTCTCTTAGTATTGTACGTTAATTATTCATGGCAACACAAACTGTTCTAATGATTTCCTTATAGCGAATTGAAACCTATAACTTACATGTACTTAAACTATTAATAAACTTTTGTTTTAATTAAGAATAAATTAGTTATGAAGTACTATATATATATACTATGAAGTAAAATGACTACATACGAAAATGTTCTATTGAGGATGTATTTTTAATATACAGTGTCGCATGAATACTAGTTTCGGGTGAGATTTGATGAAAACTAAATGCTTTTTACAATAATTCCACACACACACACACACACACACACACACACACACACACACACACACACACACACACACACACACACACACACACACACACACACACACACACACACACAGCGAGAGAGAGAGAGAGAGACATACAAACACAGACTCGGACACACACGTACGAACACACACATACACACACACACACACACACACACACACACACACACACACACGCACACACACATATACACACATACCACTACCAAAATTTGAATATATATACATGTATTATGTAACACAAACCTAAATGAAAATGAAAGCATTTACTTGCTCGTAGGTTTTGTTTTTATAGTATCTTGACATAAACAACAACTCCTTTTACCTTTTAATACTTTCTAAAACAGTTACCGATTTAAAACCACTTTCATAATTGTTAATTAAATAGAATCATTGCTGGAAGTATAGATTGAATTAAGTTAGATGGGATTCTTTGTCTTAGCTTCCATATAGATTTCAGGTCTACAATTAGTAGACAAGTTGCCTTTCGCTAGAGGTGTAGATATAACACCGGGAAGACATTCAGAGGCGAATTATATTCGAGTTATGTAAATGAATCAGAGAAAATTGGTGTTTACAAGCTTTCGTATTGATTACAAACAGGCGGCAGTATCTTATACAAATCCATAGAGAGCAATTGATCAGTTTTAGACTATGTAGATGTAAAATGCAATCCTAAAACCTAAAATAGGGAAAATAGTGAAAGTCCACTGCCACTCCAGGAAAGTGCGATTCTAATTGAGGTAGACATAGTTGCTGTGTAATATTTATCTAGATTTGACAATAAGTAAGTGACCAGCTGGTAATAGGGTACCTTTATTAAAACTAACATTTAAATACACTCAAGGAAAATTAACATTACAAATTTAGATTAACAAATAAATTTAAAATCTGCAGTCTCTTAACTACCGGCATTGTTCTAAGGATACATAAAACTAAAATTAATTTCAAATTATATGGTTGAGTGACTGATTTTTAATTACTCTGACAACTTAGCCTCTCGCCGCGCGGGTTCGAGTCCCATTCTAGGCGAAGGACTTAATGTGGGAAGATCTTCCAGCTGATTTGCTGTGCGTCGCTGGTTCTATCCGACATTTGTTATGGATCTTCCTCCACCAAAAAGCTAGACGTTGCTATATTGATCATAATTGGTCGCTGCAATGTACTTCAAAAACCCAAAACAAAACAAAAACAAATGATTAAGTATAAGACACGCTGTGTCCGGTAGGAAAATAAGAAAAGGTCTAATGATATTTACCACACATAATGAAATTTAAACTACGCTTCGCCTTAGGCATACAGAGTAAATATACAAGTAACAAAGACACAGTGACGAAACTTTATTCACAAAAAGACACACAAAAACAGTTACCGCATTGGAATGATCAGACGGCAAAGGACGAATTTGGGTCCTTAAACCTGGCGTGTGGAGCGCTCCAACCTCGCAATTTCCGAAGGATTTTCTTAAAGACAAGCAGAATTACTTTTTAGTTATTTTTGAGTCGAAATACATTCTAACAGAAATTGTATTCCACATATTGCTTTCACAATTGTGTAGCTGGAATAGCGTACTTCCAGGTTGCATAAACTGTATCAAAGGACGATATATACATTTGTGTATTAGCAGTAAAATACCTTGGACCATTATGGGAATCGTTTTCTCCTGTGGCAATTATAAACTTTAAAAGAAACCAAAGTTGCAATTACTGTCTTTTTTAATTTATTACAACATCTAAAGAATGTGTTTACTTTAAGATGTAAGATGAATGTTTCATGTTAAAGTAATTATCTTTTAAAATTGCATTGTTCTTACAAACGCAATCACAAGTGTTGTCACACGAAGGCTAGAAGAAATTATGAGCACTGATATGTCGAATCTGAATGTCTGTTAACTCCCCAACAGGGTCAGAACAGGCTAAATATTGTAATCATCAATGACATCGGTCAGAACATCGCAGATTCATATTGCTTCTTATTTTTATCTCATGTTGTTACACATTAGTTCGAATAACATTAATACAAGAAGGCAATGGTACGCTGACATTCTTGTACATGTCTAAGACTTTGAATGTACTTGGTTTCGTAAAACTCACTTTCATAGCCTTAAAAGCCTATAACTGTAACATCTTTAAAACAAAACTGCCAATTTACCAGCTCTGTTAACGTTGAAGATTTTAGACAAATATATTTTCAGGTTTATTTTAGTGCGGAGGTTCTGATAAAGTTTCTGACATTCCCATTAGAGGTTTTATAGGTGTTATCCAAATATGTCAATAAATTCTAACATTTATATCACATAATCTGTTTTATTCTGGTATTTGAGTTTGTGATAATTACCATAGTAAAGTTTCCAAACATCAACTTAATGACAAAAATTGATGATACACTGCAAATTTACCAGACCTGTGATAGGCAATGCTTCTATCAAGATGGATGTTTCAAAACGTCATTTTGAAGATGATATCTCAGATCGATTGGTTGAACACAAATTTGTCAATAATACAGAACGATAGGCTTTAGCTTATGATCAGACAACATGTACGTCAACCATGTTGCTAATACATGCCATTTTATTGAATTCATATAACAGTATTACAAGAATATTCGGAGCACACCGCAATACATTTCTAACTTTGAAATGAACACCAATTGTCATTTTTGGTTATGTTTTATTTAGTTTGAATCGATAAGAAACCAATTAGTGATAGTGGATGTGGAAATCTTGGATACTTAGCACATTATTGAAGTACATTTCCATATAAGCAATACATAAAATTGACTGAAACTCTTGGCATTAATATTTGGAATCAATGTTGATGCAAGTATTAACTCCAATGCTTAATAAATTGCATAAATTGTAATATAAAAGAAACGGTATATATATATACATATATATATTTAAATATATTTCAAATGTATAAAACACAAAGGAACATGTGTTGTCTCTGAATTTGTTATGGACTTGTCGACCATCCTGCCAATTTTCTTCTTCCATTTCACTTTGCCAAGGTCAATATTAAGGAACAGGTTGTATACAGTTTTAGAAAAGAAACGCATGTTCATACATACTGTTCGAAAGTCAGATATTTTAAACAAGTTTTCATGTCAATAAGGTTTTAATAAAACCAAAGTTAATTAAAGGTATTTGTGCACTGCTATAAGTGAAATGAAAGAACAGACGTTAATTTAAGATTTAAATTTGTTTAGGCTTAGAAAAGATATTCTTAGAATTTTCATTCAACACACGCACATTGTTCAGTCATTGAAAGTACTCAAATGAATGGTAATTGGAAATTAACTTTAAAATTGACAACGTGCGAAGAAATTTTCACTACTTTTTTGTACGAAATGAGATTTTACAATTTAGTAAATGCTCAATTACTAGTTATTTGAAATCCCTTATTGACGAAAATAATTTTGTAAACCCTTGTTTGAAGCTTTTTCGAGCTCAGTGAAAGTGAATTTAAATATTAATTAAATATTATATGCAATCTTTTTCCTTGCCGCAAAATGCATAAAGCGGTAGGCGGTGCTTTGTCGTATGCACAATGCATAATTTTAATTAGAATAAAATAAAGTAAAACTTGAAATTGATTTTAAATAACACATAAATACATACGTATGTTTGGAATAGACAATTTATCTGGATAAAAAATGCGGAGGTCAGTAGAATTCCAATGAAAAATTGATATCGGAAATCAATAAGAATTCAATTTTATGTTCATTAAGAAAACGTATACAAGAGCTTAATATGTCAAACCTGTTATCAAGTCAATTGAAAGGCTTCGAGGTTTTTTAACTGGCTAGTATGCCTCTATTAAAATCACCAACGACTGTCCTGTTTCGATATATTTGTTTATCTAAACAATAACTATATGGTATGTATATAATGATATTATTATTTGTTCTTTTATCCTGGTCATATTCGAACGTGTTCTTTATGACGATTAACTGGGTTTCTTTCGTCCGAATTTTGTTTCTTTACAAGTCCATTTTACACGCATAAAAGTATGTTTTCGTCTGCTTTTCATTTGCTGGAAACGAATTTCAATCTAAATTTAAATCTTTAGTGAATGCTCTTCAAGAGACAAGAGCAGTTATATTTAGATACGATCGCAATCTAAATAAGGATTAAAACTCATTATTTATTTATGTATAATTACCTACAGAAGAAAAGTAAATAATTGGCCTTAAACATGTTGTCATGTGTTTCCAAGACAAAATGTCATATTCAAAAATGTTTTCTGCCTTTCCCCGAATCCGAAAGAAATAAGATGTAGTATTCGGAGCTTAGTATTAGCAGCAACCAACCCTATTTTAAATAAATTATTTAATCTTAATTAAAAATTATCTAATCATTTAAGTAAATGTTTAGATCGGTTGGTCAACTTTACACTGATAAGCCATTCCATTGTTATCAGGAACCTGCTTCCCGTGTTTTCTATAAGAATGTTAATAACAGTGGTTTTCCAGACTCGTTAAGATTATATTTATGGTAGGATTTACCCTATATCAAAAATCTAAGCCATTTTATTAATCAGTTCTTTACTAGATTAAATACGTCTTTCGATGAATGAAAGTTTAACCAATAAATCACAACATGTTTGATTTAAGTTTATTCAATTAATTAACCGTCTACATCAATTTTCATGTTATAGCGATAACAGTTGCAAAGAAAATTACGTTACACGTGCATCAAAAAGTTCTCTATCTATATGTGCAAACATAATTTTGGGAAATAAAACAAGCAAGTACAGTGAAATACCACCTTATGATCGGAGACGAATGATTCGGACACTTTGATACAAAAACAATGTTGTATTAACGCGATCTTCAAACTCACTATTAAGATCAACTCACTATTACGACCACTTTGAGTCAGAACGGAAGGTGGTCTTAATAAAGGGATTTTACTGTAATATATGTGTCACCTTTATATTTCAACTTGGCAACGAAATGGCTCTGTAAGGCAATTCTTTTAACAGAGCAATTATCTATTAATGCTTGGATGTTATATCAAATCATTACATACCCTGACACAAAATCGAATAATGTTCAGCCTGAAGTCAATGATGCTGGAATAGGCTGGTCAATTGTTTGACCGAGGACATTGGTCTATGGCCCCTGAGGCTGTGTTTGCTTAATTATGTCCATATTTTGGAAGCTTTTGCTATCGAAAATAATGTGTTCGTGTTAATTGAGCAGATGTCAGGGCAAAAACTTATGAGAAAATCTATCAAGTAGTAATTATTATTATTATTTTATTTAAAGTATTCTGAATTACAGAAATCCCAGTTTTCAGACAAATTAAAAGTTCGTCATTAAAGTAAAAAATTAAGAAAGCCAAGTGAACATTGGAATTCCTTGTAAGTAAAAATCATTTTAAAACTCTACTTAAAACACACGAAGCTGGGAATTTATCTAAATTGTTAGATAGTGACAATATTGCACAAATCCCTCGACTTATCGAGAAGAACTCCAACGCGGATATACCAAAAGTTACCTTACCTGAACAAAATTTACCCAACACGTTAAATGAAGTAACATTAAAACTCTTAATTGGCCAAACGCGTGTTTATGTTACTCAATATATAAATATATTTTAAAGACTGACAGATACATAGATAATGATAGATAAATGAGGACAAATCCAACGTACAATGTTTAAAAAGGGTCATTACTGAATATTTTCTGAGGTTAAAGTCTGTTGGACCAGACAGAAGAATAGAGACGTACATTCTGATTACAACTCTTTTGCGATAACACGTATAGAAAATGTTTAAAACTGTTTTGATAAAAGGCGTTGAATCCATCTTAGAAATATTATAAACGTTGCCCAAACATGTCAGCTAACTAAAACGGTGATATCACATTATGTGTTTTGTCCGGATTTGTCTGTTGTGTTTATATTTTATTTATTTTTATATAATATTCATATTTTAATTATCGTATTAAATGTGTTGCCATATACCAGCATAAAGACTCCCTACAAACTACAAAAAATGACGATACTTTAATCCGCTGTTAAATTACCATGATTTACGCTGTCTATTTAAAACCAGTTTGCGTCATAACACCGTTGTTAAGTTTATATCCCCACTCAAGCCTCTGCAAATCGATCACTTTGCAGAAGTTTCCTAGGTTTTGATTTAGGGTCAGACAACGTCGTTGTTGAGGTATAGATATTGCAATTTCGATACCGCCGAAAAGGTAAACATTTTAATAATGAGAAACGTACCACTTTTAGTAATTATAAATATTTCGAATTATGGCTAGTATCAGCTCCAACTTGATTGACTGATTTGCATGGTACTTTCATTGTAGCATAAAACTTATTCATTAGAACTCAAAATACTTACATGTGTGAAAATGATGTTTACAATTATCGAATTTCGTCTTTTTAATTGTTTAATGTTGCCTTTTTGTCGTACACTCAAGTTTACGTAGACGTTAAAAATTATCAAATCACTTTAAAAGACAAAAACAAATATTCAGAAGTAGCTTCATTTGCTGATATCTTATTATATTGATCCGTTTGGTATAAAAAAGTTCACAATTCTGTAAAAAATGCCTCACATTCAGACAACCATTAATTATGTCTGCGAGGAAGTTCTACAGTCTCCTGAACAATTATGCGTCGTTAAATAGGTCAATGGTAAAATGCCTCAGACTAAAACCGTCGATTCAATAATATCGCTATACACTTGATGCTGGTAAACCTCATTCATGTAAATGACACGTGCCATGAAAAGGTCTAAACACATATTACCAGATATTAATGTTAAAATCAAGCTGATCAATCAAACTAAGTGCATGTAAATATTACTTATTTTTTCGTCATTCATTTACAATATTTAAACAGATTTTTTTAAGTAATATAAAAAATAACATCTCATACCTGTAAATTTAACGTGTAACGGTCAGGTCTTTCGGAGACTAACTGAATAACAAAATGAACTAATAATTCATTTGTAATAAATATCAAGACAACGAACATGTTCATTTGCTATAATAGAAACAAAACATTTAAACAACCTCTCCGAAAGAAGCTGAAATTGATATTAAGATTTGATCCGGAATTGGAAAGGATCTTCTTTCCAGACACTGCTTGTTTTGTTCGTAGTTCTTTTCGTCAAAGTGGGTATTCATAATAAAAGGTAAAAGATGTTAGCATTGAGCCTTACCAAGAATAATATCTGGCAGAGAAATGTCGTCTCTAATCTGATAAAAAATCCGATAATGTAAATATTTGCTAAATGACCGTTTGCAAACTCGTTTACACCAATGTGTTAAAAAATATGGAATCAAAATTAAAATTAGTATAACGTTTATCGCTTGAAGCAAAACCCTAGTACCGCAGGTGGTTCTTTGTCTGATTTAACACTGTCTATACATTTTACCTTTTTGTATGGCCTTTAAACAGATCAATAGTTGATTGAACTATTAAGACAGGACATAATTTATGTCTGCTTTCAAAGTGTTGCGACTAAAATATTTGGTCAAACGTTCATCTTAGAAGAGATTATTAATTAAATTTAAAACTATATATGTCAACGCGATATTTGATAGACTGCCAAAGTTTTTACATAACTCGCGGCGACCGATGTTTATTGATCAAAATGTGCTAATATATTAAAGCAATCAGGTGTATAAACTTTTGAACACAAGAGCTTAATGTATAAACTTTGTAACCACATCAAGTAAACCACAAACAAATTGGGTATTGTGTCTATTTTGACATCAGTAAAATTAACCAACCATTTTCTTGCTTCGTTGTATCTGTTAATCTAAAAATATATTGTGTTAATGTCATAAATTGTGTTCTTATTCTAATTGGATCGAATGAAAACGTCTATCGCAATCTTATGGTTGACCAGGGGGCGTGCTTTGTAGACGAGAAATCAGTATTTACACAAAGATAATGTAATGAATGTATTTTAAAAAAATGTAACAGTTAAATGTACATATAAAAACAATATAAAACAGATCAGTACATATCCTTTCCTAGTATAAGTGTAACAACAGTGACATTTCACACTTGAAATTATCATCAATTTTATTTCGACTAAATTAATCAAAGCACTGTTATGCAAAGAATAATATATCTTCACACTGGTAACTGTAGATAGTCTGGTACATTTGTTTCTTTTTTTACTTGCCATTGACAGCGAATAACCTGTAGAGCTAAATTGTAAAATGTATATTGCATTCTGATACATCAAAGCCAATGCCAATGGCAGTTATGCTCAGACGCGATTGGAATATTTGGACAATTTGCAAAGGTTCAAGTCAATATAATATATTGCCTGTCTGTAAGGCAACATACAGTAGACATGTTGGATGAAAAAGAAATAAAGGAAACACATTAAATGCTAACCATTTTCGTCATGGGTTTCCGACAAATAAATGGCCATCTCTGCTACCACTGAATTCTGAACTGATTCTGCCCTTCTCTGAATTTGAAAGTAGCGTTTATGTGTTGCATCAGCTCTGTATTACTAATTGTAAACATTTTTAGTGTCTGAAGTCATTTCTTAATTCGGTTCGAGCCTTTATATATCAAAATTTAAAATGAAAACACATCTCGAATAGAGTTAGAAAACAACATCTATGGTGCTACACCATAGAAAATATATTATTGTATATTTTAGCTATTGCAGAAGTTAAACGTGCTGGCTTCAAGAGTTTTGACATGTTGACAACAATATTGCCTTAGATAAAATTAAAAGTTATCAAAACCCTTTCATGGAAGTCTGTCTCTGAATGAATAAGATTTAAATTGTCTAAGACAACTTTCGCATTTAGAATCAGTTTCAATATGTCACTATTGTTAAGTTGTCTCTAACTGTTGATACTGATATTACCAATGTAAATTCTTCATGTAAATGAATACTAAGATTTCAAGTCTCCTAAAACCAAAGATGGAAAAGACGAATAATCATGTGAAAACAGCACTCAGACAAGTCTCGAGTAAATTGCTGTCCCTGTTACTTTCATTATAGGTAAGAAAAACATCTAATTGAGCAACGACCTACTTCAATGTGTGAACAATGTAACTTTAGTGAATATAGTATGTTGTGTTCTATAGAATTTTCTTGAGGTAAACTTGTGAACAATTTGTTTTCATGTAGAGCAAAACATAACAATTAACATAATAAAAAACATAAACATAAACAGTATAATAAAAATAATAATTATAATAATAATAATAATAATAATAATAATAATAATAATAATAATAATAATAATGATAATAATAATAATAATAATAATAATAATAATAATAATAATAATGATAATCTGAAAATACAGTTGTCTAAAAGGGTCGAAAATGGTCCAGATGTGGTCTACATGTTTATTTTTCTTGAGCTAACATACACATAAGGATACACACATCGTTGAGACAAGAACGCCGACGTTTAATGCCTGATCGCCATTTTGTCACATTAATGAATGAAATCGTGTTGACGGAAACATGTAACCAATTCCAAATACTCTTCCATACTCCGTTTCATGATGAGAACTTCTAATGTTAAAGTAATAAACATCTGCGTTTAATGTCGTACATTCCTGTTTGTTGCGACGTCTTTAGATCCCTCAGGGTATTGGGGTGAGTAGAAACAGACATTTAGTCTGATTAGTTTCTCATTTGTTATGAATATTTTATTATTATTTTTGCACCAACATGTCTGCCATGCTCCACTACATGTGCAAATGAAGATTTTTAAAGATCCATACAACAACAAATAATTGATGACTATACCTGAAGGAAAAGTAACAAGCAGTAA
Source organism: Sinonovacula constricta (assembly GCA_007844125.1). Taxonomy (NCBI): domain Eukaryota; kingdom Metazoa; phylum Mollusca; class Bivalvia; order Cardiida; family Solecurtidae; genus Sinonovacula; species Sinonovacula constricta. The sequence continues at coordinate 29,834,692 of CM017565.1, forward strand.
ATATAATTCTTTTCAAGCTGTGTTTTCATCTTTCTGTTAGTTTTGGTTATTTTTTCTATGAATAGAATAACCATTAAAGATAGCATTTCTGCCTATGCTTTAAGTGAATTATTCAATAATTTTAAAGATATGAGAAGAAGCTATAGTTTCAGTAAAGAACTTCTTTTAAATTTAAACAATTGCAGTTAGACTAAGAACCTGCTTTTATCATCCTTGTCAGAAGGTTGCATATTGCAGTAACATCTATTGTACGCTTTTTCCGGATATATTTAGTGTATATATTACTTCATCATGCACCCCTAAACTTTTAATCAGTCTTGTGTGATACTTCAGTCCGATTTGGCAAATATTTCTTTCCAATTCGATGAATTGATAACTTAATGACCAGCATTTTAAGTAATCTTATTCTGCACCAGACTGAACGGTTTCTTTTAAAGCCACATTGAATACAATTGGGTAAAACAATTTACACGTACCGCTGTTTTATAAAGACATTGATATACAGTTTAAAAAAAAAACTTGCAAAAGGGAAACAATATCTTAGACCGCAACATTCCCATTTATCCGAGCAATGTATTTATTTAATAGAGCTGACATTGCGATTTATAATAAGAAGTTTCTATGAGGAATATCAAGACAAGGGCCAAAAGTATTACTAAGTTATGGAGAATATAGTCTAGTTGCATAAAGAATTAATGTTTATAGACTTAAATATATAGTTTATATATTGGCGACCTACAACGAATTATAGGTGGATGGAGGACAGCAGACCTGTCACATGTCAATTGGAAGACCTCTCCAAATAAAATTTCTAGACCCCAGTTTTTGCGACTGAATTGTGTTTTTATTACTAAACTTTATCATTATCCACATAAATAAAGTGTTTTATTTGTCGGTTTAGGAAAGTCAAAAGACAACACTTTACCGTCCTTTTTTAATAAAAACTATCATCTTAACAAATACGAGCTCATAAGTTATCTACAGACAATGATGTCTTGAAAATTAAAATGCCCAAGAAGGGGTGACATATTTTGCCTGAACATGAACTTATCAAACAACTAAAATTGTGTTACATAGATCTTTTAGATAGGCCAACCGAATGTTTAAACGTCTAGAACATGGAAGAGAAAATAGAGAATGACAGAACAGTCAACATGTCAACGATGTCAGGCTAATGAGGACAAATCCAATAATACGATGAATTGGACAGTTCTAATGGTCGACTGGGAATAGTATTATATGTTTCAGGACGGATGACCATGTACAAAACTCAACAAGAAACACTACTCTACTTTAACAACATGTTTGACGTTTCAAATTTTTAGAGAGATTTTGCTGATGTGATGACTCTGCTTTTAACCCAGTATTTCTTTAGTGGATGTTTGGATTTTATATATCTTTCAACCATGTACCAATCTCATTATCTAGCTGCTACAACCAAGCAATGTAAAAAAGTCTAACTTCTTTCTAGGAAATCTTGCAACCTTTATTCAAAAGGTACAACTGAAGCTAGAAAATGTTGTTACACAAAAAGAGTCGTTATAAACATTATTATTTCATAAGTATGAGTTTCGCGTTTACTATTAATGAGCTATTATTCTTATTTACATGATATTGTATCAAAGATGTTTAACAAACAAAAACGTCCTCATAAAGTTTAAGCCGTTTACTGCTTTAACATTTTATATAACTAAGGAACACATCATACACATCATACAATTAGATGTACTGTGGATCGTTGCTTTTGAAGTGCTTTTGTCTTTCTTGAAACGCATGCTTCAGCACATCTCTTTAACAAGTGGGATCAGTAAAGGGTACTATCTGGGGCAAAAAAAATAAAGTAAGACATATTCAGTAAAACACACATGTTCATCATCTTCGCTTTCAAAGATAATAAAGTCGAAACAACTTTGTTCTGCAAGATTAGCAACTGTTATCTCTTGAAAGTGTCCGCTGGAAGGCTGCTCTAATTGATTCTTTCCTTAACTCATCAAGTTCAACATTGTCTCTAAAGATCACATGGGTTGTGTTAGAAAAAAAACTTAAAAGTTTGAAATCAGACGATAAAATGCAGTGACATCATATGTCAACATTAAAATGTACAATTTAAAATAAAAGCGATCAATCTTCGAATTTAAGAAAACAATCCAAACCAGCGAAGAAAAGATAGCAAAAAAGTTATTTGGACGCTTTACATTATTCATATTTTATAAGCCATTTACATAAATGCAAATTGGCTTATGCCTTGCTGCATAAGCGTGTTTATACTGCTGTTGTATTTTTAATCATTACGGTAAAGGAATTCTAAAAGCCCCTTCCTTAATTCATGGAATCTGAAGCCTTGTTGTAACAATTCAGAATTGATAGATTGGTTTCTAGCATTGAAACCACCAGTTTATAATAAACCTGTACACACCTTGTGAGTTGGGATATATAAATACCTTTGAAGGTAGCACAAGATGAATCACCATCAAGATATTGATATTTTACAATACTAAAGTTGAAATCACCTCTCATGTCATAGATTTTAGTACATATGTCTTGGAAATAATGTTCTCATTGTCTAGAAACGCTGCATTTAGATGTCAAGTATTTGCTTTGTTATGGCAAAGTTCTGAAGGGTAAATAGGATTGATTATTTAAGCAAAGAGCAATGGGAAAATGTCCTATAGTAAAAATATCGTCAAGATAGCGTGATATTGGATTGAAATCTTCCATAATGGGATTTTAGGTTTTAGGAGTTAAAATAACGAAACACGTTCAATGCAGTATAAGACCAAATCTGCCATCAACGGTTCTCAGGAATACCAATTGCTTGACGAAATAAGATGTCATTGCATTTTATATAAATCTTGTCATGTAGGGAACATAGAACTACACTAACATTCATCCAAGTCCACATAGTACATTTATTCAAGGAAGTTTGAAAAAGGCATTATTTTCATTACAAGCTATGTATAACTGTTGTTCTCGAGCAAATGTTGATTTTTCTTTCAGTGAAAGTAATCAATTTGGTCATAATTAAATAATGAGGAATAAAAATTGAAAGTAAGAAACTTGTCTTACACTTCTAAAGATCTTTTATTGACCAAAACATGATAATTCCCGATTTTTCATATACCTATCTCACAATATTTTACAACGTCATTACCAACTGCAATAGGGCAATATGTTAGTAGTTTATATATGTAAGTGGTGGTGCTAAAGCTGGCATAAAGGATGACTCGTAACATATATGGCATTTTGTGAAGCTTAGGTTTCCGTTACAGATTTGAAAAGCTTTTCCCTTTTTGCAACATCTGTTTGCCAATAATTGTGTAATGCCAATTTTGTGGTCAATAATTTATTCGTCAAACAAAAGTTATGCTGTAAAAGGCTTTATTCGCTACTACAAGTGCTTGTTTATCGTGGATATTCTGAAAGGACTGTTATAGACGTTTAAAGAGATAAATAGCTTTTTTATGCAATTAGTAGGGTTTGAGCAGTAGAATTTTAATATTTGTTATCTTAAAAAACGAGGAAAGTATATATTTAAAATGTTAGACGTTAACACAGATTTCTTGCCAGGAAATTCTAAGAATATGCTTTCAACTGTAATACTTTTCTTTATTTTCGACAAAGAACATGTATTACCACTAATGTGAAATATCGATAGATGACCAGGTCGGGTATGCTTTAAAAGTGGTATTCGACAGTTTGGACAAAAAAAATATGTTCAAATAACCAAATAAGTGTGTTACCTAAAAATGTCTTGATAAATGCTATGCAATGTGCCTTCAGATATGTGTGGGCAATGAAACATAAATCCCCACAAGTCGGTGCAAATAGGTATTCCTATCTGAGGCGTGCAGCAGAGATAGCTATTTTAAACTAAGGAACCACTTGACAACTTATCTTTGTGTTCACGTTATATTGTCATTCATGTAGTACGTTTTGACGTTGGTATCTATATTAAGCAGAGATCACATTCTTGCTTATTTAAAGATTTTGAAAGAATGAATGCTAAGAGTTAAATCCTAATAAATATTCATGTCTAAAAATATAAGTAGCGTTCAAAATGGTCTTTACGCAGACTGAAGTATGAATCCATGTAAAAGTATGCACAATTTCCCCGAACGAGCGCTTTCGGATACCACCTTTTAACTTAAATCGAGCTTGTCTGTAGCGTTACATGAATATGCACTAGACACATGAAATGTGTGGAAACACATACCTCAGATCTGGTCTGATATTCATTATCTTTGCTTTTCGTTCTCTTCAAACAAAATGTCAATATGGAGCTCCTTTCTACACTGAACGGGTTTGAGTTTACAAATGAACTTTAAGACAACACTTGGCATTTTTAAGGTGTTTGATTATTATTATATTTTTACTAAAATTAATTTAATAGTCCAAATTCATTCCTTAAATAACTATTTCCAAACATAATATAAAACGGAAATTTGTAAGAAGATCGAGATGTCGTTTTACTCTAAGGACTCTTAATTATAAATTGTCTGAAGAGAGCAAGCCTTCAATTAACCTCTCGTCTTAAATTTTCCGCTTGGAGATAAAGACACGCTACCAGGCAATTGTAATAAAAGCAATAATATAATTCAGAGATGTTTTCCAATCATAACGTACCTTGCCTCAAAGGCAAACGATAAATCGTTATTTAGCTTTCAATTTAGTGGACTTTTTAAACAATATGCTCCGATTGTATTTAAGCTTTCAGATAAGAATAATATTCTGCAAACTTATCGCCGTCTGAAAGGTAGAACTGTTTTGAGTTAAATCGTGTCTGAGCTAATTTGAAAAAAGGAAAAACTTACACATCAAAACCTTAAACTGAAGAAAATGTGTTGACTTAAAACTAGGTCAAGAAAGTGTTTAAGTACCTCAAACTGCATTTAGAATGCTAACATTGACAGATCGTACAATTTTAATCTAATAATGGCAAATTCAAAAGTGCCTTCCACAGAGTCGAATGTCTGTCGAGATTAGATAATTAGAAAGGCTTACATGTAACACATAAGAACACTAATTAAAACACCAGTTTAAACTAGTTTAGAACATAAATATGTATGTTGAGTAGTTTAAATTGGTAGTTTTCACGATAGTATTTGTTAATGGGTAACCTACCTTGTCCTAGGCAAGCAAGACCAAACAATGTAAAAATAAAGCCAATCAAGATTATTTTATGGCATACACCCTTATACAAGCAGTGTAGTGGAAAACAAAAAATGCAGTAAAGCACAAACTAAGGCGTGATATAAAAGTATACATTATATTGATATCAACAAACAATAGTTTCTTAAAGTACAAACATCCCAATATTTTCAACAAAAACAAAAAAAAAATGAAACGCCAATACTAAATAGATAATAAATTAATAAACAGTAAATATTGACAATAAGTAACTCCTCTACACTATTGCTCAATTGCTAAAATGAATGCAAAAAATATAATTAGAAATAATTTATCGAATTTTGAATTGATTTATTTTACATCAAGATTTAATGTTCAACCACGCACGACCAATCAAAGCTGTTTAAGAATTATTATCTGGACTCGGACTTTAATGGAAAACTGATTTTTTGGATCAAAATTATTTTGTTGATAAACTTTTCCTTTTTTCTATATTGAGAAGGGTTTTCATATGTTTAAATATATAACATATAAATATTTAAAATAGTGACATATCTATTTTAGCAGACACAGACAGTTTACTAATTTGAAACGATGTGTCATTTCCTGTACATTGTAATTGAAATGGATTAATCAATTAAAGACTGTATTATGTTAGGAATAAGAAGTTTGTGCAAGAAAAGCTATATAAAAGGACAAAGAAGAGAATTACACAGCAGTTACATCTCCGATTTATGGAGATATGCCATATAATATTATTGTAAATAAAACATTGAAAACAATGCTTTTCAGAAAGGTAATGTATGATAAATATTGGTTCCTTCCTTGAATAAACAAATAAACACCATTGTATTAAGATAAAAACTATCTTCAATAAACCGTCGACGATTGCAAATACATACTGACTACTTTCCACTAAACGTGGTTTTTAATTTGCTTGCTCTGGCCTTAAAATCAATTTGTCCCAACTTCTCTATTGAAAAGCGAGAGAAATAAACAGTCAATACAACAACTCGTTTGGGCGTTATCAGAAATTTTTATCTTCGTCGCATGTTCTGTTGCAAAAATCCGGTCGAACATCAGACAAATAACAATACAAATGTTTATTGAATACGTTTTAATTAAAACAATAAACACTAATAAGGTGTCGTTGTAATAGGTATTAAATTGTATCCCTGACAAATAACAATTGTCTGTAAAACTTTTCAAGATTGTGTTGTTCAGTCATCCTATAACAAAGTCAAATAGTGAGAAATTATACTGCACCATGCAAGCATCCCAAATCGTAAAGCTAACAGGTTTCTTCTTCAACCATTTGGTTATGAGTTGCTTGTTTCTTTTATACAAGCTATCATAAAATAAATATTAAATGCAATTTATGTATTTTATTATGTTTGCGGTTTTCAAGCTATTGGTTTTAAATTGCATTTTTATCACCTTTAAATAACTGTTTTCCCCCACATTATCTTAATGAAAGAAAAAAAATGTTTGTTGATAGCTAATTTTCTCTGCTAGAGAAGTACACTCAAGTTAACAAAACTAATGCACCCTAATTTGACTGAACGTCCGCTATGTCAAATTTTGTTATACCTAAAATATCGGTTCCAGAAACGGCCTGCAGGCAACAACTTAAGAAACAGACAGATAACCTCAGATGTCTAATCCGCCGACATCCCTTTTCACGACAAGTTAACAATGAAACAATTAATATATGTTATTATTTAATGCGGTTGTTACTTCAGGACAATTGTTCTTGGATGTTTGAATATATGTTGCCAATTTCATCTACCTCCATGGTATCTCAAGAGAAATAGATTGTAAAACTCTTATTGGCGTCTTAATCCGAATCAATTTTAAGCAATTTTTCGTTTGCTTACATCAAAAATGATGTCATGATGATGATGATGATGACGATGATAATGATGACATTAATTTTTCCCCACAAAGCTCCATATACTGCAGACATATTTTATTAAGCTTTAAAACAAGTGAAACCATTTTGCCTAAAGTATCGCACATCCAGACAGATATATATCTATTAGATATATATTTATTCAATATATATATATATATATATATATATATATATATATATATATATATATATAGATATATATATATATATATATATATCTATATATATATATATATATATATATATATATATATATATATATATATCTATATATATATATTATATATATATATATATATATATATATATATATATATATATATATATCTAATAAACCAATTCAATTCTTGTAAAAAGAAACGTGTACAACGTAACGGATGGCGAATTTCCAGTTGCTGTAAAATTAAAGTTAAAAAGATGTCTCCTAATTAGTGGGGTTGGATCAAATGTTTCATACTGAGCGTTATCTATAAACAACAAAATGTCCAGACAAAATATTAAATACAAGCTGGCTTCTTGAACTTGGACTTTTAATGTTAAATTATAATGACTTGGGAGATAAAAATAGTAGGATACACATTTTCAGTTTATAATTAAAATGGTTGCTTCAATATCACGTTCTTTCATTTATAAGTAGAGTGTTAAAAACAAAATAGCTCTTCTAATCTTAAAAATCATAAAGCTGTTAACCACATTAAAAGAAACTACAGTGTAATGGAAACTTTAAAAGGCAGCCAAGAGCAGCTCGTCATCTTACCGTATTGTGCTGTCGATTTTGCTATGCTTTTATTCATTTTTAAACTAAATATACGGTTTACATTCTACAACTGTAAAGACTTTGTAAAGATCTGACCCACGGTGCATAATGCATAAAAGAAAATGGAAAAATAATAGCTTCGGAAATATGAAGTTGAAACTAGACGCTTCTGCAAATAAGGTTTCAAATTAAGGCCAATTTAAAACTATAAATGTATAGAACGGGTTTGGTCTTTAACCGAAATTTTATTTAAAATTTCATATGATTTATGTACATACTGTATTTACGATAAATGCTAAAACATAGGTAGTAACTATTTTCACAAGATCTGAGAAACTTATAATGTAATCCTTAAAATTAATGCTAAGTATTTAGTATTTGACTTGTTTTAAACAAGAACGAAATTTATTTCATTTAACTCATTCAAAATATTTATAAATTTAATGTTGCGTTTTTAGTTGACGTAATATGGAAAAACATGTAAACACAGTTATACTGTAAATTGGTGACATATTTGTATTTAATAGTTGCTAGATATAATATAATTAAAATATATGATCAATTATATACATCTATATAATAAAACAGTACTGCTGGTAAACTGATATTAAATATTATCATTAATTTAATATTAACTTATATATAAAACAACTAAATATTGTTGATATACACTAAATAATTGTTATTGACAACGGCAAATGCTTGTTTCGTAAAGATCTTTTTACTAATTATCACTTTACTTTTTCAGTTTTGCAGTTAATAACCGTAAAGTAATGTTCATGAGATGCAAGTCTTTGACCAAACAGTAATGTTATTAAAATGGGTTAAATGTGACCCTGTCTTCGCAAAAGCAATGTTTAAATGCATTATTTATTGTTACGAATGTTGTTTTTTATAGTCAGACTTTATTTTAATTGATACTGTCACGGAAACTTTTAATCAATAACCTCGATAGGAAATTATATTATCTTTCGGGTTATTATTACGGAATTTAGTCACTTCTCTGCATATATTTCTACCAATTAATTAATTAGCCATAATTTGAAACAAGCGAGATGAAATTTATACTAATATCTATTATTAAATAGTTGAATATGATTCCTGTTTAATAAACAGTATTTATTGTATTTCAGTTGGCAACAATGAACAACAAGTAAAACATGTTATACACGGTACATATATATATTAAGACACGATCGCCATCTTTGACCAAGTTTAAGTCAATAATATTTATTGTCTGTTTGGGAGGAAACCTGAAGTAGACAGGTTTAGTACAAACAGTCTCTCACCGAAGACCTTGAGCATATTCATTATTAGTCTCGACAAACTAATGACCACCGGTTGCCACCACGTTAGTTTAAATTACTGTCTGCATGTTGTCATAATCCTTATATCACCAATGGATTGGCATTTATTCTCACATTGTCCAAAATCTCAAAGAGCACATACAAAGAAGATGGCAATATGTGATCGTTCATCGAAAAGCTAACATAGCTAAAGATGTGTTCTGGAGATAAAGCCAGTTTTAAAGCACTTTCTTTCTAGCCGTTCCACTGCAAGAATATTGTCATGATATGACCGTAACGGACTTCTTGAAAAACGAATGTATTGGTAATTAAATACAATAAAATAAACATATATCAATCACACCACTTGTAAAATTGAACTAATTAATTTTATAGAACTACCCATTGACGTTAAATACATGTAATTGTGTCATTCGTACAAGTGTATTATCTTTGTGGAAAGGTCTACTTCAAGAAATGGGAAATTAAGATGCCAAGTTTCTCACGTAGTCTTAGTCTTCATTTGTTACACTTTTTTCGTTATGTCTTGGTCAATAAATGGATTTTACCAAACAGGATGTTTTGTGTAAGAAAAAACGGTAGGTGTTTACAAAGATTTTTATGATCATATTGTGTTCCAAAATCACATAGACCATTATGTTTTAACTTAAAATTATACACATCTGCGTTTAAGTGTCAATTCGAACTAATTGTGGTGGCACATTTACCCGACAATTGACGCAGATTTATGTTAATTTACGCTTGTGTCAAGTCTGTTCACATTAAAATGACAAGACATATGTTATTTAAATTCCTCATCACTGAAAACACTAATAGATAACGGTTCCTTAAAAGGTACATAAATATGTTATTATGCGGTTTTAATGGCTGTATTTCCCAATGTTTACATCAATTGCTGAAAGTTGCAAATGTACAATTAAAAGAGAAATAAATTAAAAGCAACAACAAACATGCGGATAAAGAACTTTGTGTCTTATCCCTAGTGACGAATCGTCGTTGACATTACGAGAAAACATTTTCGAATTGAAACCTTGAAAAGATAAAAATAATTTTGGGCAAATGTGGCTGAACAGTGTAAGTGATTGATTGCCCTTCATTTTTATTGTCCCATCCATCAACTTGTTATGCTGATTTCATTAAAAATTATATTGACCCAGTGTTTTGACGAAAACCGTTTGGCTGACAATATTCTCGTTAATACTTTATTTATTTAACTGCATTTAGACGAAATAATTCGAATAGAAAATAAGACAAATATGTCCTATTTGGCTGATGCGGTCAACAGTGAAACTATTTTTTTGCATTTGAGTTCCAAGCTTTATTGTTCAGCTGGGATACATGACTAAGAGCAGGGAATTGCATGCATGTTTTTCAAAAGTCATATTGTTCACAACATTGCCGAAGATTAACTTCATGCTTAACGACAATATACCTTTTAAATAATATCTCCCCTATTTAATGTCATAATAAAAGATATAACATGCCTTAAGTGACTGCATAAACTGCACAATTCATGAGTAATGGATTTAAAGCAAATTATGTTTTATTTATATTGTCATTGACAAGAAAACTGACAAAGAGTCTAAATAAATATGATAATAGAGTGAAACAACTAACCGCTATCAGAAAAATAACTCCTTTTTGCTTAAGATTCTTTATCAAAATAAAGAGAAAAAATGGAGCACCACATATCTGCACACTAACAATGAACATAACAAAGCAGTATGGCATCAAGTCAAAATGTAAAACCAGCAGACATATACAGGAACTTTAAATTCAACCAACAATAGTCATTTCAAAGTTCTCAATGTAATTTAGAACATGTATCTTTTTGAGGATTTGTATTTTTGTGCTTTAATTTCATAAACGATATGAAAACAATGTACACATATACCTAAACAGTATATTGCCTTTTTGTTAAGATACAACTTGTAATAGAATTTATTCCAAACTCCTCTTGGTGAGTAAATGGCGCTGTAGGACGTTGTTACAGCAATTATTTATTAACAATGTTTTATCGTTTGGTAGCATAACATGGCTCTACACATTTAATAACGTTTTCCCTGGAGTAAAAGGATGCTTCGGAATGTTCAGTAATAGTTCGAAGAACGAGATTGGTCTATGGACACTTTGCCTCGTTTTGCATACCAAGAATTTTCAAATACCTTCATTCCAATACTGTTTCGGATGTGGTAATTAGAACAGAATGATTTAATTATTAAGATATAATTTAAATTTATGTCTTGTCTATTACTAGTTGACTGATTCAATCGCATATTCCGAAAAAATAAAACGGTTCCTTTAATATGTTTTTCAAAACTGAAAAAAACAACTCGCAAACCTGGGAAAACAATCTCGAACATCTCTACATTGTCTGAACTTAAATAGATTTTAAGAATAACAAATCGTAGATATGTAAACAATATTCAGCATAGTAAATTAAATGATATGTCGCCTTTAATATATCTCGCGGTTCATTGAGATTAGTATAATATTTCTTCAGAGGTCTTTTCTTATCGAAACAGACATTTAAACACCAAACCCCACTATTTTAGCAATATAACTGACGTTACGTTTATTTGAAGAGACTAACTTTTGTTATAGTTTCCAAATCAATATTTCTTTAGGAGTTTATATATTTCTGGCAACCATATACTATTTCCCTAATGTAGACTTAACCAATCATTTCCAGAATTAGAAAAAAACGATGTGTAATACCAAAAACGACAATTATAAATCATGCCAAAAAGATGCAATATTAAACAAGACAACAACATTAAACGAAATGATACTACACAATGTTTGATGCATCATTTTTCAAAGGTAACATGTATGCCACAATGTGTATGCATTTCTTCAGCAGAATAAAGGCGTTAAGGGCACTATTCTAGATAACATGGTTGGAATCAGGTTTATGGACAAGATGATAGTATTCTCATATAGATGCAACGTATGCTATACATTACACGTGAAACAAAATTCGTGCCTGTTTTAGTTTTTTATATCCAAGAAATATCCGTTTTTGTGCATTTGCATATATCATTGATAAACATTAAAACAATGGACTACTTTTGACTCTATAAAGGGGATTAATGAACTATTCCTTTTCACACAGTTGACTTTTTATCCTAGCTAGCGACATATGTCTTTCTTTTTGTGTCATTGTCTTTTAATTGGCACCAAACTGCGATTAAAATCAGTTTAATAATCTACATAGAGTTCTCGTACATTGAGCACATTAGAAAGTACTTTCATAAACGATCTCAACCTCAGTATTGTGCCTAGTTGCAAAGGTTTATGGGTAATTAGTTATTTATTGTCTGCCGTAAAGATATATACAACAGACAGATTAAATACAAGATAAATCAATGAAAATAGGTTTGACCTCAAGCATCGTCTTCACCTGTTCCCGACAAATAAAGTGTCATCTTTTCTACCATGCTAGTCTGCATTATCTATCCTGCCTATACCTGTTTGTTGGTCTATTCAGCTGTGTTTCGTTGTTTGGCATATATTTGCCTAATGTCCAAAGTCTTTTTAAAGCAGTCTTATTTCACCTGAATTTGAAAATGAAAATGATGACGATTTGTTGTTTCGTTTACTGTAAAATAACACGAATAGCATATATTGCTTATATATTCGATTTTTGTCAGAAAACAACGAAGCACACACTCTGCAAATGTCAGTCAGTTCACTGGTAATATATGACAAGTCTTCCTAAAATGCTTCGGGTCTTTCATTACATTTCAAATTGAATAAGATAAGCCGTGTTGTAGAAAGTATATTCTTACAAAATAAATTTTCCTCACATTTAAACGAGATATGGCACGTACCTGTGAGTACCACAACATATATTAAAATAAGGAAAAAGAAAAAAAATAACGTCAACTACGAAAGAGTAAAAGCAATGGCCCACAAAAATATGTAACTCAAGTAAAGTTCAGCGGTATTTTCTTAACTTACGAAAATAACGTGTATCAATATTACAAAGTAACAATTTTATAACTATTATCCTCAAGTTTCTTTTGGTGGCTTACGGTATTATTGTTGATGTTTTAAAATGTAGCATTTTAAGACACTTTTAAGACAAAATTTGTTGATTAAACGCGGAACTTTAGTCCGCTGCTTCTTTTAAAGCCTCATAAAAGAAGAGCGTAGAAGTTTACTGCCTAGTCGTATTTACTTTACGACACGGAATCTAAAACTTAGACGTTAAGAAACAAACAATTCCAAAGAATTTACTGCCTGCTCTATATTTTGCCAAAGAAAAACGTTGTGTTTTTATCCTTTTGGGAATATGGAAGTGTTGAAAGAAACATTATTCAGATTAGTTTCTCATTTGTTTTATATTATTGCATTTTTATTTCAATGCAACAAAAAATCTGGTTTGCTCTGCTCCAGGTGTTAAGTGTGATGCTTAATATCATCAAAAAACAATTAGTTATTATAATTAAATGAGGTACAAACAATGACTATAATACTTGTCGAGTGCGATATACAAACATCAATACCAATGGTTGCCTTGAGCTGTTTTTTCTATGATATTTAAGTCGGTGAAAGTTTGAAGAATATCGTTGATATATTATATTGCATTAACTTTTGTATGAAAATCAAATCTGCATTATTGTTTCACTTACAAATAATTAAATGCTAAAAGGCGTCGGAGATTGAAATATTGCTTTATTTGGCTTTAAAGTTGAATGTTACTTGGTTGAGGTAGGGCAGTTGGCGGAACAAGGCAAATCCTCATGCTTCAATGGTATCAGGAAAAGGTTCTTTTTATCGTCTTGCTTACCAATGACAGCAAGTTTATGTGCATCAAGTGAGATTCGTTTTTACGTTAATTACCACAAGATGTATTTATTATATTAAGTGTAAGTGTTCCACCTGAGATCTCACAACATGGTGTTATTTGTGAGAAATGATTCCAACATAGTGAGGCAAGTTGCCATAATAGTGTCAAAATTGCCCTTTGCTGTCTGTTTCTTACTCCCCAGTGCTAATCATAGACGTTTTGAAGAGGCTGTCAGATTAGTTTCCATTTAATATGTTAGTTTTATGACAACAACGCGTGAGCACCTAGTTCTTCTGGGAAATAAGGATGCATTGAAGAAAACGTTCAGTCATATTAGTTTCCATTAGTTTCTAAGCGCAAAGTCACTTGTACGTAGGTTAACTCAAAGAAAAAGTGGGTGCTGAAGCTGACATATAGTCACATTAGATTTTCATTTGTCTTGGTGTCTTGGGAATGTCATGGGTATATAAGGTCAACACCAAATTTGATTTGTTCTGTGAAGGCGCAAGTGACATTAAAAACTGAAACCTAATAGCTTCTGCTGTTCTTATCAGTTCTTTATTTTGATCCTTTTTACCAATAAGAAAAGCGGAAATATAATTAAGTCATTAGTTATATCTAGCACCTTATTAAGTTTTTATTTAATTGGAACCAGTATTGTATCTGTTTCGGTAGCTTGTTCTCATAATTTGTTCTGGTTCAATTCAGGCAATATCGAACACTGGTTTTGACCATGTAAATGCTTCTGTGTGTAACACGGGGTTTTGCCAGTGTAAATGCTTCTGTGTGTAATGCCGGGTTTTGCCAATGTAAATGCTTCTGTGTGTAATGCCGGGTTTTGACAATGTAAATGCTTCTGTGTGTAACACGGGGTTTTGCCAATGTAAATGTTTCTGTGTAAAACACCGGGTTTTGACAATGTAAATGTTTCTGTGTGTAATGCCGGGTTTTGTCAATGTACGAGTAAATGCTTCTGAAGTTGATTCCCGCCATGTGTTAAGAGAGAACTCTATAATGTACTAAGATGGCTTCGTCGTTGTTGGGTGAAATTGTGGGTTCCTATGTAAGGACCCATTATTTCTGCTTTTCGATATTATTTCTGTTCTAATGGGCATCATATGAAATATTATCTTTTGCACACATTCTTCGACTGCTAAGGCTGCAAATTTAGCCCCGTCCTCTGTCGTACGTATACTGGGTGGGTTCGTTTTTGTTTGAGCTGCCGAACTTAATCACTGACTATGCGGTTTAAGTACTTTTTGAGAGGTGTTAGGGTAGACAATGCAAATAAGAACAAAAACCGTATCCATCGATAACCGTGTTTTACTAGATTATCGCGAACGCTGACTTCGTGCATCATGACGAAAATGTATGGGGAGACACATGGACCTTCAGACCGGAGAGATTCTTAGACGACCAGGGTCGGCTACTGCACAGGAGCCACGAGTTCATGAAGAGGTGACAAACGCAAATTATTATTTCCGAATGAATGTCTATTGTGACCATAGTCTGTTATTAAAACAAACGGAACATAACGTTTATGTACTCTGATTTTATACTTACAGGAAACTATATGTTAATTGAATATGCCTAATTTACTATGTGCGCTTATTGAAAGTAATCCGCGGTTTTAGCGAAAATTGTTAGTGTTTTGATGTACCTAACAATTAAACACTAACCGCTAAGAGTCACCGTCCTTTAACTCTTCGGACTGCTAGCCTCTCACTGTTTTGATTCGTGTCTTGCTCTCTGATACCGTCTTAATGCAGGAAATACTTCCTTCTGAACTGCGGTGTGCCTGGCATTTGTCTGTGGCATGTTTTCTATCACAATATCTGAACATTATGTTTTGTAAATTATAAAATGGCTGGATAGTTCTTGCAAAACGTAATATCGAAACTGTTTTACATGGTTACCCGTGTTCTGTGGAGGCATGATTTAAAGCACTGATGCCCATTTTTACGAGGGTTTATTATTATTATTATTATTATTATTATTATTATTATCATTATTATTATTATTATTATTATTATTGTGATCCATCTATGCATTTCTTGACATTGGTAGCACCTCGTAGAAGTAGCCCATACAATGCAATTACAATAAGGACTATAACTAAGGCTTCCATTTAACTATGCCGGGCCGAACATTTCTGCAACTTCCAAAAATTTGTGTATTGCAAGGGAAAATTGTCATAGCTGTCATGTTTTCTGGTTCCAGTTGGATTCCGTTCGGTTTTGGTAAAAAGCAAAGTCCTGGAGAACCTTTGGAAAGATCTTGGATGTTTCTGTACGTAGCCACATTGTTTCAGAGATATAGTTTCAAGCCCGTAGATGGAAACCTACGGTTATGTGACGCCAGGCAGAAAGAGAACTTTTAAATGAGCGATAACCTTAGGGCTAAACAATACTTCTGTCAGGCTGTAAGGCGGCCTGAATAAACCATAGACTGATTCAATAAGAAATAATATGAATTACATGTAATATATATTGATACATTGTATCACATAAATGAAGTTTAACAGTAATGCCTATTTTGTGTTAGGATTGTGATTAGCACAATGTAACATGTAATGTGTAATTATGTACAAATATACTTTAAAATTACATCTAATATTGCATTTAACATTGAAGTACATTCACCCATTTCAAGAGACTTTTTTTATTTTTAGCTAAATCATGTTTGACCTGTGTTTCAAAAAACAACTACTCGCACATGCTTTAAACAAATTTGCTTTGCTATTTGCCCGAAATTCATATCAATTATATTTTTCAAAATTCAATAAAATTCATCCTACATCATTACTTTCTAACCTCAAGTTTGACCTATTTAAAACTGCCAACGCAAGATTACTCCGGATGACTATCAAAGCAACTTCTATCAGAAGTTCTATCTATCTATCTATCTATCTATCTATCTATCTATCTATCTATCTATCTATCTATCTATCTATCTACTTATCTACTTATCTATCTACTTATCTATCTATCTATCTATCTATCTATCTATCTATCTATCTATCTATCTATCTATCATCTATCTAGCTATCTATCAATCTATTTATATATTTATTAATTTATTAATTTAATAATTTATTAATTTATTAATTTATTAATTTATAAATTTATTAATATATTTATTGGGTTTATCGTCCCACCAACAGTATTTCAGTTATCTGGAGATGGTATCCGCTTGAAGCAGATATAGTGCAGCCCGCACTGAGTATGGCATGCCGTGAACACTTGGCATGATACAACACTCAGTCACATTATTTTAATCCAGTGCTCCTTCAGCCGACTGTACAGTTTACCCCCTGGTCATTGGGTGTTTTGGTCAATCCCGTACTATGGCAGACGACACATGACGCTGGAAAATCTAATAACCAACCCGAATAACTCTCGCAGGTACCCATTTATACACCTGTGTGAAGTGGAACAATTCGAAGTATATGTCTTGCTCTATGAATCTAGCGGCGACCTGACCAGGTTTAACCACGGACCCCATGATCCGAGTCGATTCGTGCGTCCTTCCAACTCTACTAAGTGCAGGCTTCCGATTATCATCTTAGAAAGTTAATTACAGGTTTAGTTTACATTTACGATTATTCAATCGTATTTCAATGAAGCACTATGCAAATTTGTAGATATTTTTGTTGTTGTTTTTAAGTAAGAAACTATTCTTATGTTGGAAATAATACGTTTCAGTTTGATACTGAACTAGTTTGTGACAACGTAAACTGTTATTACTCTAAACAAACAAGAGCCTGATACGGTTACGCAAAAGACACGCTGCAAATGTATACCAAGCGGTCCTTTGTATTCTCAGTGTCCTCTAAATTTTCAAATGATACAAATGGAACGTTTTGTAATGCACACTAAGGGCATTCATTAATTCCTTCTCTAATTATTGCAGTCACTTTCTCAATAAAGCCTATATTGGGAACAATCTTTTTGCAGGTAAAAACTATCGTCCCCGTCTGTCCTATGATTGGGGTTTTCTCCCTTGCATACATTTATGTAAAGCATATAAATGTAATTTAGCTCCGGCACGTCTATCTTAAATTGTGTTTGCATTAAATTATATTGTAAACAGGGTTTTGCATCATATACATCCAGCAAAAAATACGAATATTTGTCACCAATGTTGTTCATGCTTTGCAGCACAAACGTAAATCCACAACTGTGATTATTCAACAATTCAGGTGTATCCTGCCTGTCATTTGTTTGTAGTTGTTTTTTCTGAAGCAAAAACGATTACATATCCTTCACGGTTACCTCACATAATAAAGCATTAGGCAAGTGCATAAAACAGCATCAGACAGCGCTTAACACCAGCCAGCAATCCTACTCTGTAAGTAAACACATCTCAGAGAGGCCATGGTAGATTAGGATTCAGACAAAGTTGAGACACTTGTGTGTGGAAACTAGATGTTATAATTATAATCCTATTTCTGTCGGATAGTTCAAATGGTTTCGAGCATACACCAAAGAAACAAGTAGGCCTTGATTTCTTTGAATCTCCGCATGTAATCTGTGTGTTTTTAATTCATCCTACAAGGATTGTTACGTGTATTTTTTCTTTCACGTGGATTGCAGTTTGATACTATAATTCTGTCTACAAATGAATAGGAGGCTACTAATTTGTACCAGACATCTCTGGTCATTTAATCCTTGATTCAATCATTAATTTTCTGTCACGAATTGTGTGTAAATATTCTAATTTAAAAATAATAATAATATCCTAACCCAAAAACTCAGTTCTAAGAAAACGTCATTATTTGGACAGATTTGTTTCACAATGATCTTTTCTTCCTCTTGAATTTGATAAACCCTAATGGAAGTGCCAAGTTAGAGCTCAGTTAAACATGTTTACGAACACCAGTTGGTAATTTTTGCCGAATGACTGTTCCAAGGAAGTAACTGTTAGATTGGCTTTATTTTTTATAATGTCTCGTCACAGGTTTGTTGTTATTTTTAACATTTAACTGTCATGAGAGTACCTTTGCCCGGTGCCTTTTTAGATATATGTTACAATGCTCATATCACCAACGCATGTTTTTCTTATATTTTATCAATGAATAACAATATATCAGTAGTAAATGGAAGCATGAGCACGTGTATAGGGCATGTGGCATGTAGGTATATTAATTAACCCCGTTGGGCAATGAAATCTCCTCTTCTGACACAGGGATCTATCCCATTAAACTCTTCCACATTTGTCCTTAGCGGCGATTTCTTTAACTTTGTATTAAATAAATTTAAATATGAACTCTTTTCACTGCTGTATATTATTAAGAAGGTTAAGTGTTTTCATTTTCTGTACTTTACGAAAACATGTTGCTTTTAAGCTTGCAAAAACAACTTGAGATCAGCCATATTTAAACCGCCTAGTTGTACCCATGGCGAATGACATTTCGTTCATTTCTATATGAACTGATATCTGATTTAAAACTAAAAACATGTTAAAGTATCTGATGAGGGGGAAAATATGTGTAATGACTAAGCTTTGTATATGGATCGGTAAACAAGTAAAAGTCCTATTACCATATATATTCAAATCTAAACTACCTCTTGACTAAGGCAAACAAGGTAAATGTAAATGTGACAAAAACACAAATACGAGATATAACACACCAAAAGAAAAGCCAGCAGCCTGGGGTGCTTATACATGGTTTGTGGAGCGCTCCAACCTCGCACTTCCTGAAGGTTTTTCTGTCAAACAAACAGTGTAAATAAAATGATTCCGTCATTTTTTGTATATTCACCTATGACTAACCAAATGTACATACATGCATATAAACTTACTAAGTGCACAATCTCATATCTATCTCTTAAGCTAATCCTTTATCATGCATGGCAGCCAAGCGTGTATTCATTCTAGGTCTTTAAAGTTTAAAGCAACAAAATTAACACTCAAAAGAATTATTACCACTATGAAAATGGGCTGACTGCTTTTTATGTCATGTGAATATATAAATATTTGGCAATAAATGATGCGTGTGCATTTAAGGGGTACACTGAAATACACAATTATGTATAGAGTTATCATGTAGACCAAATGTTTATCAAAGCGATGAAAAGCGCTATTTGTGCGATGAAAGTTTAACCATATAAGTGATAACAGGTGTACAAACAGGGTTTAAAATTATTCCGTGGTAAATGAAGTGTACAACACCTTGGAAATTGGAAAGCAGGCAAGTCTTATGCTGCAAAGTAAAAAAAAACTTTCTTCTAAAAGTATATATTAACCAATAGTGCAAAAGTTGCAGAGTCAATAACATACGATAATAGAAATGATTTTAATAAAATTTAATATTTTTATATTTTAATTTCAATAAGGTCTAACATAAATGCTCATGAAATCTACCGGATGTGACTAAAATAAACTGAGTTTAAGCAAAACTCCTACATATTACTCACATATGATCTGAATGTAAAACTCCTGGATACGCGCTCTTTTTCTCTGAACACGTGCATTAGCTTTAGAATGAGATGCTGAGATGATACGAGTGACCTCATTACATAACCTGGTGCAGAGTCGCATAAGGCAGTGAGACCCAGCGCAGGATATCGCAAATATTTCGGAGTAGTAAATTATACGTAGTCAGTGGAACACGCTTTTTAATTACAGTTTGCTCTTGGTTTGATTCTTTTCTCTTGTCACTGAATGATATTTATGCATTTTGTTCAATCAAAGATTTCACATTCATGTATATCTGCATTACACAATATAATCACTTTAATTACAATAGATAACAATAACCATGTTCACATTTGAAGCATTCTTAGCCACAATTGGCGCGTCGGCTCTCCGTCGACATTCTTGTTAGTTTCTGTAAACAGACCACTTCTTCCTAGGCGTGATGACTGACCACGATTAGTCAAGGTCATGCAGAGTAAATTCTTCGTGCTTCCGAACTTCAGCTTTCTCTGGACTGTGGTCTTAAGGGTATGCCTACAGTAAATGGACATACTGGAAGACTTATCTCTGTTATAGCTTGTACAGTTTAATAAAGTTGTAGTAATTTAATAACGCGCTTATCTTAACAAAATGTTAAATATACTTGTGACGATTCCAATACGGACAAGTAAAAAGCAGATTAGTGCTATTTAGTATATAGTATTTGAGGATGTCTTCGAAATTAAATATTTAAAAAAGAATAATAAACAGTCGTACTTCTTCGGTAAAGAAATACAAGCCTAAATGTTTATCACGATCACATTAAATCGACCATTTAAGAAAAAATAAATAATAATATAAACGACTTATACAGAAAGAGTTATATATGCATTTGTATGGTTATTCAACACTGAATTGACTGTTTAAACGAGTCCACGATGTTTCTATTTTTTATTCATTGCTTTTAAACTTGTTGGCATACTCTTAATAAAACGTACCTCAGTAACTTTGTAAACGTTTACCGATTTCGTTTCACTTACTCAGCATGCGGTTGATTCATATGTTTGCTTTGTAGCTGGAATACAAACGTTAACAATCCGGTAGCCTTGATTATCGCTAGGTTTTATAGTTAATTACAACTGAGCACTTTCAAGAAGAATGGGTATAGAATATGGGGCAGTTGATGTGTATGACATGCAGAAATAAATTTAGATGTGTAACTAGTAAAGAAATTTTGAAAATAAACACTGAGATACTGAGAAAGCAGCAACATAGTACGTTCGAGGAAAATACTATCGGAACAATACTTATTTGTGTAATGTGAAACTGCTGCACGTGTGCATTTTCTGCTTGTATACTTCAGTTTTATAGCTAATTATAATAAATTTGCAACTTTTCTTCTACATATGTTACATATGAAAACCTAATACATGGTGTAGAATTTTGCGTTTTAAACCATTCTATGACCTCAGGAATATAAGTTATACACACTTTTCTTTATAGTATACTGAGAACTTTCAAATAAAAAACACAACGTTTCAAATGTCTGTGTACCTTGCTCCCTTATTGCTTTAATCATTTTACCTCTTCCACTTTTTGCGTCGCCTTTGATGCTTCGCATCAACGACCTTTCTTGTCTAATCATTTCACGCAAGTTAGCCTTTTTTACACAAAACAATGTGAACGTAGAAGAGTTGGTTGCCTATTTGAATTTTAAGTATATTAAATTTGTGATTGTTCACTTTCTACATATGTTACTCTTTATTTTAACATTTTTATCTGTCACCTTAACTCAGCAAAACCGGGGAGGGAACATTTCATCGGTAAAATGGAGCTGATGTTTCTTACGTGCCTATTGACTGTGGTTGTAGTTTACAAATTGCTTTTCTGGCCAAAGAAGAACCCCAATGGACTGGTTCCTCCAGGACCTAAAGGTTGGCCGATCTTCGGATCTGCACTGGATATTAAAGCCACCAACAGGAGTGAGAAACTGAGCGACTTATAAAGAACTCATGGAAGTATATTTCAACTGAGAATGTTCAGTATGAACACAGTTTGTCTAAATTCAGCAGATGTTATCCGGAAAGCCTTCGGGGAAAATCCGTACCAAAACATCATGTCAAACAGATGTCTTTTCTTCTTTGCAGAGCGGTTCTTACATGGAAATGAAAGTGAAGGTTTGGCACGAGAAGGACATGGTGCACTGCATAAAAGGCTAAAGAAAGGATTTGTGAAAGCTCTTAATTTTAATATTTGTGGTGACGGGATTAAAGTGTTTGAATGCAATGTACAAACCGAGTTGTGCAGGCTCGTGAACGTTATTGGTGGCTTTGATGGACAAGGTTTCGAAGTAGAAGCAATCCTCAAGCGTTCTTTATCGAATCTCATCTCCGTCTTAGTAAGTTTTGACCTAATCATTAAATCGTTTTAATTGATATGTTTGTTGTTTAGAAGGTTATCCTAATCAATAAATCGTTTTAATTAGTTATTAGTTTTAAAAGGTTATCTAATTTATTACTTATCTTATCTGTGGTAAAATTATAAATGCTTCAGGCATGCGCTTGGCACGCATCACTTTATTAGAAATCACCTTTGCAAGCAAAGTTCATTAAACGCCCCATATATATTGTCTCATTATTAATTAGACAAAACATATTAGAACACGAAATTGGTCATCAAAATGGCGTTGCTTCAAACGTTTTAACTTCATTCATTCATTTTCCTCTGTAATATTTGTAAATATTGGCGTAGATATCTTCAAACTTCACAATTTATCTCCTTATATTTTTCTTACATGATGATACAATTATGTCTATAAGATAGTCTAAGATGAACCAACAAACATTTAGACGTGGGCTTCATGTATACCAAACATCAATATCGTTTGGCGATGACATTTGACAATTGCTGCTACATCATTATGGTACTTGACCATACCATGTGTGCGTAAACTGAGGTTCACTTCATGAACTACCACTTTGTACTCTGTGTTAAGCTTTGCTTTTACTATTATCAAGCATATTTTATTACCAGCAGTTTATATTAGTTGTGCCATTGTGTTTTTATTTCTCCTTTAGTTGATTCTAAATCCTAACATGTAACGTTTGAGTTTTCTTTAGGTAACCTGTCGGGGGCGTGATTAAGAGGTATCTGTTGACTATATAGAGCTATCGAAACATCATATATAACAAAGTAAATATATATATATATATATATATATATATATATATATATATATATATATATATATATATATATATATATATATATATATATATATATATATATATATATATATTTATATATATATATATATAACCATATATATTTTTACTTTGTTATTCAATGACGTTGTTTCGTGATACTAGATTATCGCGAACGTTGACTTCGTACACCATGACGAGAAGGTATGGGGAGGCCCTCGGACTTTCTTACCGGAGAGATTCCTAGACGACCAGGGTCAGTTACTGCACAGGAGCCACGCGTTGACAAAGAGGTGACAAACAACAAATTGTTTGTCTCCCAACTAATGTTTATCGTGACCAAGCTCGTTCTCAGAACAAATGGAACAAAACTCCAATGTTATACTTGCAACAAAAGATGAAGAAATTCAATTGCCAAAGGGATATTAAAAACGTCCGCCCGAGAGAGACCCACAGTTTAAGGAATAATTGTTAGTGTATGTATATGCCTAAGAAACAATCACTTAAGGATGGATTCCCTGACCGAGTTGTAAAGTCGCTCACTCAGTTGACTGCTCGCCGCTAACTGCTTGGGTTCGAGTTTCGTTCGAGCAACGTTCTTAACTGACCTGCGTCGGGACGGATATTTGTCTGGACGTCAATGTAATAAACAATTGTGAATTAAGATGTTACAAACAAACTAATCAATAGTTCTTGCTATAGAAAACATCGAAATTGCTTTTTACAATGCGACGCCTTTTGTGAATGCATTGTTTTAAGCACGAATTTCTTTTTTGTGTGTGATTTTATTATTATCCAACTATTCATCTCTTGACATTGGTAGCATTCCCTCAATTTAGTCCGTATTATTCAATTACAAAATTTTAACATTTCTGCAACTTCTTTAAACCTTTCAAATATGTGTATTGCAATGGAACGTTATAAAGCCTGCTTATGTCCTCTGCTTCCAGTTGGCTTCTGTTCGGTGTTTGCATTAGACATTGTCCTAGAGAGCTTTTCGGAAAATCTCGGTTGTTCCGGTACGTGGCCACATTGTTCCTGAGATATAATTTTGAACCTGAAAATGGAAACCTAAGGTCGTGTGACTGCAGGCGAAAGGAGCACTTCCAAATGGACGTTAACCTCCGGGCTAGACAATACCTGCCGGGTTGTAAGGCGTCCTGACTAAAACCTCTGCTGATTTCATAAGGTATTATAACAAGTATTAACTATAGTTTAATTTCCTATAATATATTTTTACCCCCCCCCCCCAAAAAAAAAAGAATTTATACTATAATAAATGGTTGTTACGTGTTATTTTTTTCTCAAAGATGAATGTTTTAAATGCATATATTTTGATTATGAATGTCATAGTTTGGCCATATTATAAAAATGTCTTTCAATTTTCTAATTTCCTTCCAGAAGAAAGCACTGTTTTACTTCGCGAAAACATAGTATTAGTACCATAGTTCGTAGATTGATTAGACCCCTGTCAATTCACATAATTAACGCATCGTTTAATGAAACTGTACTAAGAGACACTTCGGTAATGCCATTCAATTTTTAGAGAAAAGGAAAAGCTGTCAGAACACATCTGACATTCACTAATGCATCTGGAAAATTGAAATTTTAGTTAGGCATGTTTCTTGGTAAAGAAAACTCAAATCCAACGCAACATTAAGTTTACTAATTATATTTTTAACGTATTCAGGTGATGCTATGACCTAATTTGCAAACATGTATAAATCTTACTTATGTATCAGTTATTATATTCTGGATGATACAGTTAACAATGAAGTACATTCTTCTATTTCAGGGGACTTCATCGGATTTTCAAAATGTTTTAAACAACGTGCTTTGCACTCTCAGAAGAAAGAGCAAAAAAGCTTTTGCGAGGTTTTGTAATATGACCTTCAAATTTATGCAATAATAAAATCTCATTTTTCACCTTTTCCAGTGTAGCTGTCGACTTATTAAAAGTGGTGACGAAAGATTACTTCCGATGACTATCAAAGCAGCTTCTTTTAAGAGAAATCCTAGAACAAACACAGAGACACAACAAGTATCAATTCATCTACAGGTTTACAAATAGTGTGTGCAAATATCTGCTTATTGTCAGCTGACAACACTGAAGGCCACATTTTTCCATAGATGTATTTCAATGATATCTGAAAAACGACGAATGAGATGACTGAGTCCCCATTTATGGCCACCTCTGTCCTAATTCTTTAAAAATTTATTGCGTTACCTTCATTCTTGATAAGAATTTAACCGTGGCGACTTACAACAAACAGTTTTTGCTGTACACTTAACCTGTTCATTTAAAAAGACACATTATTGTCCATATGACTTAGCACATCATACATAAATGGACTGTTTATAAGAATATTGCAATTATTTACCTACTATATAATAAAATACTATTTAATTTGCATAATTTAAAGGCAATTCATAACATATTTAATTTTTACAAAGGTTAAGGTATTCGGATCAATAGAATTCAAATGGTAACATATGTTAATAACAAGGTGTTACAAAATATATATGTATTCGGTGCTGAAAATTGTACATTCTTATTTTACATATACTTTTTAAATAAACCTATAAATACATCTCGTTCATTTAGGCACCCAAAACGCCATCTTTCTCATTAACAACTTTTCTGTTTTTCTGTTTAACCATTTGTGTTACCTTACACAGCATGTGTAAATATTTTTCTAAACATATGTCCAATTATATTGCCAAATAATTATCACTCCTTGTTTTAATTTTATTATAAACATCGCCACATAAATATTGCATATAATGCTTCAGTTAAGGTATCCATTGACGTCAATAAATTTGGCTTTTTAACTGTTAATTTTAGACCGTAAAACCCATTAAAGAAAACGTATTTTTGAACATGCACAGTGTTTAATGAGCCGCTTGTCGTAACATTGGTTATGTTTTTTTTCTTGGAAATATTTGACCAAGTATGTACCCACTTAAAAGGAGAATGTGTACTTACATGTTAAAATGTTAAAACATAATTTATTTATCCTTGAAATGATTAAGCTCAAATAATTGTATTAGTTTTCAATTTCTATACCTTTCAGAAAGATAAAACAGCTATATTTCCTTTCCGAAAAGAACTACAAATATCATTCAATCAGTGAAGTAGCCGACTTCAAGTTGATCTTTGAAACAATGTTACGTCTACTTCATAAACATAACTGTAAATAATTTTTTTTTTAAAAATGTGTGAACGGCCCACTCACATATGTCATTACTTTATTTTAAAATGTAATTTCATCTGCCCTTAGGTAAGAAGCTTGAGTGCACATTTGACTTTTGCAAGTGTATCTGGAAAATTACAATTTAATTTGTCATGGTTGTTGTCCTGCAGAGGGTCGAATGACTCATCTATTATCATGTCTTATTTTGTTTGTCATGTTTCATTAGTAAACGTAAACAATAAAAATAGAGCTGGATTAGAATAATGTAAAAGTTTAAATCATGAGGCGTCGTAAAACAATAAATATTCTAACAGTACTTGATTGCTTTTGACTTCAATTCATCAAAAGATCTAAAAAAATGCCATTTTCTTTCTTAATTGGAATCTTTCAGCACATGTATGTCTATAATCTTAATTTTAGATACAGAAAAATACAGTTTACGACAGAGCAACAGTAACTTTTTATTGTATCAAAATCCATTGTACGATTATAACAGAGCGTTCAATAAAAATAAGTGAGAACATGTGCGTAAGCCAGACTGTCAGACAAAAGGATGCAAACTGATTGAGTTTTATCTGCAATAGATAACGTTGCTGAAAATCTACAATTTATACGAAACATGAATTATTTCCTAAATAATAAGCTACAAGAGGTTTCTCTCTTCTGTGACTGAAAGAAATACAAGCTCATTACATCTCAAAGTTATTTCTTAACGAACGTCCGGCTAGGTTTTTCTTTTGTCAAGAACCTTAAAGTTAGGGGTGAAAAACTAAACTACATTTTTTACCCATTAATATAAATTAAAAAAACTAAGCTGATTTCTGCTCGATGCTGAATCATTTTATCTTACTAGATTTTGTACAATTAAAATGGCATGACGATTTCAAAAAAGGGAATTAGGAGTATAATTTCAACGCAACAATGAAATTGAAAATGTCTGCGATAAGTTTGTCCTCTTATCGCTTTAATTTGGCTCTCAATGTACACTTAAATTAGTTTTCTTTCGTCGAATCAAATTAAATTGAATTTGGGGATATATTTCATGCAATTGAAAAAGAATTGAGTCAAATGCAAGCGTCTGTGCAGAAAAGATATATGATCAAGCGACCATTTGCGAAAAGAGCTTGTGCATGAAAATAGTGTCGTATTTTAGAATTGTAAGAACTCGAATTGTGGTGTTCATGGAGCATTGAGTCTAGATTTGTGTTGTTTTGTAATGGGTTATAGCCTTCGACGCATATAGAAAAGCAGAATTCATGTGTGTGATGTGATTACAGTTTTCAAAATTCAGACACAATAATGGCGGACATTTATATGGATCGACTTTTGATATCAGGTTATTTGCGCTGTAGGTCTTCAACCAACAATTTACAATAGATTATATTTTTGCAATATTTGTAACAGCGTGGAATCGTAAGATTTAATTGAGCCTGACATAGCATACGAATGCTTAATCGTATGCTATATCACGCTCAATTAAATATTAGGAATTTTTTGTAAATTGCCGATATCTGCGCGTGCGTTATATGCATTGAATAATTTGAATTATTTCGCATCAGACGCTTTAATGTGAGATTCAGAAAGATTCGTCGCCATTTATTTAAATTACTTCCTCAGTATCAATTTGCGACTATTTGTTTTTCTGGTACTACTGTTGTATGCATTTGTTTCAAAAGAAACACAGTATCTATTCAAATCAGTTTCTTTTTTTTTTCTTTTTTCATTTTTCTTGTGTGTGTGTGTGGGGGGGGGTGTTGTTTTTTGGTAAAGAACCTTGTTTACCATAACGTTTTTGTGAAATTCCATTTTAAATAAATGTGATATAAAGATGTGTTATAACATTAAGAAAATATACCAGACACGAATGTCAGACGTCTGGAAGAAAAACAGCTCGCGTGACATTCCGACGCAAATCGATATTGCATCTGATATAAATAAAACACATACTTTGGGCAGTAATACCTAATAATTCCAGATTCCTTGTTTTCTTAACCGATTCAAGCTTAATCAGTAAATTTGATTTCTGAGGGGTTTTGTTGTATAGAAAACATATTGCTGACGTTTATTGCTTTTTGTGAAGGACAAGGCAGAAACTCTGTTTCCTCAAGAGATAGTTATATTTGTTAAATAAGCATCTTCTGGTTATAAGAAGGGTAAAGGTTTTTTGAGGAAAAGGGATATTGAAGTTGATTTGTGAATAATGTTCGTAGTTTTTTCACCATGGCATCCATTGATAGAGCCTCATTGTAAATTTTAAAAAAAATAATAAGGGGCAATATACATGTACAATAAATCGTACTCCTTTTTATTATTTGTCAGAACGCATCCACACCGCTTTACGTTCCGACACCAATAATGATCTAACTAGCGTACAAAAGGTGTAGCGTATTTCCGTCTTTGAGATGTTATAATTAGGATTTTGTTAAAATGAAAATGAGAGGAATCCATGGAAGGAAACGTATATTTTGATTTAATTGTACGGAAACGGTCCTTTGCATGTGTAAGCAATTCTGAAATTAGTAAAATGGGACGAAAGTAACAAAAATACATTAGATAATCGACGAACTCAGCCTTATAGCGTAGGCATTTTGCGATTTTGCGGATGAAAACATTATGTTCTTCCGCATAAGAAGTGTTCAACATGGACGGTTCCGCATAGATTCATCTCGAGTAGAAAGCCCTATTTTAACACGTGTGGACGTCCGTGGTCTAGTTCATAAGACGTCTTATCCCGGATCAAGGGTCACCGATTCGAAAACCGAAACTGAACACTTGATGTAAGTCAGTAAACAAGATTATTTACTGCACATTATTCTGGGTTCTTAGTACCTGAGAATAAGTTCTACCAAAACATTAGTCATTAGGGGAATTAATAATAGTTGAAAAAACATGTTTCACAATCGACAAATAAACGGTTTAAACTACTTTAACAAGTTTTCAGCATCAATTTGTATTGTTCCACGACCTCGAAAAGATTACTAGAAGTAGTGGTTTATTGAGAAAACATAGAAACAGAGTATACATACAAACAATATTTATTGCCGTACAATGTCAATATCCGAATAGACATATCTTCAAATACTTAAAACAATATAATCAGTTTGTTTCAGAACATACACTTCCTAAATAGAAAAAAAACATATGTCCTATCTTGCTAGTTAGTTATAGAGATTTTTTAAGAATATTTTATTATATCATCATTATTATATTCCTGAAACACAACTTAACTCTGTTTAAGAATATTAATAAGTGCTTCCTATATGTCAGCATGGAAATGTTTTCTCAATATTGCTTATAACGTCCAACCAAAATAGTTTAATAGCATGTCATTCACACCAATAGTCACGTGGGCAGACACAGATGCAAAAACGTGTAACATTATATGTTCATATGCCAATACTTTCTTGGCATAAGATAAACATTTATTCCTTGCCTCTATTCAAATAAGAGCCCTGTTCAATACCATCCACGAACAGTGCAAGCATAGGGAAAAGCAACATTAATGTTGTTCCTTTGTTTTTCTGGCTTTTTTGCTTGCTATACCTCAATGTTGACGCTTAAATAAAAAAAAGTATATTTAAATTTATTGCTTTTGACAAATCGCAATTAAATTCAGTAATGGCATTCTAATCGAGCTAACTGTAATGTTTTGTTTTATTTTATCTCTTTGCGTGTCTGTATATTTCATTGTATTCAACACTTTTTCAGTGCAGAAATATGTTTGTAGATGTTCAATACAATATTATTGGCCTTCCCGGATTTAGTTTGACAGAATTGTGCATGCTTGATTAACGGTCGCTAATTCATCAATATTTAGTCAACGTGTTGTGGAAAGTTATATCATGTACCTGAAATTTTCGCAAGTAATTATTGAAATCAATTTGACCACCTACATAGAATAAGCAGTACGTATTTTTTTATTTTGAGAAATGCACACTTCATATTGTGTGTGTGGATATACGGATGTATGTTGATACTATAATATTTTCAATCTTCTTATACCATGATATATAGCAAATGTCATATCCATGTCATTTGCACCTTTTATCATCTCTTCAGTGATGTTGTTCGCATGCAGATATCAAAATGCAGCATTAACCATGTTTTACTTAGTCGAAAACATTGTTGATTGTTAATTCTTTGCTCAGTATACTACCATCGAGATTAATGACACACGGGACTCATTTTATAGGGTTTTAGAGACGTATAAATGGCGGGATTCCATTTTTATGGCTTCCAAATATCTCTCACCCATTTCAAGACATATTTATGTGAAAAAGACCTGTTGTCGAAAAATGATGATGATGATGATGATGATGATGATGATGATGATGACATTATTCAATTCTCAGAGCAACCGGTTCGCTCAAGTTCCTGACCCAGATAATTAACACAAGCTCGCAAACGACTTATGTGAAATCAATTGTCCCCTTGTAAATAACCCATCACATACGAATAAGTAGTTTCTGGAAGAGAAAACATATATCTTCTAATGATCTTAGAACGGCCTAATGCATATGTGAGTACGTCGTATGGAAATATTTCCTGGAAATACACTTCAGAACAAGCGTTAGCGCAAATAATTGCTATAACAAATAGAATTTTGAATTTGGTTGTTCTGTGAATTAAAATGATTTCAATAATATTTCACCTAAAATGAAGAAATAAACAATTTACTGTTCGTTCTATGTTATGTCAGGAAATTCAATATTTCATTTTCTATTACTTTATATCTACAACCTTACACTTTATTGCATCATGAACATAACTGCGCGACTTTAGTTCAATATAAGTCGGACTTTACCACAATAACTCTTGAAAGCATATTAAAACCACCATGACCAATCGGTCAATTATGCATAGTTGTTATTATCTGTAAGCTACATCTGATATCATTTGCTTAATTTTGTGAAAAAAAAATATTTTTGCGACATTTATCCATACATACA
Source organism: Sinonovacula constricta (assembly GCA_007844125.1). Classification (NCBI taxonomy): domain Eukaryota; kingdom Metazoa; phylum Mollusca; class Bivalvia; order Cardiida; family Solecurtidae; genus Sinonovacula; species Sinonovacula constricta. The sequence continues at coordinate 29,866,338 of CM017565.1, forward strand.
CGTTATACAGCAATTCACAACAAGCCAATCTGTGGTTTGAAGACAATAAGGTTTAAAATTTGAAATTGACAAACGGCGACACTCAAAACAACACAATACAAAGCTGCCTTATGCGATTGAAAAGTTTAGTGCATATCGATAACAACCACTCATATATAGACAAATAAACAAGACTAGGAGTTTCATCGTATGTTCTGTCACGTACAATAAGATCAGAGGAATCCCCGTTGTGACAAAGATTGGACTTAATTCTCAAGAAATCTCTTCTTTTGTATAGATTGTAGATTGTTGGTCCCAAACAGCGCTAACTTATCTTTATGCAAAAGCGGATTATTCATGTTGATCTCGAAGTAGGAAATCTTTCGGCTATGTGGCGCGAAAAAGAACAAATTGTTCACAAATTGTACAAAGGGTGTGGTATCATTCAATGCCAAGTATAATTGATTTGGAAAGGTTCTCAAAAGCTCAATTAAACCTTTGCTTAAGTAAATCTAAGTCAATGCTATTTGAGTTTCTGGTCCTTTGTATGTGCAGTTAATTCGGTTTACCGACGCATATCCGGGACCCGAGCCATAACCAGTATCGTTAAGGTGCCCTTGACCTCGGGATGGCTCAAGCGACTTTGTTGCAGTGTATTGCACATATCATTGAAGCTCATATGAACCGACGACTATTTAAACCATTATAAAATCCAAAGGCATTACTTTAAAATACGTTCTTGTATGTGGATTTTAATCTTGTTTAGTACAACTGCCTGTTAATGATAAAAACTGTGTTTTCAAAATTACTTTACCTTAAAACCTCCCATTTTTAAAATGACCTTAATTTTTTATAAATTTACATTACTTGTTTGATATTTTGTCTTGCCTAAAATTGCAAGTAAATGCAATTAGCCATTAGATCTATATTTAACAATAGTTAAAAAGTAATTAATATTAACACGGCAAATGCAAATAATAAAGATGCTTCTTCTTTAATTGAGTATCGATATCAAAATTGCAGCTATTATGTTTATTATGTAAATCTAACATGATAGTTTTAACCTATATTATCCGGTTTTCCTTTTAAATACTGCAATTCTTGAACACTATTACCTACTTTCCAGCTTTATGTCTTATTTAATTGTCGCAATCATCTTACATTAAGAGAGAATTTGCAGCAAGCAGGATAGTTTAAGCTCATTGATTATGCTTTATTAAATAAGACATTAAGTATTTTAAAATACATTACTTTCCGAAGGAAAGGATTTTAAGACAACTGCCGTTACTTCCTTATTAGATTAAATAGGGAGTCATGTGAAATATAAGTTAAGATATATTGCCGTTTTCTTGCTAGAGGAAAGAACATTGCTTAGCATGTTGTATTTATTAAAAGAGCGAAGCATTTAAAAATATAGTTCATAGTCAAGAGTTAAAATGTTTCAATTTATATAGCGTACGGTTTTAAAAAATGCATTGATTATATATAATGTAACATAATGTGGGGATCTAAACATACTCCAAAGTCTTATTTGAAGATTACATAGTTTATTTTATATATAGGCTCATGATGAATATTGGCAGTACATCTTAACCTAAACAGGCCGATGGTCAAGCATCTTTCATTGTCGGTCCAAAGATCCTATAACAATTACCACATATATTTAAATCTCGATCACCTCTAGATAAAGGCAAACTTGGTAAATGTACAAGAGACAGAAAACACAGAAACTATACAAAACACACAAGTAGAAAAACTAGCAGTTACCGCCTTGGAACGGTCAGTCGGTTAAAAGGACCAACTGGGGTGCCTCTAATCTCGCACTTCTTGAACACTTCTCTAACAAACAAGCAAACAAACAGATTGTAAATAAAAATATCCAATCTTAGTGGGACAACTAAAAGCAAGCACCTGCATCGAAATGTAAAACCGGTCTTTTACATACAAACATAATAACGTTTACCACAGCCAACTCTCAACATATCTACATTACGTACAGAAGATAAAATCACCGCAACCTGAAAGTTACATTTCATGTAGATTTCATGATATCTATGTTTTCGTTAAAATGTCTCGGCATCATTTTTAATAGAAGACGTTTTTAAAGGTTTGTTTGCCATACAATGCAGAGTTTACAACTCAGACAACAATGAACTTTAGTTATAACATCAAGGGAATGAATTATGATGTCTCATTTTATACACTGTCACCAAGCATTAGCTTAAGATTAGAAATACCTATTGCCAAGTTATATGCCATCGTGTCACAATGAAGATCATCGGTAAATTGCGATTAAGAAGCTGATTGGCAAATGCTGGTAACGTCTAAGTGCATTTGGCGCCCGAGAGCATTAAAATACGACAGGACTTTAGATAGTGAGCCCCAACGCAAATAAACTTGTTTTAACAAGTGTCAATGACACTTTTATAGATAAACAGTGAATGTCAAAAGACAACAAAGTTTCCCGCTTCTCTGTTATACTGATAAGAAAAGCCAGATTGGAAATTACCGTAAGACGTCGTCCTGATATTGATGTGCAGCACAGTGAATTGAAAAATCGCTTTCATAATAAAATTGCTATTTAAAAGATATTGTGGTAAAAAGAGTTTACACACATTTTTGAATCTCGATATGCGACTGTTTTTTCATATAACAGTCTACATTGCAACAATTCTTTGTATTCCTGATTTATTACTCTGTTTACTTTCAATTGAGACAGATGTTACATAGGTTTGTTGTATATGTTTATCAGAAAAAACTTGTTTTGAATTCATTTTCTTAACAAATAAAGTATCGCCAAGAAGTAAGACACGTCAATCATGCTGAGCTTTTTATAAGTTGTATTTAACTGTCACTTTCGTTTTGCTTACTTTTCATAATTTATAATTTTTAAATAATTGGAGGATATCAGATCCATAAAAAGTGACGTATTATTGGGTGTTCTTTCCTAAGTTTAATGATGGTACAAGGTTAATTGTTAAATCAGTCCGTAATACCCCAGCTAGTGCCTTAGTTTATTGTAAAACATTCACACTACTGCCAATTGTATGTAAAAGTCTACTTTGACACTTGATAGAAACAATAAAACCATTCATTGTATGTGTATGTTATATTGTTTATCTGTTAACATGTACATATTTAAGGAAAAGCAAGAGTAATATAAAATATAAAGAATTTAAAAATTACGACAATGGATGAGTTGTATACTTCAATGTTGACGTGTATACCAAGTTTTAAGAAAATTATCCATCCAGTTTGAATTTATGGATATTGTCTTCTAACGTTTGTATTGAAGGTGTTTTCTTTTTTTAGAAATAAGAAAACTCCTAATATTATTTTTTATTCTCTTTAGGAGAAGTATTTAGCTATTTGGAAACAAGATATAGCATTGGGCAAACCAATGAAACATGTTAATTGAAGTGTTTGACGCAAACTTACCCAAGTATATAATTAATTGTTACAAACCCAACAAGTTTAAGAATGACTTTCCAATTATTTCTGCTTACTTTAGGATCACAAGGTGCTAAACAGCCACATAATTTTGTTTGAATAAACCAGATAACGAATCTGTGATAAAATTTAACGCAAATCATACAATTAAAATTCATTTACAAAAATAAAAATAAAATCCTAAATAGGATAAAGTTATGGTGAAATAATTGTCAAAGTGAAAAAGTGGAAGGAAACAATGTACCCATACAGGGATTCGGTCCCTCAACCCCCAGTTTTGAAGCATTGAAACCCTGATGTTAATCCTCTATAATTGGACCTACAACAATACAATTGCTCTTCCCTAAATGTAATTTACTGTTTCTGTGACAAAACAGCCATGGTACCCTTCGAAGACTGGTAAATAATTTTGAAATGTAAGTAGTTGGGTTTCTTATGTTTCCATGCTAGAAATAATGTTTTTAGACATGGTATGTCTCGTTATTGCAAATTATCTACGATTTTGAAATTAACATATATATTGTCATCCAATGTTGCAGGATGCGACTTCTGGAACAGTTGCATGTTTTGCTTGTGTTAATGTCTTGATAATGAATGGAAATCAGCTTTTTGTAATTCATCAATATCGTTTAGTGAAGCCTAAAGGATATAATTCAGATAATGCAGATAATACCAATTTTTTGTTTTCCTATATTAAAAGCACTAAAATATTGTCCGCATATTTGAGGTGCACTCCATCGAAGTTATGTTGCAACAAGAACATAAATAAGTTCACTGCATAAAAGACAACATGCAAATACCTGATTTGAATCACTTTTGTCATTACCAAATGCAGTTATGCAGCGTGGGAGAAATTTACTCGCTGATAGAACGGGTTCTTGAAACTGATCGTTTTTTGTTTGTTTTTTTGTTTTGTTTTTGTTTTTGTTATTTCACAATTCAGTGCCGTATGTTTATTATTAAAATCAAACAGACAAAAATCAATGAAAGCAACACCACGATGCCGATGTTCATTTTTGGCAGATAAAATTCTCGTCCTTGATTAATTCTACCCATAATATGACTCAATGACAGCAAGAGTAAGGTAACCTTTGAAATGAAGTCCTATTCAATTACAACCTGTTAACTTTTACAGAAGATATTCTCTATCTTGACATACATCTAAATACAAAATATATACAAAATAACAGAATATGATTGCTCTAGCTGTATAAATAATAATTGTGGTTATTTCAATTACATAAATTTCATATACGACCTTGCGTAATCCATATTAAGGCAAAATGTACGTTTAAAAAGAATCGTAGGCACAACTTAAACATTTGTCTTTTATTATACTTTAATGTTTTTATTCTAAATCGAACCAAATTCAGTCTCAAAATGTCTTGTGGCACTGTCGTTGTTGTCCAAATAAAAACGCGTAATGTTTACATGTGTATAGGCATGGAACAAACTACATTCAAAATTTAAAACATTAAATTATACATGTATCAAGAGATTGATTCTAATAGTTTAGTTTAATATCTGGAAATATCCATACGTGTACGTAGTAAATGCAAGGACGTGTTACATTTTGCAACAACATGTTTTTAATGTGTACAAATATGTGTTGTATTGTTCTGTGACTTAAATCAATACATGTCTGATACAATAAATTCTTAAATGTTGTTACTTTGGGGAAATGGTAAAATACTTTTATTTCAAAAAAATGTAATGCAATATAATATATAATTTACACCTGATAATTTACAATCAGTTGGGAAACAATTATTTCACCTTATTTACCACTCTCTATTGTTCTTTCCCTAGGAAAAATTATACATAATCCTGCTCAGGGACATATATCGCGCGTTTTGAACCCGGGACCTGCCGAACATAAGTCCTACTTTTTAGCCACTAGAACATGGAAGAAAATAATCAAATATGGATAAGTTATAACTACTTCCTGATATATTTTGGATTAATGTGTCATACGTAAAATTAACTATTAAACTGAACATAGCCCTGATTTTATTTGCAAAATATCTACGATTGATATATGTACACATATCCACCTCCACAGAAATGTTCTAAGTGTATAATTAGTAAAGTATATAGCAGGAATATAATCGCACAAACATTAGACTTATAATGATGGTATTTTCATTTAACCTTTGATAATTCCATCACAAGAAATTATTTAATTTAAGATCTGAGTTCGCTTTTCGCGGTTTTCAATCAGTTAGGTTGTTTATGAAAATACCTAAGCTGCCCTTTATTAACTTTTTAAAGCTGGATATTATTTTAGGCTGCATTAAAGAATAAAATAACTCTTATTTAATTAATATCTTAAATGTGTTGACAAATGTTATAGCAAGGTTATAAATAAACTACAAACTCGAAGCAGCAACGAGATTTTAGCATGTTTTTGCACTATATGCCTCTATAAAAACTGCAAAGCAGGCCAAGTCAATTCACTATTGTGCTTAAAACAATAATAACTCAAATGATGTTGGTTCCTTGTCGAGACCTTCGCAATCTGCACAGTGTCAGGTTCATCAAATTGGCATGCACCGTTTGTTAAAGAAAGACATTTTAATACTTTTTAATTAATCGCGACTACACGCAGCTATTAAATAAAACTAAACTTCATTCTACTGATGCTTTACATTTATAAAAATTGTTTTTGACAATAGTATGGAACTTATATTTAAAAGAAATGTATTTTGTTGTCTAAATCTTGAAATGGTAATTAATAAGGGAAATATATTGAATTTCATAATTACCAACGCTTTCTTTATCCGACTTTCTTTTAAAACCTTTATCCTAATAATACGGATTATAGTCAAATGTTAATGCAGGTACAAATGCTTTTCTTCAAACGTGATACTTAACCTTTTATGTAAATTGTATATAATGGTGTGCATTTAAAAAGGTATGCCTCTTGTGACATGGTCTTGTTATATCATTAAATTGTTAGCATATTTTCAACAGCTTTATTTTAGAAATCAGCACATTAACTTCTAATTAAATATATATATATTACTCTAATTATTCACACTTTTTTAACTGGTCGTTAAACTAAAAACATTTTTGATCCAATGAAAAACATAAACAAGCAAAACAGGTTAATGTGTCTTAGCATTACAAATGACATTCAAAATCCCAAAAGTTATATTCACTAAAGTTCAAAGCTTCAATCTCTTACAACAACAGATCTTATTGTTGATGGCTATCTTACGCAATTATATCACGTTCACTATATTATTTACACTAGATGTACTTTATTATATCTGCGGATACTCTGCATCTACCATAACAAAATAAGAAACCACTGAAAACCGCGATCGTGCTTAAGCTTTTGTTTTGCTCTGTTTTTACTGTTCCTTTCTTGATAAATTTAGAGGCACAATTTATAATGTCATTGTACACTGCATTAAACACTAGCTTCTACTTTTTATAGTTATCTACTTGCAATATTAGATTAAAATGTCTGACAACAGCCAGGTAAAATCAGCTAGCTATAAAATCCAGTACCGAAAATAAAATGTCATCAATTGGTTTTCTTATGTAGTCCTAACTATAAAATCACAAGTATGCATAAATGCATGAACAGATTATTCTGTAATTTAAAATTGTAACTGATTCAATTCTTGAAACACTTATGATTTTTATTAGTATGCAAACATTAATTTTACTTATATGTTCTTTTTCAAACTACATTTGTGAAACCTACTATTTAACAGACAGTTTTAACGCAACACAACTCATCTCTTGATAGAAGCTCTGATGATAAACAACCGATGATAAAAAATTGGGCCGTAAGGATTCTAACAGCTAAATCACCGCGCGGGATATCGATCATAGAGAGGGTTACTTGTTCGTAATCAAGTCACCAAGATGCTCGTTAGGTTATGTCTTTTACGTAGTTACATAGTTTGTTACTGTTGATGATAATGTCCCAAAAATCAATGCTAGATTTTCTATAGAAAATGTCTTATTTTGTCTGGTAATCTAGATGTGACAAGAAAAACCTCAATATATTTCAAGAGGTTAAGAATTAAAAAATAAAAAAAATATGACAATGTCCTATGAGCATTGAATCATACATTAAAGTTAATTTTAAAATTTGAAAAGTGAAACACATGTTTATGGTATTAAGATAAAAACCAAATGCAATAATAATGAAAATAAATCTATGACTAGTCATTAATCAAATTGAGGGAAACCAAAAGCTACTCCCTTGGAACGGTCAATCAGCAGAGGGGCCTTTTTATGTTTATTGAATACTTTGTACCTTAAGAAATATCCTCCACATTTTGTCGTCGGTGCCCATGGAACATTTAAACTATGACTTATTGACATCTTTTTTATTCTTATTTATGCAATAAGTAACAGTGTTGTATGCAGAGGACAGCGTATCACAAACAATTAGATGTAGAGTGGCATTAATCCAATTTTTAGGCATAGGTTTTTACTTCAATTACAAAATGATAAAAACCCATGCAGTATCGTTTGAGAAAGTGTTGGTAAACTCGATACGCCGATGTTTTATAGAGTATTCAGTTTATTAAAATGTAGATGTCAACATTGTTTCTAGTTTTCCGCCTTGTCGAAGACCAGAAATTCACCAGTTGTACTTTTATAATACGCCTAATAGTTGATGAATTGTTTTAGCTAAATTTGTGGAGTTAAATCAATTTAGACGCTGTTCCTAACTTAAAGTTTACTTTACAGTAAGAAGTATCTCAAATATATTATTATAAAGTGAACGGAAATGAAACATTTACTTTTTCTGTAAACGAATTCGAATGAGAACCTAAATCCCCCATAGACGTTTTCAATCTGTAAATAAAAGTTAAGAAAACAGTCTTTATTATGCTTAAAGTCTAATTATTGCGGCATTTTGAAAATAGAATAATACAATTATACATATTATGCAAAAAGAGTTTAGAAAATTGGTTACCAGTTGCTTTATTCACATCATCTAACAGAACTATATTATAGAAATCAATCAAGTTATTCTAGTCTTAACTTTACAATTTTATATTTCCCAAAGTGTCTGTATATAATTTCAACAATGTTTATGTCGGAGGTCAGTGCCAATTATGATCATAGTAACCTCGGCCATCCTTAGAATAAAAAGATAACATTTCGAACGAGATTTGAACGAGATTATAATATTTGGGGTTAGCTTTTAAAATCGTCATATTATTAGAGTTGCTTTACCAAAAACGTATGGCAAATGAAGTTAAAAGGTCCCTTCCAACAATTTTGCATTATATCATAAAGCACTAGATAACTCATTGTGTATAATGTTTACAAATAAACGCATTTATAATGGTAGCTATCAAAAGATTATTTTACAGAGTTTTTATGATGTTTACAATATTGTGACATTAATACTTTCTTTTTATTATTTTTATCACTTCCAAGCTAAAAACTTGTTAAATAAGAAAACCACAATTTTAATATCAACCACAGAAAATAACTCTATTTACAAAAGAGAAATCCTGAATGATGATTTGTCTACGTATTTGACACTTTTAATCTTAAAATGCTTAAACAGAATTCGCATTTGTGAGAAGTGTAATTATTTGAGAAATTTCGAAGTGAAATGCACAAAAACACATCATTAGTAACAATTATGATGCAACCACCTGTGTATCGCATTCCGCATTTCTTAATGAGAATATATTTTTATTTTCTGAAGTGTTAATCAACCCACATATTCAATGCGACTGATGTTCAATTTTTTAGGTTTAAGCTCACAAAATTACTATTTATAAACCTTTGCAATAGTTGTCTCTTTTTCTTTATTTTTCCTTTTACCTTGTACGTAATTCTCCTATCAAAGGCCTAAGAGAACGTATAGGAAGGGTGAACTTTTACAAAATGTCAAAATGAAATATTTCGGCCACCGCTACATGTGCTGAAGCGGGTGGTATTTGTCTGCCTGTGCAAATATTACTGACAGTATGTGAATTGATCCCGATACTATTGCATCAGTTTTATTAATGTGTTGCGTTTTATTATATTAAAATGAAGTATTGCTGTCATTAAAATCATATAATTTGTAAAATGTGCACAACGCATTAACCAATGGCTTATAAAACGTGCAAAAACTCCATGCACACTTAAACAAGATCCGATACGCGGTATAATATAACATAAACATCATTTATTGATAAAAACGATAAAATTTAAAGATTTTAAATGGAGTTTCCAAATAACTAGAAAAGACTACAAAGATCCGTTAAGTCATTCTGTTCCGGATATTGTCGCCAAACTATAGCGAAAATATATTTTCCAATGTTCGCTGATCTTGGTTTTAATTATACTTGTTGTAAATCATACTAATTGTTACATGCTATCTTAATAAATGTTGTAAGCTGGCGTTCCGGTTCAGTTAACCTTAGGATTTCCTGGGGCATTTAAACTGGATAAAGGTGGGGGAAGGTGTAAAAATACTACGTATGCTGATTTTAAGATAATATGTTACGGACTAATAAAGCGAAACCTTTAATAAAGTGTAATTATAAAGAAGTTAATAAAGTTTTATAACGAAAATTTTCTAATTAAAAAAGTGCTTTATCGCTAGAAACACTTAGTTAACATTTTTGCTTTATATAATTTATAAGCGCCCTTTCAGGCAACTTGTTTATGGATTACTAAATAAAGAAAATCGTGTTTCGAAATGATGATTATCTTACATTTTATTTTCAATAATTACCATCGAGAAAATGTCTTTTACTAACTAAAACTATGAACTAAAATATGCTATAAACTCGTTTAATGTTTATTATTGATAATAAATGTAATACATTAACATCTGATATTAAATCGGGCTGGTGATTCATTACTCGTAGAAACATATGTGTGCCATTATATTTTTTGCGCACTTAAATGTGCATTAATGTGAGTGTTGCTAAGTGGTAATTAATGTAATTAAAAAAAATGTATGGTTTCCAGCCTGTTCAATTTATTCAGTAAAATTTAACCGTATCCTACAAATTCATGTCATGAATGCTACATTCCAAGTAGGATTCAACTCTTTTGAAAGGAAATGGCATTGGAATTAAACTTCTTTTTAAATATGGCAGTATTTCCTTCGTCAATAAATACCTCTAGCTTTTTTGTATGTAAAAGATGCTATTCGACAGTTTGCCTACAGCAATTGCATGTAACAAAATCATGTCCACCGTTTGTGGTAATTCAGGTATTATTTCTAAGTAAACGTATACTTTATTCTAAGTTACGACGATTTTGAACGCTACCTATATTGTTAGACAGTACAAATTACGAAGAGTATTCATTTTAATATTCATTATTTCCAAATATATAACTAAGCACGATAGGGATCTTGGCCAAAAATAGACATCGACGACAGGGCGAACTACCCGGATAACGATATAACGTGATCTCAAAAGTAAGTTCTCACATGGTTTCGTTTCTTAGTTTGAAAATAGTTATCTGCAGCTTGGCTCAGATAGGAAATACCTGTATACAGCGACAATCGTGGATTTGTACTTCACTGTTCACACAGATCTTCGACATCAATAACCAGCATTTTGCAGAATCTTTTCAGGTAAGAATGACTTATTTGATTGTTCGAAAAAGATATTTGGTCCAAACTGTGGGATACCAGCTTTAAAACAGTAATCTATAAATGTTGTTAAAACAATCATTTAAATATGAATGTTAAAAATGATTAATTTACTATCGTGATATTTTACACCAGGTTTACAGACCAAGTTATAAGTTATTTTACAACATTCCCTTTCCATTGATAATAAATGACTGCTCAACAACTGAATAATAATTGCGGATCGGTCCATGGCCGGGAATGGTCACTGCTGCTTACTTGGAGAAGTATGAACACGTGTTCATGTAAAATAGTTTGATTTTTAGATTGAGAACATAAAGGGCTTTACATATATGTACTTGTATTAAAGGTAATTTGTCTGTCTGTACGTCACATGTAAAAGTCTATGTACGAGTTGTGTCCAGTCAGCTTTAAGGTACTATAAGCTAGTGATACAATTATGGGGGAAAATAACAAGTTCATTTTAATCAATTTAATATTGTTGATTTGCATGATCACAGAAAGGTGTCTGAGGTTAAAAATTTAAAAATGACATTTATACATATATATATATATATATATATATATATATATATATATATATATATATATATGATAGATGCAATTCCACAGGTTAGTTCAAGGTCATATTTGTGCATATTGTATAGAACATTGGGCACCTAAGATACGGTTTGTGATATTAACGAGTCTAGTGCTGCTGATGGAACCTTAATGTTGTAGTAATCAAGTTACCTTAGTTTAGGGCTATCTAGTATCTAGATCGTATAACGTCTATTACTGTAAAAGGCTCGATTGCGTCTATAAAACGAAAATAAACGTCTACTACGAAATATCGTATATCCAATTAGGTTTCATTACATATAAGCGTATCTTCTGCCACGTCCGGAAGACTGTAATTTACACAGGATGTTATTGTAAAATGATACTTATTTCGGAGCACTTAACGTCATTTATTTCTTCGCAGAATTACAACTACTAGAATTATTTTCGCTTGAAGTACATTCGACAACGAACGCAGGAAAATACAGCTTTTATATGGTCACACACATTGCAATTATCGACAATGAATTGTGGACAGAGAAGTATAAAATGAAATAACATTGAATAAAACAGTGATTGTGTTAGTTCACACAGAGAAGCTTGTACAAAGGTTTTTAAATGCGATGTTTTGAGACAGAAAAACACACTTTATGGGCCAAAACGTGAAGACAGATAAAGATTAAGAAAAAATCTGTACAAATAAAATATAAGTCCTTTTCCTAAGAACTTCAAAAGACTGTGGTTAAGAATAATTATTCTATTTAATGGTTGAGAAACTGTGATCTACAAGGCATATTACCCCTGACACTACATTAGTGGTCTCTTGATGAGGTTGGTTAATGGGGATTTGACCTAGATTTGAGTCCTGTTGACCTATAGCAGTTTTCCTCGAGTGTGACATCCAGTCCACACACATACTCATAGTTTATATCAAACACTTCGATCTCCATTTATCTTGTTATTTCACTCGTATGCTGTTAGAGTGTCATTAAAGTTCTTCATTCAGATGTCTTAAAAATAGGGGTTGGAAACAATACATTATTCTACAATAAAGTTTATATGCATTTTCTTCACACTTCCCTTACACTGAGTTATCCAGTCATGCTAATAATCTACATTTACCTTACGCAACTAAATAATGGTTATTTCTTTATGTTGTCGACAAAATAATACAATATTCATGCGATAAATTTAATATTTACTCGCCATAATGATTATCCTACGTACTTGGTCGAATTTTTTTAATAAGTCCATATACATGTACCTGCCACGGGTCTCTCAAAATAACCGGGGCGTCCATGTTTAATTAATATGACCATATTATCTTATAAGAAGCTCTTAACGTCCACTAAACTGGCATCATTTGCCGTGGGCAGGGTTACTGTATAAGCACTTGTAATTTTTATATTTCAACCCACATTTAAATACAGAACATATACACCCTTGTTTCTTAATATGTATCTTTAAAGTAATCTTTCTGAGGGTAATTTGTCAATATATTCAATAAATATTTTATCACTAAAATTGACAAGACTAGGTCAGTTTGGAAACATCTTTTAAATGTTATGCGTAGACTACTATGGCTTGATTACAGAAACAGCTAATAAAGTCATAACGTCAACATTTTCTGACATGTTTGTGCATCTTATTCAACCTATTATATTTCCTTCAAAATGTCAAAACAATATGTTGCATTAAAGCTTGATTCATGATAATAATGCTAAGCAGCAAAGGTTCTTAATAACGTCAAATATTACAAAGCTCCCTGTATCTATTTCTTTAATCTCAATTCGTTAGAGTTCATATTTGGGAATGAGATTTATTGAAAACATAGCAAGCATTTTATATCTGTGAATATCCAATGTCATTTGTTCAAAATCATAGGCCCTTTTAAATCTTTTTAAGCCGGTTTTTAAATCCATTATCTGTAATATTTGCCATATGGCGATAACAGATAATATAGCATTTAGTTATATCATTGATCCTGTCACATCATTATGTACAAGAATTTAATTTAAGCTCACGAAAATAGAGACAAAACATTCATTGTTTTTATCTGTTTTAGCAGACAAGATATACAAACAACACTTAATAAGGTACACATATCAACAACCACCAGCTCTTGAATTGTATCTTCTTAACTTTTTATGACTTAATATAATGTTGCCTGCTCGATATAATTTCATGCCTTTGCCAAGGTTTTAGTTAATTAAATGTTCTACAACTGAAATTGAGATCCTGTTTTCTTTGCAGAAATTGAATATTTGCCTCACAATGGTTATGCCTTAATAAATTGCATGCAATATGCTGGCTGTCATGTCAGTGTTCATAAAGAGCTCTCTCAAACGAAAATTTCACTCAATATCTTAATTTGGATTTCTATTTGTAGAAATGCATTCCATTGATCTCAGCAATACATACAGAGCAAGTTAGTCAGCTTAATATGGCGTTTATCACATGTTTAGAACTATACAGCAGCAATGACAATTTGTTAACTTATAGTACAACTACATATAAGTCTATGTGCAGTAGATCTTATTACCGATAGTGAGCATGCGCGTCGTTTATCTAGTCATATTTTTAATTCGTTTGTCTTTTAACAGGAGCGTCACAAAAACGAGAAAACAGTGACACGTTATGCCATAAAATAACCTTCTCACGACCCTCAAATAAGGTTGATCTTGGTAATATAATTTCATTAACAATTCGCTTTGAAAGAAAATAAACTATTTATTTCGAATTATTTATTTTTAATTTGAGTTGCCTTTAGACAAGAAATAATACATCTTGTTTATGTAGATCAAATGTCTTACGTTAATAAACTTAAATCGGGTTATGAAAGTTTCCAGCCAGAGATAATTGCCGCCGCTCTGAAAAGCGGTGCCTCTTATGGAATGCATTTTATGGGGGCGAATGTGTATCTGGCAAAAATGGGAAACCGTATTTTAATATTAAAGCTTGCAACAATAGTCTGTAGTTTGCAAAGATACAAACGTAGACGACATTTACCGAAATTAGTAGCTGTTTGGCTAATGATGTTATCAATGCATTCTGAAAATACAGATTTAGCAGAGAACAAGGAAAACAAAGAAGCAAATACTATACTTCCCATCAGAGTTATGGTTCGTAAACGTCAAATGTTTATGATATTGATCGACAATGTAGGAGAATGTTTAGTTCCCAGGAAAGTCATCTTCTTGTTTAAAGCGGCCGTAATATGAGATGTGAAAATCAGAAAAAGAAATTAAAGTATGTCGGGTAAGCCCCTTACTTAGCCAAGGATTTAAAACATGTACATGTAACTATAATGCAGGTAAAAATATGAAAGTATAAGAATTCCAAAGATAACTTTCTACTGATGACAATTAGACGTTTGTTATGTAGAAATAAATGCGCAAAGTAAACAGATATGCAGAGTAGATGGTTTTGAAAAATATCAGACCCATTAATAAGCAATCAAGCTTCAAGATGTAATATAAAATCTATTTCTGTAAATTATATATAACTATTTTAAGTTTTTCACTAAATGCGTTTCGAAGTGAAGGACAATGTAGATTGGTTTGTGCATTGGTTATATTAAGAACACTAAACATGACATATAAGAATATATGACAAAGTCCTATGAGCATTGCAACATATATCAAACAGGGAAAAGGCACAGGACAAAGGTATTTCACTTGCAAGCCACGTAAAAGTAAGAACAAATGTGTGATGAGTCATTTAACTAAAGGAGCAAACCCGACAGTTACCGCCTTGGAACGGTCAGTCGGCAATATAAACCAAACATAAGCTCACACGCCTAACTCATAAAAAAGATCTGTGTTTTAATTAATTAATACCAAAAGGAATCAAGTATAAATTTCAAAATGGGGCTTGGAAGGTACAATCAATTTCTTCTTAAGTATTCAAAAATCGACACCTTTAAAACGGTATTGGATTTGTATTAGTTTCCTTATGAGTATACTATGCATTATATACTATAGTAATAGTACGAAGATAAGATCACAATGAAACAAGTTGTGAACTATCATGCTTAGTGTTCGTAATAGTTTCCTACAATTATATGCCAACATTTCCTTAATCCCAACTATCAATGTTTTCTTCATAATTAAAACATTCTGGTTGTTATTTATTCTTACAATCTACCATCATAATTATAATCGCCACATAGATCAAGAAACCCAAAATAAATACGTATGCAGGACATACTAATATTTCTAACAAAGACATGGATATGTTATATTTCGTATGTATTTACATTCTGGGCAGTTTGTAAAGGATTATTAAAAGTTTTGCAGAAACAAGAATTTTAACGCTTTTACTGCATTTGCTGATGCCCCCATATTGCGATTAAAATCGATCCGCGTACAAAGTTCACTCTGTTGCGTTTGACATCTGCCATGTATGGCTTTGGATATGTGGTATAATGTGATAAATGCATAAAACATATTTTTTATAAATGAGTATTAAACAATTTTAAAACAAAATTTAACCATCGGGACAGTAAAGAAAGATAAATTATATAAAGGCTATTTGTTTATTGCCTCAAAATACGCTTGTAAAATGTCAATTGTGCATTTATTGAATTCCTTGCGTCACTTGCTCTAAATCCAGATGGGACGCCTCAATTGATATTTTACGTCTAACGAAGCAATAAAGTCCACATTAAAATTAAAATTACTCAAACGCTAGGCACGTGTTTTGACAATGCCAAAATTGAGAAGTGTTAATTCAGTTAGTATAATGAAAATTGTATTTTAATTGCAACAGTAGAAACTATAATAGGAAAACACGTGCACAGATATAAAACAAAGGCGTCCCGAACAACACCAAACTTAGTATGAAAAGTAAATTAATGACGTACCGTGGGGCAGCTTTATAGTTAAATGTGTGTTGGCTTGTTGATTGCTTTGCCTTTGTATTGACAAATACGATTTAAGGTATCAAAATAACAGAAACTATCCTACACAGAACTGCGGATGCGTCAATAAGTTTTCGTGTGTTGTTCATGTTATTGTTGATGTATTTCAGAGATTGGTTTAAAACTTTTCAAATGAAATTATGCGACGGTGGCTTCGTGTTCTAAACATACGTCAGACATTGTCATGCTTTCAAGTCTTTGCAAAATAAAAGTAGTATTGGTTGAGAACTAGTGTACGTGGCAAATATTGAAAGACATGAAACGAATAATAAAATATATATAGAAAAATTTTACCGTCTTTGTTACATCTTATATGACGTTATTTCGTTAAAGATGTCGTCTTTCAGTTCATCCTATCAGGATTATTGCGTATGTTTTCTTTTGATGTACTTTGGACTTCATTTTGTACGCCTGCTACAAATTAATTTAAAAACTCCAATGCGATTTACGAAATCATTTCATTGGAGAATTAAATGTTAATATTGACATTATTTGCGTGTTATTCTTAATAAAGAAAACTACATAGTTTGAATTTGCTGAACGAACTCAATTAAGCCTTCGGTATGTTTCGGACGTTTATCAAATGTATGCATGTATGCGTGAATTTATGCATGCAATGATGTTTGTATGCATGTATGCATGTACGTATGTACGTATGTATGTATGTATGTATGTATGTATGTATGTATGTATGTATGTATGTATGTATGTATGTATGTATGTATGTATGACATGCATGTATGCATGTATGTATGTATCTGTGTGTGCCTGCGTGCGTGTTTTCGTGCGTGCGTGCGTGCGTGTGTGAGTGCGTGTGTGCGTGAGTGAATGAGTAAGTGAGTAAGTGAGTGAGTGAATGAGTGAGTGCGTGCGTTTGTGCGTGCGTGCGTGCGTGCGTATGTCCAGTCAGTTTCGGTCCAGACTAAATTTTGAACTCTCTAATTACAGTATTTTTTATCGGATTTCTGTTTGGAAAAAACATCCAATTTTCCTAAAAGCGACTTAATGAAACACTTGCTGTCTATTAATATTTCCCGAAATATTCCCCAAAATGTCGAATACTAATGCAATTCAATTTGTGTCCTTCAAACGTCGTATAAGTTTCCTATTTTCAGTGGCACGAATAACATTGTAAAAAATCATCTTATCACTTAGTATGGGAATATGTTTCTTGGACAGAATGATCATTGTGTGCGTGTGCTTGTGTGTGACTCGTGATTGTTTTTCCGTCAAGAAGATTGAATTATAACTTTAAAGATATGTTTATTATAGCCTTGCATGAGAGCGTTGTTTTCTTGTCATCAGTATGATCAAAGTTTTATTCCAGAATGACATATATCTAACATATCTTATAAAAAAACCGTTTGATATTTTTTCGAAGCATTTAACAGAAACAGTATTCTTTTTCTTTTCTCTTGATCGTAAATAACGAAACTAACTAAAACGTATTCACTTTTATTTAGGATATAAATTAAGACATTTTAGCTGTTTATCACATTCAATACGTTGTTTTTCGCAAAATGTGAAATGAGGATATAATTAATTTTAAAGAATTCCACATCAAAAAGTAAAGAAAAATATGCAACGAAGCCATTACATTTGCATGCCAGGCACATACGTGATGTGTGTAGATGGTGACAAATATTGGACGGCATTTTCTAATATTGTAGACCTTTATTGCGTGTAATAGCGACGCAAATTGTCAAATATCTATCAAAAGCACCCATTGATCTCCCACATCAGAGAGCAATTTATTTCTAATGACACTATATGAATAAAGGCTTGCTTTTTATTTTTCAAGTTCCGTCTTCGAAACATTAGTTAAAGTTTCAGGTCAGAGAAAGCTGCGCAATATTTTATACAAGAGACAATACAGCTATGACAATGAAAATACTACTCTGATTAATTAAAATAACTACAATGTAATCAAGATGGCGTCACCAGGTTTTTATTTAAAGACTCCTTATTGCGTCAGAACTCCGTATGTTTGTAAATGTCAAGTACGTATAGTATTTTTTCAGGTGCACACTGACTTTTATATTCAAATACCATAGTCATTTCCCGAAACCTACTAAAACAACCTAGAAGAACCTAACCTAAAAGAAACGATGGAAACCATGATTTAAAAAATCAACAACAAAAAACATGCACACATTTTATGTTAATAATCAGTCTTTTTGGACACATTTATTAATTAATTTTAAAACATTTTTTTTAAAACAGTTCTAAAGCAGAATATAACAATGGCTCATAGCCCAATATGTTAAATTTTACAATTTTGGTTTTCAATTGACAACGTACGAAATAGTATTTAAAACGTGTTCATCATCGGTTCTGCTTAATACCATACAACTCATGTTATTTATAAATGAAGGTTTTCAGATACAAGATCAATATATCCTTTTGGTGTACATCTATAGCCTGATTTACAAAGCCATTACCTGCCGTTACATTTGGCAGATGAATCCCTTTTCATTGGATTATGATGAAAACACAAATAAACCTTTTCGGGCATAGAATCTTCAAAACTTCCCGAGCCGGCCGAATGAATACCAATCAGAAGTTATTTATGTGACAGCAAGTGTTGTTTTAGGAAATGAACTCAATTCATTAAGTAGCAAGCACTTTTAAGGAAAAATTCCACATATTTACCTTATGCTTAGGATATGGGCCAATTACTATGTGATACAATTTTAAAACGATCCTGAAAAGGAACGTAATCTATGAGAAAATCGAAACATTGCATGTGTGAATCGCCAATTAAGCTACGCCGCCCCAGATTGATATCGTATCTCTACATTATACAGAAACACACAAGATTGTCCATTTAGTAATTAGTAATATGTATCTGTCTGAGCAATAAACGTGAAATACATAGTAAGGACAATGCAACATACATTTTACGATGTAAAACTTATAGTTCAATTACATTTATACTAGGGATGACAGAATTCACTCATTGAATCATTCCAATATTCGGATCCTTTTTATACAAACATTCGAACGTTCTGAACAATTTTATAGATCCTGTTAAACAATACTTCAGTTACATGTACACTTTTTCTAGTAAAAGTATTTTTTTCTACTTTATGACATTTCGGATGACAAAATACATAAAGTATTCTTATTTATTTTATCATACTTATATGCCAATAGCATGTAACATATCAAGGTAGATTTAAGATTAAAGATAAACCTTATTTTAAGGAATATAAAAACTCCATAAAACTGTTTCTGATACACCACAGCTATAAGACATTTCAACTTTTGTGTCTTAAATTTCTTTATGTTTCGTCATCATTTTTTAAAAGTATAAAACATCGTAAACAGCCAATGGGAATTAAATGTTACTAACTCGAAGCCTTGCTTAGAACGGTCCAATCCGCTACTAATAACTTATGTTTGCTTTTCTCGCTATAAACTGACAGGTCACCCAGAGTCTTGTGGCATACATGCCTCAAAGAGTCGCCCAGCGGTTTGCACTGCGCATTGTAAATACATACGTAGACTCCAGGTACGGAATGCCCTGGGTTCGATCCCATGCCGCGGCATATCAGAATCGTAAAGAATGGTTAGTGGTATAACTCTCTTGCTAACGCTCAATCAAATTAAAAGGGTAGCTCCATGACTAGTCGACCCGATGTCAGGACTTTGTGACTGGTGTGGTATCATGCCATGCCATGTGATCACGACCTGCCATACACAGTGGAACCGGACCTGCTAGGGCAATCGGTAGAGCGTCGGCTCCAGGTACGGGAGGCCCCGGGTTCGATCCCGGGCCACGACATACCAAAGTCGTTAAAAATGGTAGTGGTATAGCTAACGCTCAAGCAAATATAAGGGTAGTTTCACGACTGGTTGGCCCGGTGTCAGGATAATGTGACTGGGTGTGGTATCATGCCAGGTGTTCACGGCATGCTATACACAGTGAAGGCAGCACTGCTTCAAGTGGAAACCGTCTCCAGATAACTGAAATACTGTTGGTGGGACGATAAACCCAATAAACAAACACAGTGGAGGCAGCGGTTTATATGCTTCAAGTGGACACCGTCTTCAGTTAAGAGAAAAAAAATGCCGATTTGAAGATAAACCCAATAAGAGATAATTTCGCGGCCACATAACTTCCTAATACATCTTCTCATAAAAATATATCTAGGTTTGAACAACATAGACTGATAGTAGCTATGGAGGACCATCGTCTTTTTGCTAAACTGTTGTACCGGTCACAGCTCCGAAATGCATCTTAAACCAAGTTGAATCTTTTCTTACTTGTGTAATTCGATATAATGCAACTTTTAATTGAAGGGCCAACCAGCATCTTGTCTTGGTCTAGCTCTTCCAAAATAGCTTAACGTTGCTATAGTGATCATAAAAGGTCGCTACAATGTATTTATAATACAAAAATATAACACAAAGATCCTGAATGTGCTACATCCAAGGCACCGCAGAGTGCGTGCGCCATTAATAAAAAGATTACTAACATGGAAACGAGACATTCTCTTTCACCGTCATTACATAAATTTGGGAGAGTAGTATAGTTATGATAATTCTGCTAGAAGGTTTGACACTAGACTATTTGGTACTTTGTTTTCTTTCTCAGATGTCAGATTATATTTGTGTAATTTCCAGATTCATTTTACATCGGTTTACTCGGCTTCTTTTGTGTAAAGCAAGACCGATGACTGCTTCTATTTACATAATTGTATGCGTCATTTCTTTCCGCAGCTACCCGGATCTTTTCTCTGGTGAAGATCTAACATATTTCTTGGTATTTCCTGCTACACTATTGTGCCTACAAAATTGTATTCCGAAGGATGTATAATCTATACAACTGTAAATAGCTGCGTTGGCGTGTGATATGCACATATAATTATGTTAAGTTGCGAAAATTCGTTGTCTTCTTGCACCACTTTATTTCTATTTATCTCAAGAAACCTTAATTGGGTCTTTGGATCTAAAAAGATCTATCATTTCTTTAAAAGCGACACGACAGCCGCCACAGTGCGCATGTACAGAAAACACATAATTCAAAGCAGTAAACTCATTTCATTATTAGTGACAGAATTTCAACACAACTCTCAGCACAACTGCATTTTATTGGTTATAAACTTTGAGATTAATGATTGCCTTCACCGTTTCCGTTACTGTCGATATTTTGTCAATGGGCATATGCTATTCTTCGAGATATATATATATATTTATTTATTTATTTATTTATTTATTTATTTATTTATTTATTTATTTATTTATTTATTTATTTATTTATTTATTTATATTATAACGGTCAGTGTCGCTGACTTGAATCTCCTCTGCCCTCAACTCATGGGTTCGAGTCCCAGTCGCGGCAAGAACTTTCATTTGGGGAGGTCGTCCGGCTAATATGCGGTGCGTTGGTGGTTCTATCCAGACATAAGCCTGTGGTCTCTCTCCACCACTAATTAGCTGGCCTTCGCCAATATGACAATAATTGTGTCAGTGCAATTTAACAAAACAAAAATAAATATGTGTTGGGATACAAGGAATTCAGAACGTTAATAAGTTAATTCTGCAGCCATTTCCCCAATTTGTACTTAAGTCATTACTTATGCGTGTTTTTTTTCTCAATCCTATCGCCTGAAACAGCTTTTAAACTTTCCTTTAAGGGAAGCTAAATTATGCAAAGGATCAACAAAATTCTTAATTCATCACTGACAATAGCATGCTTTTTGCAGTGTTTATGGCAGATTTCCATCTTATTAGTTTAATGCAAAAAGTGGCCTTACATCAATCTTGAGCTTTATGTTTTGCCAGCTCTCAACAGATGACAAACATGTTCAATAAACGATACAAGAAGTGCCTGCCACTTGGCTAGCATCAAAATTAAATCGTTTCATTTTTCTGGTGGATAAGTTCACACCGCCAGCTTGATTTTTCCTTCATCCTTTGTGTATCTTTGAACATGAACGTTCCATATTTATCGTTTGTTTGCATTCGATGAAACCAGGTTGTTCTGTAGAATTGGTTCTGAAAACTTAGTTGTCATATCATTTTAGAAAAAACGCAATTAAATTATCTTTGCAATTGCCTTAAACTGGATCAATGGGGCAATGCTTTAGTCATTGTTTCACTTATAGTGTATTTCCTTCGCTACGTTGATGGAAAATGTTCCAGTAATAAATAATTTACATAGAAAAAGTTTAACATGGCGTAAAATGCATACTCATACCATGCGATCAGAATATTCTCATACAAGTAATCGCTGTCGACATCCTTATCCATATTCTGATTAAATATGCTTTCTGTTAAATTGAAATTTATACATAAGCCGTTTCAATCAACAAACGTAATCTAACAATTTCAATCTAAGTCTTCACAAAACACAAGATAGCCGCAAAAAATATGTATGCAGAGCATTCCATGTGTTGTAATGTTTTCCGTATTCTGTTAAAGTATCAAATTTTCTTGATATATATTTTTTCCAGATACTCCACATAATTCTGGTATAACTGCAGTTAGAGCTGCATTACTAGTTGCCGCAAAATTGTTTCGCGAAAACATTACTATGTTTGCCATGTAACATACGACCTGCCTTCTTTTAGATATATCATCATATATAAATTTTATCGAATGTCTGAAAATATACTTTATGCAGCAGATGTTTTATATAATACCAGGATGTTTAATAGCATCATTAGAGCTGTACTTTGTTTCTTACTTCAGCCAGACACTTAAGCCGATATATCAATCCACATTGCATAACAGATTGAACATGTGTTTTAATGCATTCAAAGTAAATTGTTGCCCAAACATATTTTCCCGACAGACCTTTAAACTCAAATAAGACTTGAAAAAAGAATCATGCGCTTCAAATCACAACTTTGACCTTAACGTAATTATGCCAGATGCTTTGCTTCAAAACAGGAAGCATCAAACGAACTTAAGGTTTTATAACATCTGATCCCAATTCGTTGCTTCATATATATGATCGGTTTTGTGTGCTGGTTAATTTTGTCTTAAGTTTACCGTTTACTGTGTCTGTAAAAATAAGCGTAAATGAGCTTACATTTAGCATAGGAATATATATGACAAAGTCCTATGAGCATTGTATAATATACACGAAATTGAAAGGGCACAGGACCATGGTATTCACCTGCAAAACTAATGTAAATGCAAGAACAAATCCGTGACGAGCCATTTTACAAAAAGTGCAAACCCGACAGTTACCGCCTTGAAACGGTCAGTCGGTAATATGGACCGACATGGGTGCTTTAACCGGGTTTACAGAGCTGTAACCTCGCACTTCCCGCTGGGTTTCTTAAATGCAAGCAATGAAAGGAAAACAGATCCATTTGAATGAATGTCCAAGCGCTGACGTTTTGTTCGATAAGTTATGACGACAGTAGTGACTTCATTGAAAGACAATAACAAAGACACTGATAACATAATTTGATGTTCTCTCCTTTAAAACATTCTCAGATATTTAAATAACAATCGTAATTTACTGAGATGGATTCTTATTATAAGGTTACATCACTACAACAGACATTATAAATTTATTATTTCTATTTACCTTTCATATGTATACATGTGTCTAGTTTATTTTTATTAGTTATATTTTTCTTGATTTCCTGATTTTTCTTATCATAACAACTTTGCTTTGATCTCATCACATCATAGGATGTGATGGGTTTATTTACAACAACAATTGATTTCACATAAATCATGATTTGTGCTGATGTTTATTCGTTCTGGTTAGGAAGTTTGGTGGATTAGATGCTCTGATATTTTTATTGGTCTTTTTATTTGCATCTCTAGAGTTGCAAAGCTAAGAAGCAAGTTTAAATAAATATTTTTCAAACAATATTTTTTCCAATAAATGAGTGTTTTCAATCCGAGGATAAATGATGAACAGAACTACTGGTTATGTAATGTAAAATTTGCAATTCTAGACTGCAAATGTTTGCGTTAACCGAATAAAGAAATTGCTAGCACATTTAACTAACATTTTATTTAAAAAATCATCCACAGAAATGAATATATTACATATTAATTGCAATGGCTTAATATAGGTAAACAACCAGGCATATGTCACCAATTTAAAGGGTGTACACATAAATAAATATACAAATAATGACACTAAGAATTTAGCTCGTAGAATGTAAGATGCATAATTTATTTGTCTAACAGTGAAGTTCACTTCCCTACATTGATCTAATTTTGAGCCACACATTTCCTACAATATTCAATTCTTTGGTGCTCATCTAAAAAGGAGGAAACAACGCAATAACAGTAACAAATGCTCAAGAACAGCATTTATGTACATAATCATAAAAACAAATATTTGTTTATCTTGAAGTGTACACAATCATGAAGAAGCAATGTGAAATGAGAAAACCAATCTGGCGCCTAGAAAGCAATCTGCCAGAATGAAATGATGTGGTGATGTTACAAAGCCCTCGACCCGCACTGTTTCTGTCGACTATTGAATTGGGATGCAATTTGTTGAGTGCCAGCAATAAAATAACTGCAAATACAATGTAATTATGCCGATTTGATGCCAACAAAGTGTTTCCAATAAAGTCATAAAGTAACAAAGTACAACTTTATCATTAACATTGGAAATAGTTTTTGGTCAGTGAGTGATGCACTGTTCTACTGATATCAAGATGGTGAAATTGATTGACTATTGATGACAATATTCCAGCCTGTAAAATGATTAAAGAAAGTTAATAAATAAAACATGTATATGATACGATACAAAAATGGACGTGAAAATGAATTCAGTGAAAATGAAATAAAAAAAATAAAAAAATCAACGGTCTTGTAAGTTCAAGGAATAACTGTCCGTTTTCGTTTTTTGATCAACTGTTAAAAGTTTATCACTTGTAACTCAAATCAGTTATAGTTTGTTGATAAATAAGATAGTGTAGCTTCTATTGTTTAACCTTTATTTGTCTATAATAAACATATTTTCAATGTTGCATGAAGAACCTTTTTATATTTATTGTTTTCATGTGTTCACCAAACATACCATCACAATTGTTAAAAACAATTCGGTCCAAAACTTAATATTTCCCAAGTAGTTTTAAATCCAGCATTAAGTGATTTAACATTGTTCTTTTATAGAAATATACAATACACATACTTGTGTATATAATTTCAATTCTCAAAGTGAATTTATGATTGAGTATGTATTTACTTTATTTTAATGTTTACTTCTAGTTTTGGTTCATATAACATTTACGTTTTCTGAAAAGGTAAATAAGAAAAGGTCCTATCAAAATTGTGAAGACTCTTCTATGATGCCAGTACCCTACCTATAGCCTTCTTACAAGGGTAGAGAGTAATCAAAGGATGTATTATTTTAAAATTACTAAATCATTAAAAAAAGACAATGGATGTAAAATATCATGCAATGACGTCATGAGTAGCATGCATGTACAGCAAAAGGAAATTGCCATTTTTGTATCGCTTAATAATACTTAAATAATAATAATTAAACAGTCATGTAAACCTGTTTTCATATAAATAGATTGTGGTTCTGCGTGATCAGTTGAATTAAAATTTTGGTTCGTCATTAATCACTCAATCAAAAAGCACATTCGAGAGTGGATTTCGAGCAATCTAAACTCATGAACGTGCATTATTCTGCGATAAATCAAACTCAATCAACTTGTTTTCTTTTATTTGAACTAAAGGCAATTCTAGTGTTTGATAATAAGACCGAATGTATAAGTTGTTTTGCTCATGTGGCATTTTAAGTATTTTCATTTCAAATGATTGCTTTTTGTATTTAAACCAATTAAGTACCAATTTGAAAAAATACATATGCAGATAGTTTATATAAGAAAGGCAAAAAATAAGATATAATGTATTAAAGAACACTTAAAAGACGTCCAGGGCAAACATAGTTTATGAATGCCTATGAATGTTGTGGTTATATAAATAAACCATCGATTGCTATATTAGCACTAAGTTAAGCCGCGTTTCTTAGGATGAATCAGGTTTACAAGAACCCTTCTTCGTTCCAAATACAACACCAATCTGTTTAATAAAAGATTCTTTTCTGGAAAAAAAAACGTGAACTGCATATTAATCTTGCTCTTTCTATAAAACCATACTGGTGATTGGCTAAAAGAAAAATGTCTTGACAAAGATTTTGGATAAAATGTCCATCAAGTAAGATTCAGTCCCTCATGGACTCTATTTTTGCCGCTATTCTACATCAAGAGTGCTCAATAAACGAGATATGGTGCCAAATTTCTCCAATATCTGTCAACAAAGAGAACGACCTGATCTAATAAACTATGAAAAAATAAATGATTTAGCGTCTTTTGTTTACTACAATACTATGTCTGTGATTGCTGTTTTATTGCATTGAATAATGTTCATGTTGTTTCATTTGTGCTTGGTGGTGTGATGTATAAAAGACACACATCGTTGTTAATTTTAATAAATGTTACTTTTAATAGTAAAATGGCCTTTGTCATCTCTGCTCTTTTCTACCACACTGACTCAATTTAATGTTGTTACTCGTTAAGCCTTTACTTACAGTTTTTAGTACATAACTATTTTGACTATTATTCATATTTTTATGCAAATTGTATCGACCAGAGAATAAAATATTGAAATAGTAGGTAGTAACATGGTAAGACTGTAAATTGTAAAAATTTGCTTAAGGCTTTCGGCACCAATGAACATAGCAAAACATAACAAAACATTAAGCAATAAATGTTATGTTGACTGGAATAGAAGAGGTATGAAGTACTTCGATTTTTCCAATTTGAAAAGATCTTATATTGTGTTGCCAAGACACTTTTTTTACAGAATATTTATAACTTGCATTTCATTGTTCGTATAGTATCGCTCGGCACACTTGCTTTTATGTCTTTGCACGATTTTTTACAAGAGCTTGTTTGTCAAAACGTGTACATTGCGTGAGGTGTATTTTTGTTTTATTGTGGGTGTAAGCTATCTCAGTCATTGAAGTCGCTTTTACAAGATAGAATTATTTTGGACGAATAATTTTCAGATGTAGTCTTACGTTTCTATGACAGCTTTTTTATTAGTACCAGTGATCAGATAAGCAAATATTGTTATGATGAAAAAAATCAGAAAACCCAAGGACATTACTAATAAAAATAAGCTACAAATAGGTATACATATGACTTTCAAATGATATCGTCAATGTTCAATTGTATGGGACCTTGGCTTGATAACGCACTTAATGTAGAATGATTTACACTCTAAATATTTTATTACTGAAACATTCTCGGTAAACTTAGCCAAAATGTACTGGCAAACAAAATCGATAATACGTATAAAGGAACGACATATGACCAGATGTTATAAAAACCTTTATTAAATTTTATGCTTACTGTTTTGAATCTAAGCACCTGGCACAATTACGTAAAGATCACGGTTGTGATTTTGAAGAGCATGATTCTATTTTCAAGTCTTTGAGTTCAAATGTCAATCGGGAAAATATGTTAAATAAACTGGGCAACACTATATTTTGAATGCATTACAAAAACATGTTCAGATGCAACCTGTAATGCAATGTGGATTTTACCATCCGGCTATATGTTAAATAGTTTCTGACTGAAGCTGGAAAAAAATCCACTTTTAATGATGCTAATTAACATCCTATTATTATATAAAAACCTTGACATAAAGTACATTTTCAGACAATCTTTAAACTTTTTTAGATAAATCTAAAATAAGGCATGTAGTATGTTACAGGGAAAGCATAGTAAATGTTTTCGCGAACCAATTTTGCGGGCAATAGTAATGCAGCTCTTATTATACCAGAGTTATGTAGTGTATCCCTGGAAAATACAATATCAAGAAATTATACACTTTAAACGAATACTGAAAACATAACAAAACATGCGCAGCATATATATTTTTGCGGTTATCTTGCGTTTTGTGAAGACTTAGATTGCAATTGTTAGATTACGTTTCTTAATTAAAACTGACAATAAATAAAATTCCAATTAAACGGAGAGCATATCTAATCAGACTATGGAAAAGAATGTCGACAGCGATTAATTGTATGAGAATAACAACAAAATGGGGATAATGGCTGCAGAATGAACTTAGTAATGTTCTGTTTTTCTGGTATCCCAACAATATATATATCTATCTTATTTTTTTGGTTTTTGTTGCATCGTTATGCAATTGCAAATGCAATGATAATTGCATTAATTATGGTCATATTGGCGACGTCTATTATTTAATGGTGTAGAGAGAGAGACCACAGGCGTATGTATGGGTAGAACCAGCGGCGCACCGCAGATAAGCTGACCTCGACACATGAATTTTTTCGCCTCGACCAGGACTCGATTATATATATATATATATATATATATATATATATATATATATATATATATATATATATATATATATATATATATATATATATATATATATATATATATATATATGATATTATGTTAATATTAATGAAATGAGATTACAGCTTTGAATAATGTATAGGTAAATAAAATATTCCACAGATATTTAAATCTAATCTACCGTTAGATAAAGGCAAACAGGGTAAAAGTAAATGTGACAAAAACACAGAGAAAAATGAACAGTTACCGCCTTGGAACGGTCAGTCGGTAAAAGGACCGACTCGGGAGTCTAACCAGATACAATTAACATATATACATACACATATCTAGTAGTTAAATAAACTATTAACATATATACAGTATGTACACTATATAAAAATTCCAGTGAGAGAGTAGTTTGAAATACAACAGCCCAAGCGCTGACGTGTAAAAGGAACAATTCATACGTCAATTCATGACGTCATACAATTTTAAAATAACATATCATAAAAAGCCGAGGATTTATCCGCAGTTGGCATATTATATAATAAAGAAACAAAAAATCCCGATGTTATACTTACTGTGCAATCTAACGTTGAGGGCATGGAGACTGCTCAAGTTTCCTCACCTATATAGGGCATGACTGGAGTGATGAAGAGACAAAAAATCCATCAGCGACTGTCCAGTAATGGCTTTAAATCACTGTTTTCATATAGTCTCAACGACCTGTCATGTTATCATGTAGTTTAAAAGCAATGCAACTTCTTGACTTTTAAAATGCAAGTTGCAAACAATGCAGTACAACGAAGGATTCCCGGGATCTAACCGTCCGCAATAAATTTTCTGATAAGTTTTGCAAAGTGGTCAGAAAAGTTATTGAGACCCTTGATTTTCTTTAACTTGTATAAAACTTTTCCATAAAATGCAAGATGGCTTATGCGTTTCTTCATAAGTGTTTTCATACTGTTATTGTATTTAAAAACAAGACAATCATTGCGGTGAAAGAATTTGAAAACGCCTTTCTTGGTTTTTGAAAACGAAAGCCTTGTTGTAACAGTTTAGAAGAAATAAATCGGTTTCTAGCATTTAAATCTTCTACTTTATTACAAACTCGTGCAAGCCTTGTAAGGTTTGATATGTAAATACCATAGTAGGTAACACGATACAATAATCCGTCAAGGTATGGATAATTCACAATACTGAAGTTGAAATCATTTCTCTTGTCATACATTTTCGTAGAGACGTTGTCATTAGAATAAAGAGCTCAATGTCAAGAAATGAGGCATTTAAATGTCAGTTATTTGCTTTATTAAGGGTAAGTTCTTGAGGGTTAATCAGATCATTCGAGAAAAGAAAGGATTATCTATAGCTAGAATATCGTTTATCTATCAAGATAGAGTGAAGTTGAAAATTGAAAGCCTCTATAATGTGGCTTTGGTTAGAAGGAAATAAAGTCGACATAATATCACGTTCAAGGCAGTATAAAAAAATCTGCAATTTATGGTGCACATGTGCATTTAAAGAAATAACAGAGATCTCTTAGATCCAAAGACTTAATTAAGGTTTCTTGGGATGAATAGGAATAAAGTGGTGCAAGCGTTATATTCAATTCTCGCAGTGCGCTGCTTTTATAAATGTGGACACGAATTTTAATATAATTATATGATTTCAGTGCGTATTATGAGCTACCGCAGCTATATACAGTTGTATAGATTGTACATTTACAACTATATACACAATTCTATAGTATTCTGTCGGCCTTAGGTTAAATGTAATATGGATCACATTCATAAATAGCACATCATACACGACGCAGTCGTTGTAGCTGGCGGTGCCTCCTTCTGAATACAATTTAATGAGCATACTAGTGTAGCAGGAATAACAAAAAATAGGCAAGATCTTTGACAAATGGAAGATCCGGTAAGCTGCGGAAAGAAATGTACCATGCAATTATGTAAATATAAGTAGTCATCGGTCTTGCTTGAGACAAAAGAATCAGAGTTATCCAAGGTAAAAATGCATCTGGAAATTCTAGCAGAATTATCATTACTATACTACTCCCTTACATTCATGTGATGAACGGTGTAAGAGAATATCTAGATTCGGTGATATTCACCTTTTTGTTAATAACGCACACACTCTTCGGTGCCTTGGATGTAGCATATTCGTGATCTTTCTGTTTTTGTTTTATAAACAGATCGCAGCGCACAGTTATGAACACTATTGGATTTATCTTCCAATCAATATTATTTCTGTTGACTGGATACGGTGTCCACTTAAAGTAGATAAAGTGCTTTCTCCACTGTGTATGGAATGCCGTGATCACATGGCATGATACCACACTTGTCACATAATCCTGACACCATGTCGACTAGTCATGGAGCTTACCTTCAATATGCTTCAGCGTTTACCATTTTTTTTCTGATATGTCGTGGCATGGGATCGATCCCGGAGCCTTTCGTACCTGGAGTCGACGTGCGTATTACAAACACTGAGAGACTCGTTGAGCCATGCAGGCCACAAGACTGTGGGAGGGAGACCAGTCAGTTTATAGCGAGAAAAGCAAACATCCCTCGAGTTAGTAACATTCAATTCCCATTGGTTGTTTACGGTGGTTTATATAAACTTTTTGAGAAAAACCTCGTATTCATTGTGATAGACAGCTAAAATATCTCGATGTATATCCTCAATAAAAGTGGACAAGTTTTAATTAGAATCCATTTAGTTTTTTATATATCAAGTGACACGAAAAAGAGGGATGCTTTTGTTTTTATTCTCGGGAAAAAATATCAAATGTTTTACAAGATTAATTATATCATTCTAAAAAAAACAAATTAAACGTAGTGATGCTAAGAAAACAAGGCTCTAATACAAGGCTCTAATAAACATATATTTAATTTATAATTCAATCTTCTTGACGGAAATACACTTATAAGTCACCAACATGCACATGCACAAAATGATCCTTCTGTCCAAGGAACATTTTCCCATAACAAATAAGTAGAATTTTATACAATGTTATCTGTGCCACAAACAGAAGAAAACTGATATGACGTCTTAAGGACACAAAGTGAATTGCATTAGTAAATCGATAATTTGAGGAATATAAATGTACAGCAAGTGCTGCATTGTAGTAAACTTGTAATAAGTCGCTTTCCGGAAAATTGAATGTTTTTTCCTAACCGAAAGCAAAACCCGATACCAGAATGATGTAAATAAGAAAGCTATTTTTAAATGTGGGTATTTAAATTTTAGTTTGGATCGAAACTGGCTGCAGGTTTGCAAAATAAATAACGTTTATGTCAATGATTCAATCAAGAAATCTCTGTATATTCAGGGACTGTTTCATTCAGATATATGTTTCTGGTGGATTCTTATAATTTGAAACATTTTGAAATATTTTAATGTTGCCTTTCTTGTACCATGGAAGAGACGTATATTTTCTTTTTGCAAGTTAAATGGGTTCAAAAACAATTGATGTCAAACAAATTTTGACCAGACTTATTGGTGTTTGCTCAGGTTATGACGTTATGCGTTTGAACTTGATTAATCAGTGACTTCTTCTATCCATCTTACTTTCTCTCCCTATCGCTCTCTCTTTGAAAGAAATATAAGACAGACAACGTGATAACTTGATATTTGTGTTTCACGAAAAACGTATGATAAGAACTAGTTAGAAAATCAGTAGTGTATTATTACTTACATGCATGTTTTAATATAGACTTCACTCAATATCACACTTGACGTCCAAATATTTAGCACAGAATTACCAATGACAAGAAAATATGACAATGTCCTATGGCTATTGCAGCATATACGAACAATTGACAAAGGCACAGGACAAAGTATTAACATGCCAGGCAAATGTAAAAATTGTACCAAACCCGTGACAAGACACTTTATAAAAGAGATCAATCCTACAGTTACCGCAATGGAAGCATCAGTCGACTATGGCGCTGAGACCATTTTTACACCGCTCTAATCTCGCACGTCCTTAAGGATTTATCAAATAGTGAAAATCATCAGATAGTAAAAAGAAAGCAGATATATTGAAACAGAACTGTCCAACATTCTTAGTACTAAGTTATGACGCCAGTTAAAAGAAAGTTGAAATGCAATTAAAAAGACGCCTATGTTTGAATTTGGTTGAAGAGATAAGAATTATTTCTTTCAGAACAACTACACTAAATTCTTGATTGTTAAATAAATTATTAAATACTTAAATCAAGGACAAAACAACCAGAGGAGAAGTGTAGATGGCTGCAGCAATCTTTATATATGCAGATGTGTAGTCCAAAGTACATCAGAAGAAAGTACACGCAGAATCCTGATAGGCTGAACTGAAAAGCCAACATCTTTATGAAAATTACGTCATTTAGCATGTAAAAGTAATTATTTTCTTAACTCATCTTTATTAATTGTTTCCCATGCTTCAATGTACACCAAGTACACTAGTTCACCACCAATATTACTTTCACTTTATGTTACACTCACATATCAGCATGGCAATGTCTGACTAATGGATATATACATGTATATATCCATAAACCTGCCCCGTGGTGCGTCATTAATTTACTTTTCATTTTAAGTTTGGTGTTGTTCGGGACGCTTTTGTTTTATGTCTGTGCACGTTATTCTCATTATAGTTTCAACTGTTGGAATTAAAATACAATTTTCTAAATACAAATTGAATTAACACTTCTCAATATTGGGCTTGCCAAAACATGTGTATAGCGTTCGGGTAAATTTCGGTTTAAAGTGGACTTTATTGCTTCGTTAGACTTAAAATATCTATTTAGGCTTCCCATCTAGATTTAGAGCATGTGACGCAGGGAATTCAATAAAAGCACAATTGACATTTCACAAGCATGTCTGGAAAATCACGCTATTTTTGTCTAGTCATACTTGAGTTAAAAAAAGCTTAAGGCAAATATGTTTTATCATTATCATGAAACATAATCCAATTAACGTGCAACTGCAAATATATTGTATGTGCAATTCTGAGGCAATGAACAAACAGCCTTGCTTGTATTTTTTCCTTCAAAGTACCGATGCTTAAAATGTCTTTATATTTTGACGCATTTACAGAAAAGATGTTTTATGCATTTAATGACAATATACCACATATCGAAAGCCAGACATGGCAGATGGAAAACGCATTAGAGTAAACATTGTCCGCGAATCGGTTTTAATGGCATAAACGGTGCATCAGATATTGCAGTAAAATTCTTGTTGAAACAAAAATTATTTCCGCAATTCTATCGCAATATTTTCATGGTATAAATGAACCATCAGCTATGACGTTCAAGTTCTTGTTTCTGCAAAATTTCAAATGATCTTACGAATTTTTACAAACTGCCCAAAATGTAATTGCATGAAAAATATTATTGTGCACTACATACATTTTTATTGTTCGTATTTATGGCGATTAAAATTGTGATAATTTTTAAGAATATCATTAAATAGCAAAAATGCTTTAATTTTTGACTGGGATAAAGAAAATGATGACATAGCAGTGTAGGAATCTATCATGTGAACACAAAGCCTTATAATGCACATCCTGTTTCATTGTGATGTTATTTTTGATACTGTTACTATAAGCTTAAGGAAAACAATACAAATCCAATGTCGTTTAAAAGGTTTCGATTAGTTGAAAATTTGATTGTAATTTCCAAACTCAATTTTGTAATTTTATACTGAGTTTCTTTTGGTATTAGTTTATTAAATCACATATCTATTTTATAAGTGAGGCGCGTCGGCTTATTTTGGTTTATGTTATGTTCAGTATTCGTAAATAAACAATGCACAAACCAAACTAAATTGCCCTTCAGTTTGAAACACAGTAAATGAAAATAGTAATTTTACACATGTAGATTTTAATATACTTTTCGAAGCTTTTGAGATATTGCGTATTAATGGCTCGGATATTTCTCAAAACCATCTATGCTGCATATTTGTTTACTTAAATTATTTCTACATAACAAACGTCTATTTGCCATCAGTAGAAAGTTATCTTTTGAATTCTTTGTTATTTCATAAACGATTTCACCTGCATTATTGTTTTACAATCCTTGGCCAAGTCTGAGGCTTATCCGATATACTTTTATTTTTTATGTTAACGGCCATATGTCATATTACGGCCGCTTTATGACGACTCCCAAATGCGATGTTCCGTAACATTTGAATAGATCTATACAATAAAGTGCTAGGATGTAAGACATCCAAGTCGCCGTAGAGAGCATGCGCTTTAAACAAGAAAATGACTTTTCTGGGAGCTTAACACTCACTTACACGGTCTTTAGAAGGTTATTTTATAGCTAGAAGTATTATTGTATTTCTTTCTCGTGTATGTGGCGCCCATTTTAAGAGACTGACAAATTAAAAATATAAAGCGAGACAAAAGAGGCGCATGCTCACTATTGGTTATAATGAATGCTGAATATAGACTTTTATTCTTATTAATAGTTGTAGTATTTTGTACCAAATGGTCATTTTTGGTGTACAGTTCTATAAACATGATATACGCCATATAAAGCTGACTAACTTGCTTTGTGCGTGTTGCTGAGATCAATGAAATGCGCTTCTAAATATAGAAATCCAAATTAAGATATTGATCAAAAGAGCTCTTGATGAACATTGACATGACAGCCAGCATATTGCATGCAATTTATAAAGACATAACCATTGTGAAGCAAACATCCAATTTCTGGAAAGAAAACAGGATCTCAATTTCAGTTGTAGAACATTTAATTAATTAAAACCTTGGCAAAGGCTTGAAATTATATCGAGCATGCAACGTTATATTAAATCATAAAAAGTAGTGAAGATATAATTCAAAAGCTAGCAGCCATTGATATGTGTACCTTATAAAGTGTTGTTTGCATGCTTTTTCCAATTACTATATCTTGTCTGCTAAAACAGAGGAAAAGCAATAAAATGTTTTGTCTTACTTGCGAACTCTAATTCTCTTCTTTATTATAGATAGTTTCTATGTGATGTTACAGGCACTGGTTAGACCGTTTAATCAGCCATCGTTGAAGGTAGAAGCTAAGGCTGGCCGAAATTTGGAAATATATGTTGTATCAAACTTATCACTGTGTTTTGGAAATTGGGATTTTCCTGCATTTTTGCCGATACTGCGCAGCGACATTTCTATTATTATAGCACAGGGGCAATTATGAGGTGCCCAGGGACTGAACCCGGCCGGTCCATTATAATGACACCGACGAGTCAGACGTAATGCTGTTCCCTTAGCTCCGAGCGTTAGGAGGGAAGACACTACTACCAACTTTAAAGTCTTTGGTTTGACACGGTCGGGGTTTAAACCCGCGACCTCCCGATCCGCAAGTCGACGCTCTACCAACTGAGCTATTGCGGCGCGTCCACAGGTGTTTTTTTTTTTTAATTTTCAGTCTAATTTACTGAATTTTATATCACATTTAACAGCTTTTATGATGTGTTTTAAATATCAAAACTGATCGTTTAAAAGGTAAAGATGCAATCAAAAGAAATACACTGTTCATTTTGTTTAAGGATGAGCTAATAATTTTATTTATATGTATTAATTCCTTGTTTATTAATCAATTTTAAATATATTGTATTTTAAAGATATGACTTTCAAAAGCTTTCCAGTGGCGTAGAGCTCTTGATTTTTGAACCACGAATAAAGAAATTACAAGAAAATAAAATTTACCCTTATATACAATTCGTCTGAAAATTACTTGAAGTTGCTATCGAGGATAGCTGCAAAGATAAGGGATCGTCACTAATGTGGAAACTATCTATATGCTGTCTTATTGTTCCATGTCTTAACTTAATGCCATATCATTTGTTATCTCCATTCGGCAAATATAATTGATATTTTATTTTATTCAAAACTCGACTCGTAAATAGTAAAAAGAGCCTTTAGTTTTTAACAAGTGACATTGGATATTCATAGATTTAAAATATCTGCAATGTGACAAATTAATCACGTTCATTAATGTGAAGTTTAACGAATAAAGATTGAGGACAGAGATACGGAGAGTTTTGTAGTATTTGCTGATAAAACAAACAGTTGCTAAGCATATTTATAATAAATAAACTTTTAATGCAGCATATTATATTGACACTTTGAAGCCAAAACAACAATGGTGAATAAGATACACAAGCATATCAGTAAAAAATGATGGCGTTATGACATTTTAGCCGTTTCTGTCATTTTCGAAGACATTGGTGCTGTTTAAATAACATTTAAAAGATGTTTCCAAACTGTCCCATCAAGGTCACAAGCCAATAATTCCAGTGATAAAATATTATTGACAATTTATCCAGAAGGGTGACATTAAAGATGTATATTAGGAAACAGGCGTGTAATCGTCTATTAAATGTATCATATTTGTTCAAATAATTGGTTGAAAAAAAATTCTTGAGAAACATGCATATGAATGAAAAGAAGAATAAAGTGTAGCATATAATCATGACCGTAATGGTCTCAGTCTATGTACGTGTATGGTTGAGTACTGTATGCATGAGTAAGACTGGGCGGACCAATGCTTTAGTGCATGTTATTGAATTTTCACAACACAAACAATTGAACATTAACATACATACATCCGTCAGTAATAATTTGCTCATCGTTTTGGTGTAAGCATTGTAAAATCATTTAAAGTGACTTTTGATTGATGTTTTGCATCATTATGGCTTGTATTTAATGAGGTTGCTGTTTTTTGTCTTTTTGGATTGACATTACTGTCCATGTGACATTTTATTAAGACGGCCGTTACAGAGTTAAGCGGAGTAATTTGTTATCTTTATACGTGGATATAAACATAAAAATAAATCAACAGGGATTCATCCTCACATATCAAATAATCATACCCTTCCTTAAATGCTAAGATTGCGATTCGCACTAGTAACTTTTATTTCAACAGACAGACAGACATGTTTTTGTCTCAGTTTTGTACAACATAAAATAAAATGTTAGTTGCACAAAACCACTTATTAAAAGTTATGAGATACTTAGGGTAAACAGTGTCAATAACAAAACACACATTATCACACATGTACAGATAATTTGAAAAGCTTTAAAATATATTCATTTTAATTGATGTTAACAAAAAATGCATTTTCCATTTTCAAAAATATCATTGTAGGTTTTGGCACACATTTTAACAATAACTTTTTAATTTGCTTTTTTGAAAAAAAAAGTTTTCACAAATGCCGGAATATAATGGACGATGGATTAAGACATGAAATTCATTTTCAATAATGGAGTGACAGGTTCTGTCATCATAGTTTTATTTGTGACAAGGTTTAGTTTATCTTTTTAAATGTGCAGCGCATAAAATTTAGCTAATTCACTTCGGTGTAGTTGTTTTTATTCAAAATTTACACACAGTCTTCAGTTTCATAACTTGATTCAAAAAGTTTGTATGTTCTTAACATGCTTCTGTCATTTCTTGACCGTTCGTGGTCTAGGTTTATATTAGCTAGCCAACTATCGGTACGTATTTGTCATTTGTTGACATTTAGATTTGAGATAAAACACACCTCCGAAATATCGACAGCCAGATAAAATAGGTTTTGACCCTTGCTGCAAAGAAATTGCTGTTGCAATTAATCTGTTTGCCGATCGCTGGTGTAAGAGAGAAAACACGGATACAGTAGCACTCAATATTTGGAAGAAAGCCATTTTAAGATAATAAAGAATCGCGTTAAATTCTACTGCTCCCATCCTTCTAGTTTATCTAAGAAACCTTTTTAGAAATTAAAACATCTAAAACATTCCTTTCAGAACTTGTACCTGCAGACAAAGCTTCAAACAATATAATTTTGTCTGACGACTATATTACAAAAATGTACTGAGTGCTGAGTTATCCACCACCAGGTCTTACTCTAGCACCAACCTTGACTTTCAGACAGTCATTGACAAACATGAACAGATATTGCATAATTTCAATATCAAAATAGAATCAAAGCAAGAAAAACTTCCTTCGCTGTACTGGATTCCTAAGCTTCACAAAACACCATACAAGCCACGATTCATACCTAATGCCAGCTCTAGCACCGCAACTAACATATCTAAACTACTTACGTCTTGCCTTACAGCCGTTCGCAATCACATTGTTAAATATTGTGAAAAAGTGTATGAAAATTTAGGAATTAACATTTTTTGGTCTATTAAAATTTTTTCAGAAGTCTTAGACAAGGTTCGTACTTAAAACTTTCATTGCTCTGCAGTTAATACTTACGATTTCTCTACGCTGTACACTTCTTTACCTCATGTTTTAATTAGGACCAAATTGAATGCTCTTATTGAGAAAACATTTGCTCGAGCGCAACGTCTATATACTGAATGTCATGAAAGTAATGCATTTTTACCAACACTTTCTTTGAAAAGTTTACTATGTGGATTTGCACGGATGTTTGTGAAGCTCTTCGTTTCCTATTAGACAATATTTACATTAAACGCGGTGACACTTTATTTAGACAAGTAATTGGTATCTCTATGGGAACCAACTGTGCACCATTAATTGCAGATTTGTTTTACTGCTTTGAGCGTGATTTCATGTTAACTTTATCTCCTTCCAACCAAGGCCACTTTTTAGAGGCTTTCAATCAGTCTCGCTATCTTGACGTTATTCTAACTATAGATAATTCCTTCTTTTCTCAAATGATCCATCTGATTTACCCACCAGAACTTTCCCTTAATAAAGCAAATAACTGACATTTAAATGAAGCATTTTTAGATATTGAGATCGCTATTTCCAATGACAACATCTCTACTAAAATCTATGACGATATAGATGATTTCAACTTTAGTATTGTGAATTATCCGTATCTTGATGGTGATTAACCTCGTGCTACCTCTTTTGGTATTTACATATCACAACTTACAAGGTTGGCACGAGTTTGTACTAAAGAAGAAGATTTTAATGCTAGAAACCGGTCTATTTCTTTTAAACTGTTATAGCAAGGCTTTCGTTTTCATAAGTTTAGAAAGGCGTTTTCAACATTCTTTCACCGCAATGGTTTTATTGATTCTAAGAATTATAGCAGTATGAAAATACTTATGCAGAAAGCCATCCTGCATTTTATGGAAATGTTTTATACAAGTTAAAGAAAATCAAGGGCCTCAATAACTTTTGTGACTACAAAACAAAATTTATTAGAAAATGTATTGTACACGGTTACAACCCGGGAATCCTTCGGTGTACTGCATTGCTTGCAGTTGACCCTTTTACAGTCGAGAACTTGCATTGCATTTAAATTACACGATGACCGGACAGGTCAATGAGACTATATGAAAACAGTGACTTAAAGCCATAATTGGACAGTCACTGTGGATTTCTTGTCTCTTCATCTCTCCCGTCGTGCCCTATATAGGTGGGTCAACTTGAGAAGTCTCCATACCCTTTAAGTGAGATTGCACAGTAGGTATAACATCGGAATTTTGGGGTACCTTTATTATATATAATATGCCAATTGCGAATAAATCCTCGGCTTTTATGATATGTGCTTTTTTGTTGTTATTTTTATTAATAGTGTAATATAAATGTGGAGCGCTCCAACCTTGTACTTCCTAAAGGCATTGCTATCAAACAAACAGTGTAAAAGCATCCCATCAAAGTGAGGCAACTAACAGTAATCACATGAATACAACCAACGTATAAGTTTTGTGTTCTTTAAGGCTCTTTAGATATGAATTATAATAAAAACAGAAAAATACTTAAAATGGGACAACCATGCAAAGTTTTAATATGTGAATTTTGGGCTTAAACCTGCAAAAATTGAACATCTGTCACATTTAGTATGTGGGTTATTAACGCTTCAAAAATAAAATGTATATTCTCATTAAGGAATGTGATACAATGGTGGTTGTATCGTAACTGTTACTAATGATGTGTTTTTGTGGGATTTCCATTCGAAATTTCTCACATAATAAAAAAAGTTTTGTTAAAGCATTTTAAAAAGTGAAAGTGTCAAATACTTATCCAAATCGAAAACTTACTTCGGTTAGTTTTTCTGCGGCTGATATAAAAATTTGTTTTCCTGTTTAATAAGTTTATAGCTTGAAAATGATAAAATTAATAAAACGAAATATTAGTGCCACAATATTGTATACATGATAAAACGCTATAAAATAATATTTACACAGCTTCCGTTATAAATGCGTTTTTTGCAAACGTCACACACAATGAGCGATCTTTTCTCGCACTTTATGACATAACTTAAAATTGTTGTAAGGTACCTTTTAACTACATCTATATATGTTTTTGGTAAAGGAGCTATAACGATATGGCGTTTTTAAAAGCTAACCCCAAATATTATAATCTTGTTCAAAGCTCGCTCAAAATGTTCTTGTTAATATAAGGATGGCTAAGGTTACTGTGATCAAAAATGCACCTGACCTCCGACATGACATGGAAATTGTTGAAATTTTATGCAGAGACTTGGGGAAATATAAAAAAATGTAAATTTAAGACATTAATAACTTGATAATAACTTGATAGATTTCTAAAATATACTTCCGCTAGATGAAATTAATTAAACCACGAGTAACAAGACCAATCCTCTAAGCCCTCATTTGCATTATATGTATAATTGTTTTATTCTATTCTCAGAATTTGGAAATAATTAAACTTTAGGGATAATAAAGACTATTTTCTAAATGCGTATTTGCAGTATGAAAAGGTCTATAATGAATTAAGATTCTCATTAGAATTCGTTTACAGAAAAAAAGTTAATGTTTTATTTCCGTTTAATGTATAACAATATATATAAGATACGTGTTTTGCTGTAAAGTTAAGTGTAAGTTCATTGTTTTCACTGCTTTTACTCCACAAATTTAGTTAAAACAATTTATCAATTGTTTAGCTTATTATAAAAGTACAACGGTTAGATTTTTAGTCTTTGACAAGGCAGAAGACTTGTTGACTCCAGGCGTACCCATGAAGCGGTTGTGGTGACATTTTGCCAAAAAGCCACATAGTGATTGGCAGCATTCCCTTAAACTATGTCAACTTTTTCACAAGTTGATAACGATACGTCAAGAAGTCAAGATTTAAATGTCCCATGGGCACCGTTGACATAAAGTGGAGGATATTTGTTACGGTACAAAGTATTCAATAAGCAGAAAAATGCCCCTTTGCCGATTGACCGTTCCTAGGGGCGGAGGTAGATGCTGGTTTTGCTTTTTTTTATTAATGACTCGTCATAGATAAATTCTCACTATTACATTTGGTTTGTATGAAAAAACCTTTGTTCTGTGCTTTACTTTTCAACTTTTCAAATATTAAGATATGTTGCAATGCCATATTTCTAATTCTGAACGTCGTGAAATATATTGAGCTTTCTTGACGAATCTAGACTTCAAGACATAACAAAAGACATTTAAAAAAAATCTAGCATTGATTTTGGGGACATTCTCATTAACAGTAACCAACTATTTAACTACGCACAGGCATAACCTAACGAGCGTCTTGGTGACTTGATTACTAACAATTAATCCTCTCTATGATCGATATCCTGCATGGTGATTTAGCTATTAGAATCTTTACAGCACAAAATGTTATCATCAGTATTTTATCATCAAAGCTTCTACTACAGATGAATTGTGTTACGTTAAAAACGTCTGATAAATAGTAGCGTTTTACGAATGTATATTACAAAAGAACATATGAGTAAAATAAATGTTTATATACTAGACAAAATTATAAGTGTTCCAGGAATTGAATATGTTAAAAATTTAAATTACAGAACAACATTTTTCCTGTTTATAACATTCAGTGCATACTTGAGCAATGAGCAGGACTTTAAACATAACAAAACCAATTTTTAACATTCCACTTTTAACATTGTCACTCAGTGGTTTCTTAATTTGTTTGTTATAGTAGATGGGTCAACTAATTGACATTGATTATAAAGTACATCTGGAGTAAATAATACAGTAAACGAAACATAGCGCGTAAAATAGTCATCAACAATCGGGGTCCTTGTCGTAGGAGCTGCAAAATGTAACATGTCCTTGCATTTACTAAGTAAACGTATTAACATTTCCAGAGATAAACTACTGAACTATTAGCACCAACCTCTTGATAGATGTTTAATTTAATGTTTGGAATTTTAAACGTAGTTTGTTTTATGACTATACACATGGAAACAATACGCGTCTTTTATTTAGACAACAACGACAATGCCACAAAACATTTCGATACTGCATCAGCTCCGATTCAGATTGAAAGTATTAAATAATAATAAGTGAAACGTTTAAACAAGAAACCTATATTTCTTATATTATATTTAATCTCACAAGGTTTCATTTGTTATCCAATGTAAACCAAATCTAGATGAGTGGAGATTGCTAATCTACTATATAAGAATGAAATTAAAAGTAAAACTGTGTTACTCTTAAATCCAAGATTCAAAATGCGTTATTATTGCCAAATGTTCAAATTGTGCTTAATATTCTGTTAGAACGTACATTTTCCCTAAATGTGGATTACGCAATGCCTTTTATGAAATGGATATAATTGAAATAAACACTATTATTATGTATGCAGCTGGAGCAATCATCTTATGTTCTTTCTTTCTTTATATTTCTTTAGATGTATGTCAAGATAGAGAATATCTTTTGTAATAGTTAGCAGGTGGTAATTGTAAAGGATTTGACTTTATAAGTTACTTATTGGAACGCACGCACTTGCTGTCATTGAGTCGTATTTTTGCAGAATCGATCAAGGACAAGACCTTTATCTGCCAAAAATGAACATCGGCATTGTTGAGTTGCTTGCATTGTCTGGTGATTGTAAAAATAAACAGACGGCACGCAAATGTGAAATAACAAAGAAATGATCAGTTTAAAGAACCCGTTCTATCAACGATTAAATTGCTCCAACACTGCATAATTGTATTTGTAATTACAAAAGTGATTCATATCAGGTATTTGATTGCTGTCTTTTACGCGGTGGAGTTATTTATGTTCCTGTTGCAACATAACTTCGATGGAGTGCGCCTCAAATATGAGGGCAATATTTTAGTGCTTTCGTAAGAACAAATATTCCAAACATTGGGATTATTTGCATTATTTGAATTATATCTTTGAGGTTTCACTAAACGATAATGATGAATTACAAAAAAAACTGTTTTGCATTCTTTATCAAACATGAGCACAACATACAATTTTTTCCGGATGTATCATTCAGTAAAAATGGGTGATTCATAAGTGATAAAATACACAAAAAAATAAGTAAAGGAGCCCGCTAGCTATATAACAAGGTTATTGAAACTGAAAGAAATGTAAAAACACAAAACAACATATATATTTTAATTTCAGAAGAGTAGATATTTGTAAATAACGAGACATATCATAGGTAAATAAGCAAAGGTCCTATCAAAATTTTCACAGATATTTAAATTTTATCTACCTGCAGACCAAGGCAGACAAGGTAAATGTAAATGTGACAAAAAACACAGAGACGAGACATAACACACAAAAAGAAAAACCATCAGTTACCGCCTCGGAACGGTCAGTCGGCAAAAGGGCCAACTGGGGTGCTTAAACCTGGTTTGTGGAGCGCTCCAACCTCGCACTTCCTGACGGTTTTTCTATCAAACAAACAGTGTAAATAAAAGTATCCCGTCAAAGTGACACAACTAACAGTAATTTCAAGCATGGAAACTTAAGGAACTCAACAACATATACCTCAAGATTTTTTGAGTGTCTTTGAAAAGTAGCAGGGCTGTTTCGTCACAGAAACACGGTAAATTACATTTAAGGTAGAGCAAATTTAAAGCTACACCTCCAATTAAAGAATATCAACATATCAACATAAGGGTTTAAACGGTTCAAAACCGGTGGTTAAGGGTTCAAATATCAGCATGGGCACGAATAGTTAACTTTTTTTCTTTCCACCTTTCCACATTTTACTTTGACAATTTTTCTGCATTACTTTACCAAATTAAGAAGTTAACATATATCGTTTTTGATATTT
The DNA here is from genome assembly GCA_007844125.1 of Sinonovacula constricta. Taxonomy (NCBI): domain Eukaryota; kingdom Metazoa; phylum Mollusca; class Bivalvia; order Cardiida; family Solecurtidae; genus Sinonovacula; species Sinonovacula constricta. The sequence continues at coordinate 29,911,104 of CM017565.1, forward strand.
TTATCAACGAATTTCATGTGTATGATGTGCGCTAAATATTATTACAAATTCGTTATCTGGTATATTCAAAGTCTGAAAAATAAAATCCATCAATTGAAATTATTTTTTTTTATTTTGTAGAATTAACTAAAAAACTTTGTGGAAAATTTTGGGCAACTCTTACATAAATTGCTTTGCTATTAAGAGCTCGGTGCTCTTAAAGTACGGTAAGCAGAAACAATGGGAAAGTCAGTCGTAATCATGATTGACATGTACGCTTTCTTGTAGATACTTTATTTTTTAAGAAAAAGACATTTAAAGTAAATTTGTCTGATAGAAATTTATAACAAACCTCTGTAACATTCGCCTCAGGCTGAAAGTAAACAGTGTCATAAATCGGTAAAACAAAGAGATGCTACTGTGTAAACTATTATATGATCAAATAAGTTGCATATCGAGATTTAAAAATGCGTGGTTACTATTTTTACAATATTATCTTTTAAATAACAATTTTGTGGTAAAAGCGATTTATCAATTAACTGTGTGTACATCAACCTCTGGACGACGTCTTACGGTAATTACCAATCTTTTTCTGCTTATCTGCTTAACAGAAGCGGGGACTCTTTCTGTCTTTTGACATTCACTGATTATCTATAATAGTACCATTGGCACTTGTTGAAACATGTTTATTTGCTTTGGATGCTCACTATCAAAGGTCTTGTCGTATTTTAATGCTCTCGGGCGCGGAATGCACTTAGACAATTGTCAATCAGCTCCTTCAACGCAATTTACCGATGGTCTTTTATTGTAACACGCTGGTACAAAACTTGGAAATATGTATTTTGTCAAAACGTTGTAGAATCTAATCTTACGCTCGTTCTTGATGAAAAGTGCATTAAATAGCTCATCAAATTCATTCTGTTGATGTTATAATTAAATGTCATCGTTGTCAACGCTGTTAACGCTACAATGTATGGCAATCAAACGTCTTCTATTAATTAAAAATGACGCCGAGAAATTGTAATATATATACAGAATATATATATAAACTCTGGAGTTGTGTTTTATTTCTTGTTGCCTCATCGCTTGAACTGTTTTATTCCAAACAACTCTCTCGTTTAGAACTTTAAGTTTGCCGGGGAATTTATCTTCAGTACATAATGTACATATGTTGATAGTTGATTATCTTTTCTTTGCTAATATATACTTATGTTTTATCAGTACAACTCAACTTATAAAAACCTGCTTTAAATTAAAATCTTTGCCTTCTTGAAATCGTACGCTTGAGCCATCCCGAGGTCAAGGGCACCTTACGTACTGGTTTTGGCTTGGGTATTGGATATGCATCAGTTAACCGAATTAACTGCATATACAAATGGCACCTCAAATTACATTGACTGCTAAAATTGCATTGACTGGTAAAATGAAAGGTTACAAACTCTGGTTAGATTTAATTCAGGGTAGGTTTAAGCGACATTTTGAGAACCTTTATTAATCAAGTATACTTTAAATGGACTGATGCCACTCTTTTATGTACAATTGTCATTTCCGCGCAACATATCCGATAATTTCCTACGACGGCCACATGAACAATCCGTTTTTGGAGAAAACGTATCAGCCTTCCTCGTCTTCAAATAGACATAGGCAGCATCATTAGACACATTCGACTATCTCATTTGAGCAATCAATGATCCAGCGACAGACATTCGATAGGTTAGCCGCTGTTTATCACCAACAATCTACAATCTATACAATAGAAGAGATTTCTTGAAAATTATCTCAAATCTTTGTAACAACGGGGACTCCTCTGATCTAATTGTACGTGACAGAACATACGATGAACTCCTAGTCTTGTTTATTTGCCAATCCGTCAGTGGTTTTTATCGATATACACTGAAGTATTTAATTATTAGAATCATCAGACGGCTTTGTTTTGTGGTGTGTTCAAGAGGGTTGCCATTTGCCATTGCTCAAATTTCAAAAATAATACATTTTTTCAAAAAATAAGGCATTACGGTGACCGCAATTGCTTATAGACGATAACAAACTTTGCGTAATTGACCGATCGGTTTAATTATGCTTCCGATAAGTTATATGGTAAAGTCCGACTAATATTGAATGGAATTCGTGTAGTTTTGTTGTTGTTTTTTTATTGTTGTTTCCTGTGTTTTTTATGATGCAAAAAACTGTTTAAAATATAAAGCAATTGAAAATGTGATATAGATTTTCCTAAGATATCATAGAGAGACCACTGAATTGCTTATTTCTTCATTTAAGGTGACAGATTGAACCAATTCTGAGGCACAGAACAACGAAATTCAAAATCTACTGTTCTATTCGTCAGCAATTATTCGCTCTCACGCTTGTTCTGAAGTGTATTTCCAGAAAATATCTCCTTACGACGGACTCACATCTGCATTAGGCCGCTCTAAGATCATTAGTAGATATATGTTTTCTCTTCGAATGCGATGGGTTATTTACAAGGAGACAATTGATTTCACATCAGTGGTTTTCGAACTGGTGTTAATTCTCTCGTCCAGGAACTTGAGCGAACCGGTTGCTCGGAGAATTTTATAATGTCATCATCATCATCATTATTATCATCATCATCATCATCATCATCATCATTTGGCCTCAACAGGTCTTTTTAACATAAATATGTCTCTAAAGGTATTTGGAAACATAAAAAATGGTATTCCAGTCTTAAATCTTCTCTAAAACCCAGTAAAATGATTTTCGTGTGTCATTAAACTCGATGATATTAAACTCACCAATGAATTGACTATAAACAACGATTTTGAATAAGAAAAACATGGTTAGTACTTCATTATGAAATCTACATGTGAACAAAATCGCATAAAAAATATTTCAGCAGAGTTACAAGAGATTTGCTTTTTCTAGGTAGGTGGTCCAATTAATGTCAATAATGACTTGTGAGAATTCCAGATACATGATACAACTTTGCACAACTTGTTGACTAAATAGTGATGGATCAACGAGCGATTATCAAGCATTCCTAATTTTGTAAAACAAATCCACGGAAAGCAATTATATGGCATTTAACATCTACAAACATATTTCCATACTGCAAATGTATTGAATATAGATAAATGTACAAACACGCAAAGAGATAAAATAAAACAAAACTTATAGTTAGCACGATTTGAATATCATTGCTGAGTTTAATTGTGTTTTGTCAAAAGCAATTGATTTAAAGTATAGCAAACATATATAAAGAGAACCGAACTGGATCTTTAGAAGTTATCCGCCAGACAAATAAACCAACAGCATTATTGTTGCTTTCCCTAAGCTCGCACTGTACGTGCATCATATTGGACAGGTCTCTAATTTGTGGAGAGGCAAAGATTATATATTTTGTGCCAAGAAAATAATGGCATTTAAACAACGTTTGAAGACTTTTTGACACTACATGAACAAATCGTGTTACACTTTCAATACAATCAATACCATTTGCTTTAAAACAGTTTTCCAGCTATGTCTACCCACGGTTCTATTGGTGTACTTTGTTATATATTTAAATACACAGACAAAACGTCAATTACATTAGGTACACAATTATTAAACCATAATTAACAAACCATCTTTGTTGGATGATATAAACAACATAGAAATAATCACTATGCTGACATATAGGAAGCCCTTATTTATATTGTTCAACAGAGTTAAGTTGTGTTTCAAGAATATAAAATATTCTTAAATAATTCTCTTTAGCTAACTAGTAAGATAGGCTATATGTTTGTTTATTTTGGAAGTGTATGTTCTGCATACAAAACTGATAATGTTTTAAATATACATCATGAAGATCTGTCTATTCGGATATTGACATTGTTCGATAATAAATATTGTTTGTATGCATAACATGTCCCAATGTTCTCTCAATAAACCAATGATAATATCTTTTCGACGTTGTGGAGCAATACAAATAATACTTGAAAACTTGTTACAATAGTTTTAACCTGTTTATTTATTGTCGATTGGGAAACAAGTTCTTTCAGCTAATATTAGTACCTTTAGACTGTCCACTTCCTGGGTAGAACAAGTACTCAGGTGCTGAAAACCTGGAGCAATGTGCATTAAAAAGGCTTGTTTAAAGACTAACATCAGGTGTAAAGTTTCAGTGTTCGATCCCGGGCCGCTCCGATTCGCGATAAGACGTCTTAACCACAAGATCACGGACGCCCACAAGTGTTAAAATGTTGTTTTTTTTTCCTCGAGATGAATCTATGCGTAAACGTCAAGGTAGAAAATTGCAAGGTGTTTATGCAACAATCAATATTGTATGTGACAAATGCTATATCGCCACCAGTGGATACGATGTAAACTCTTTGTGGAAGAACATACAATCTTTAAAACATTCCTCTGCAGAATCGCAAAAAGCTGACGCTAAAAAGCTGAGTTCGTCGATTATCTAATATACTTTTTTCTTTCGTCCCATATTCAGAATTGCTTAAAAATGCAAAGGACCATTTCCGTACCATTTAAAAGATCTACCATTTTTCCATGGACACCTTTCATTTCTAGTTGTTTGGTTAATACTATAAATTGGTATTACTGATTTCTTTTGTTTTTTATTCGTTAGGGCCAGGAAATCTGAAGAGTTTCACGTACCTATTTAGAGAGTAGATTTTGTTGAACATACGAAATATGAATGTGATGCTTCATTTAAAGGCTAGGTTTAGTTCAGGTGACAACACTGGCTTCCTGAGAGACAAGGTAGATATAGTTAATGGAACAGAAACGGTCCATGTCACATTTAAGTCAGTAGTAATAGCCGGGTAAAGTTACAAAGCCGACAACATCAATGTATTTCGATGCCATAAACAGGCGATTTTCTAAATTAACGTGTCGTTGCTATAGATGGATATATGTAATTGAATAAATAGATAGATAGAAATAGTAGCTTAAGGTTTAATAGATATAACATTTATTTTGAGTCGGCAGGATTCTAACAGGTAGCACAAGCTCCAATGACCTCTTCTGGTATAAGTACCAGAGTTTCTGTGAGATAATATTGAAACGTAAAATGTCGTGGTACCTCTTGTAAAAGCCGTATCAAAAGACAAAGTTTATAAGAAAAGCTTTACAATTAAAGAACAAAACTATATACAGAAATGAATTAATGTTGCGGTTTATTTAGGGTATGCGAAGAGTGCATACAAAATCTAACAAAACAGATTTTACTTTTGCAAATTTTCTAATTTTAATACTTCGAAGACTTCGAGGTGTTTACCCGCTTTTGTACGCCAGTTAGATAATTATTGGTTTCGAAACGTAAAACTGTGTGTATGCGTTCTTAGAAATGAAGCAAAATATTACGATTAATTGTATTTTACCTATATTTATTGTCTTTACTTTACAATGAGGTTAAATCAGTAAAAGTCTTTATGAAAAACTATTGAATATTAAATCACCATGGAATGTCAACTTCAAAGTCCCTTTCCTTCTTAGGACCTATACACTCTTGCAATAACCAATCATGCTTATTTAACAAATATAACCATCTCTTGTGAAAACCGAATTTCAGCCTAATCCTTCACAAAAAGCAATAAACGTCAGCAATGATTTCTATACAACTTATCCTCCTATAAATCAAATTTACGCATTGCTTTGGGAGTTGGAAAATCAGTAAAGAAAACAAGAAACCTCATATTATCAGGTTTTACTACCAAAAGTGTGTGTTTCATTTATATAAGATGCAGTTTTCGAATGTCAGGCAAGCTGTTTTTGTCTGACATTTTGGCTGGTATATTTTCTTCATACGTCAAAACACATCCTTATATCACATTTCTGTAAAATAAAATTTCACGTAACATTTTGGTAAAAATACATTTCTCTATCAAAAACCAAAACAAGAAAAAAAAAACGCAAAAAGAAAGAAACACACAAAATATTAACATATACAAACAAGACAAACTGGTTTGGAAACTGTATTTCCTTCGCCAAAAATACACACAACTTTAGTATCAGAACAACAAATAGCCGCAAATTGATACTGAGGAAGGAATTTAAATAAATAGCGACGACTCTTTCTGAATCTCACATTAAGGCTTCTGATGCGAAATAATTCAAAAGTATTCAACGCGTATAATGCACGCAAATACATATCGGCAAATAACAAAAATATGAACTAAATCGGATGTTCTGCCATGCTCAATTCCTCGCTTTGACAAATATTGGAAAAATATCATCTATTAAATTGTTGGTTGGAGAACAACATCGAAAATAACCTGATATCAATAACCGATCCCTATCAATGTCCGCCATTCATGTGTCCGAATTTTAAGAACTGTAATCACATCACACACATGTTTTCTGCTTTTCTATACGCGTAGAAGGCTATAAAACATTAACACAAAACTAGGCTCAATGCTAAAAAACACCACAAATTGAATCAAATCTACAAAATAAACGACACACCTTTTATGTTCAAGCCCTTTTCGCAAACGACAATTTGATGAGCTTACGCGTTTGCTCAGACACTTACATGTGTCTCCAATTTTCCTCAATTGCATGAAATATATCACCAAATTCAATTTAATTTGATTCGACAAAAGGAACATCTTATTAGAAATTAACGCGACAAGAGAGTATACTAATCACATTTTCACTTCTGTTACATAAACGTTATACTTCTAATTTCTATTTTAAAATCGTGATTCAATTTCAATTGTACAAAATGTTGTAAGATGAAAATGTTTTTCCATCAAGTAGGACTCAGCTTAGTTTTCTTAATTAAATGATATAAATGAGCAAACAAGTGTTTGACCTTTTGGCCACTAACTTCTAGTTTCTTTTGTGTCTTTGGCGTAGTGGTAGAGTCGCCTACTTGTAACACCTCTGAACGCTTAGCCTCTCATCGCGTGGGTTCGGGTCCCGTTTGCGGCGAATGATTTAATGTGGGAAGGTCTACCAAGGTCTTCAACTGATCTGCGGTGCGCCGGTGGTTCTACCCAGGCATTTGTTTTCCTCCACCAAAAATCTGGACGTCGATATAATTATCCCTATTGGTGTTGGAATAAGACTATTTTGATTAACACATTAGAGTTACAGATAAAACATTTGTTATTGTTAACTCACGTCACCTCCTCTAAAATGTAGTGTTACCTATTAGGGCAAGATCTGAAAACTATGTTGACCTTTGACCTGAAATCGACAAGATTAGATTGGCTTTATTCAACTTGGTATTCGTATTTAAATAATTGTAGAAAAAAACTAAGGTTTAAATACAAAAACAAAATTATTGCGTCAACAAATTACGTTTATCTTCTGTATATATGTTATTAAATTGAGGAAAATGTTTAGTGTGACTGAAGACTTAAACAGATAAAGTCGCATCAACGTAAATATCTTCAATAAAATAATAACTAATTACATGTTATTGGCCGGACGTGTAACAATTGTTCAATTTTGTAATAGTCATTTATTTTTACACTGGGTTATATACAATGTAAGGGAAACAAACCAGATGCCAATCAATAACAAATATCTGAATTCGTCACTGATACCAGCATGCTCTTCCCAATATCCCCGATAGCTTTCTATCTTGTTTGTTTAATGTATACAATATTGGCGTAACATCAACAAAATCATTTGAGCCTAAATTGTTGTCTTCGGTAAGGGCACTTACCAAATTACAGACCTGTTCAATAACCGACACAGATCGCTCTGGTATTGGATCAAGCAACGTGATTGCGCCTCTTTACTCGCCTGGTTTATTTCTTGACCAGTTTCGTTTCTTTGAATTTGTTTCTTCTCGAGCGTAAGCGTTTTGTTATAAAATAATTTTTGTCTTACAATTCAGTTCAATAAGATAACGTATTGTTCTGTACTATAAACATGTTTGAAACATGTTTGTACTGTTACAGAACGTTTTTAGGAGTAAATTTGTTTGATTCTTTTAATAATCGTTTAGTTCTACTCTTCAAATTCGTTTTTAAGATCTTTATGTAAAAATATGCAAGTAACCAATTATTGCAAAAGAAAGTATGACAAGGTCCTCGGAGTATTTCATATACTCAGCATATATAATCAAATGTGAAAAGGCACAAAACAAAGGCACCTATAGGACAACCAAACGCAAAGATCATAATATAACCGTGACGAGATGTTATATGAAATAGAGAAAACCTAACAGTTTTCGCCTGTCATTTCTGTTAATACATCAGAGAAATGAGAGCCTCTAGAACAGACTTAAATGAGGAGCTCAGGTCGGCGCCGGACCTAGCCGGACTTTCGCGAAGAAGTAGAAAAAAACTTTGAGATAGATTAAGTTTGTATTGCTTTCAGTCATAGAGGAGAGAAACCTCTTTTAGCTTTTTTTTAGGAATGAAATCATGTTTCGTGTAGATTATAGATTTTAAGCAACGTTATATATTGCAGATATAACTCTTTTGCCTGAGAGTCTGGCTTACGCATCTGTTCTCTCCTATATTTATTGAACGCTCTTTTATAACAGGACAATGGATTTTGACACAATAAAGAAGTTCCAGTTGCTGTTGAAAGAAATGTATTTGTATGTATCCACAATTACGAATATAGAAATACATGTACTGAATGATTCTTATTATGAACAAGTTGGCATGGGTTAAGTTTTATTTATGCGTTGAAGTTAAAAACAATCATGCTCTGCTAGTGTATTTGTTGTTTTAAGATGGCTCATGATTTTAAATTTTACATTATTGTAATCCATCTTTACATTTGTTGTTTTCTTTTACTAATGGAACATGACAAACAAAATAAGACGTGATAATAGATGCCATATTTGTCGCCCTGCAGGAAAACAACCACAACAACTTAAACTGTAATTCTTCAGACACACTTGCAAAGGTCAAAATTAAAAAGTGCACTCAAAATTCTTACCTAAGGGTAATTAAGTACTACTCCAGTCTGAAATTACATTTTAAAATAAAAAATGACATAAGTGAGTAAACCATCCTGTTCACGCTTTTTATCAAATACTATGTACATAAATATTTTTTATTTTTGTTTGTTTCTTTTTCTCACTGTATATGCAAATGCAAGCAATTAATATCCTTGTAAATATAACGACAAAAACGCATGAAGAAATAAAAAAAAAATAATATTGTTTCAAAATTAAGCTTGAAATCGGCTAATTCATTAATTAAATGATAATTGTAGTTCTCTCAGAAAAGAAATATGTTTTTTTTTTCTATCTTTCTCAAATTTATAAAAATGGAAACGATTAACATTATTTGAGATAAAACATTTTATGTCTACGGATATATAAATTATGTGTTAACATGTCAACATGTCAGTACAGAAGTTTCTTTTACAGTGAATATATATTTGGTCAAATATTTCCAAGTAAAATATAACACCAATTTTATTACAGATTCATCATTTAATAAACACTGTACATGTTCAAATTATACGTTTTCGTCAATAGGTTTTAAGGTCTTTTTAAAAAATATTTCAACAATTAATCAGCCAAACTTATTGAAGTCGGGACATCATTAATGTTTTATTATTTTAACCTGTAAATACGCCAATTAATTACAATGGATACATAAAATGAATCTGTTTATGTAATATTTAAGTGACGATGTTTATAACTAAAGTTGTATGTTTATTAGTTAAAGCTAATCCAAGAAACGACAATAAATTGACAATATTTATACACATGTGTATTTAAAAAATATATATACTTGCTGTGCAAGGTAACTAAACTGGTTAAACAGAATAACAGAAAATTCGGTTATTAGAAAGACGGCGTTTGTGGTGACAAAATGTATTTATAGTGTCTTATTTAAAAAGGATATTGAAAAAAAACAAGATTGCTAAATATTCAACACCGAAAACTTATATATTTTCTAACACCTTGTCAATAATATGTGAATTTTAAAATACCATTAATTCGATTATCATAACCTTTGTAAAAAATTGTTATAAATTGCCCTTAAATAATACAAATTAAATAATAGATTATTACAAAATAAATTACTAATAACAATATTTTCACTAGATTAATGCATGCTTTATATAGTAGTTCATGCAAAAATGGACATTTAAAATCAACATGTTAAGTTTACAGCAAAAATAATGGTTATAAGCAGTTTAATTCTTACTAAGCTGAAAGGAAACGCAATAAGTCTTTGAACTATTAGGAGAGTGGTGACCATAAATGGGGACTGAAACAACCCATTCTTCGTTTTTCAGTTGTCACTAGACTACGCTTATGGAAAAATGTGGCTGACAATGAGTAGACATTTGCAAACACTATGTGTATAGCCGTATATGAAGTGATACTTGTTATGTCTCTATGATTATATTTTTTGATAGTCATCCAGAGTAATCTTGCATCGCCACTTTTTAATAGTTCTACAGCTACACCGGAAAGGTGTAAATGAACTTTATTGCATAAATTTGAAAGGTCAAATTGCAAAACATCGCAAAAGCTGTTTCGCTCTTTCTTTTTAGAGTGCACACTGATTCAACATTAATTGGCTGAAAATCCGATGAAGTCCCCTGAAATAGAAGATTATATCATCCAGTACATATAATTAATAACAATATTCATAATCTTAAAAATAAATCTTAATGTCGCGTTGGATTTTTTTTTACCAAGAAAGACGCAAAACTAAAATTTCAATTTTCCTGATGTATTCGTAAATGTCAGATGTGTCTTCATCTTCTCTCATGGACAAAAGTAAATGGCATTATGGTAATGTCTCCAGGTACAGTGTCATCAAAGATGTATTAATTACGTGCATTGGCGTGAGCCTAATCAAATTTATGAACTATGGCACTAATATGATGTTTTTTGCGGAGTGAATAAGTTTTCCTTCTGAAAGTAAATTAAAAAATTGAAAAAAAGAATTATAATTTGGCAATTCATTATTAAAATAAATAAATTCGCTTAGAAATAATAAAATTATATGATAAAACATTTTTCTTTGCGGAAAAAATATTAACAAGTAACAACCATATATCATTGTAATACTTCTTTTATTGTAAAAAATGTACTTTAGAAAATGTTACTATAGTTAATACTATTTATTATACCTTATGGAATAAGTCTAGGTTTTAGTCAGGACGCCTTACAGCCCGGCATGAGTATTGTTTAGCCCGGATGTTAGCGTCCACTTGGAAGTGCTCCTTTTGCCTGCAGTCACATGGCCTCAAGTCTCCATCTACAGGCTCAAAACTATATCTCAGGAACAATGTGGCCACGTACAAGAACATCCGAGATCTTCCGAAAATCTCTCCAGGACAATGTCGAATGCCAACACCGAACGGAAGCCAACTGGATGCAGAAAACATAATCAGGTTTTAACATGTTCCATTGCAATGCACATATTTGAAAGATTTAAAGAAGTTGTAGAAATGTTAGAATTTTGTATCTGAATTACACTGACAGAATGCTATCAATGTCAAGAAATAGATAGTTGGATAATAAAATATCAATATAAAAACAGCAAAATGTAGAAATCGTGCTTAAAACATTATATCCACAGAAAGAGCGTCGCCTTGTGAGAAATGTATATTCATTTTGTAATTTACATCATAGTTACACACATTTTTTCTACATTGACGTCCTGGCATTTTAATGAATAAAGGCCATAGACGAATGTCCGGCCCGACACAGGTCGGTTAAGAGCAGTTAGACGCAGCAGTCAACTGAGTGAAAGGTCGGCGAGTCTGCAACTCAATAAGGGAATTCTTGATTTTTAGACATATAAATACACTAACAATGTTTGCTAAAACTCTCTTTCATAAGACGGACGTATTTCTAAATCAGTTGAGAAAATGAATTTCGAAAAATTTATTTTCTTTCAAGTATAAATCGGACTAATCTAAATAATGTTTTGTTCCGTTTGATCTGTTCACGGACTTGGTCACGAAAAAAATTAATTCGGAGATAAACAATTTGTGTTTGACACCTCTTCATCAACACGTGGCTCCTGTGCAGTAGCTGACCCTGGTCGTCTAGGAATCTCTCCGGTCTGAAAGTCCAAGGGTCTCCCCATACCTTCTCGTCATGATGTACGAAGTCAACGTTCGCGATAATCTAGTATCAGGAAACAAGGTCAAAATAAAATGGATAAGGTTATGGCCAATACTAACTTTTAATTAAATAACTACTAATCAATTATCAATATCAGCAGCTTAAACACAAAATAACAAAGATCCACCACCATGCATGTGACTAACCACTGATTGGACAATTAGCAATCTTATTGCAATCTCAACACCAAATGAGTGCCTTAGCTCCCCCCCCCCCCCACACACACACATACACCACACACATACACACACACACACCACCGCCAAAAAAAAAACACCAAATATGCATCAAATTATAGGAAGGTAAATGCTGAATTCCCATGGTCTAGATATCAGCTCACACGAATTGATGAACTGTCATTGAAAAAAGATATTGCTGTTGTTTTTGTTCTCGCTCTGGAAACAGATAATGTTGTAAGTGAGTTTGCTTACAGATGTGCTCACAATGGTCAAGCGATCTAAGTACAATATCGAGTTGAAACTGAAAACAGATGACAAGACATCAGACAATAGATATATTTTTGCAATCCAACGATGTCCAAGAAACGTGTGCAAAATATTATATTCTTTATGACGCACAATCGCCAGAGATACTGTTGATAAATGGAAACTGTAGATGCTGACATAGGTGTCTTACGTCCACCCCACATTGAAGATGCGATCTTTGCACAGTATGCTTTGAAATAGAAAACAACTCTTTCCTATCACAGGACAGGAATTAAACTGCAAAGAATTTAGGACGTTGCAAATCACGGAAAAATGTTAATACCTGTATTGTATAAACGCATGGTACAAATAAATATGGAGCAATCTATAGAGTAGGAAACATTTGGCAGCTTGCAAGAAGTTCTCTACGAAGATTCCTACGATTTCAACAAGTCTGCATTGTCAGCCACCTTTGAAATATTACAGATGTTTGTAAATTTAAAAGTAATCTGAAAATATCTTGATAACTTGACAGAAACTTCGTAACCAGATGTTTAAGTCATCACTCATGATGGAAGGTAACTGGCACATCTGCTTATGAAGAACTTCTAAACTTCAAAGCAAATCGCCATTAAAGAAAAAGAAAGGCCCAAGAACCACTACACTAATTACCTTAAAATTCTAATGCAGAAAATGTCAGTATGTAAGAAGAAATTGCGTGGCTTTAAGAACGAAGGCGTCACAGAGAGCAGACAAAAATCACTTCATGTTACACTTTGGTTATTGGCTGCTACTTGCTGTCCACCATTTGCTATTGTCTACATTATAGATGTATTCAAAAATACATGGCTGTGATTGAAAGCCAAATTGAATGCTTTCGCAGTAAATACATAAAAGACCCACTAGGAACTGGGCAAACACCTCGTCGACACAAAAGCACTGCAAATAAAAAAATAAATAAAAGATCTCATGAGCGGTCCTAACAAAAACAGACAGTAATCGGAACATCATATGTAGAAAAAAGCCACGATCACTGTAGCAAAAAAAGTTAAAGAAATCAGAAAAGAATACTGCCTCAGTGGTTCTATGTCCAAAGTATACAGGATAAAAGCAATTTCTTCTATATTTAGTATGAATTCTAATATAATTTATATATAAAGTAGTTTATTGTCATGGGTAATTCAAATTATCAAATATCACTTGTTATTAATTAATGCTTACATTTTTTCCATAAAAAATGTTTTAGTCCTGTAGCAGCCTGAATATTCTAAATAGCTAAAGAAAAGAAAAAAATATTGATTTTATAACTGTAAACGTTTGTCAAAGCCGACGAGAATAGAAGTAACACGACGAACGTTGATATTTTAGAGTATAGGGCCCCTTGAGAAACGGGAAAACGAGCCTACCGTTGAACCCTTTTCTATGCTGTACCCCTCAAAGTTAATATCAGCTGCACACTCGTGAGGAAAGGACGGAACTGTTGTGATGTAGCGCATCGACTCCATCAGTACAGCCTCTGTAGAGTATATTACCTCCGTCATAAACAATGTTTCACCAGATACATAATTTTGCTCCAAGAATAATTGATAACATAAGAACAGAACAAATATGAGAATCTTATATAACGCTTTATTCATTTATCAAGATATAGAACAGAAACGAAGTTTTGATTGCGCCCCAGTCAAAAGGAAATTCAATACTTCTTAAATGACACACTTATCTTTATCTCCCGAGTTAAGTCAGTAAGCAAACTAAGAAATGATCGGCATTGGTGGTTTAACATAGATCAAAGTGAATGAAACTTCACATTTTCCTAATATTCTTCTCTGTGACAGTTTGAATGTCAATGGCAACCTCGGGATATCGGATCAGCTTGTGGTTTATATCTTAAGGCATAGTTTAATAAGGAATGCAAATGATTTATTAACAGGTTCTTCACGGTATCAGTACACATGGCTTAAATATGTTGAATAGAGGCAATTGCAGTTCCAGCCAAGACTAGCTTCCTCAGAAAAATGAAAAAGTCGAGATGTTTTTATTTGAGAACAGACGAAAAAACCACTAAATTTAGTTCTTAATCAAAATACAAAATACTCGAATCTTATTAAAATATCGTTTAAGTGTCAGTATCTTACCATATCTACTATTTTTCTGCTAAATCAATAACATTGAGCACTGTAATTGTACGGTTCGAAAATGTCTGTCTGGTCGTTAATGATCTTATAATTAGGACTTTCTGTTAATTTATGATATGATGGGGCTTCTAGATTTCTGACTTATTTATTTATTTACTTACTATATCTTGAAGTCGTCACAATTAATAATGCATGCGGCTGTTTCAAAACAAATAAAGCAAACAAACTGATACCATTTTACCTGTAACGGGACATTGAGCCTGGTCATATATGTAAGGCTGTCTATTGCGGCCCACCACGGTATCGAGTTCTTCTTGAATTTTCTGCTGATATTCTGGGTGGTGCAGCAAACACAATATCAGGTTACACAGACTGGACAGAGTCGTCAAAACCCCTTAAATAAGATACACGGAAAGTTTTTTTCCCTTGATTCATATTTTTTGTATATAGTTACATCACAATATTGAGATATTTTAGCTCAGGAAATTCCGAGAACCTTGTTACTAAGACAGTCTAAAAGCCTACCGTTATAAATCATGTATTAATTACTATTTCATTGACTATAATTTTAATGCCCACTAAGTAAAAGACACGGAATTCGATTTTAGAGTCGATATAACTTAACACGTTGGACAGTGTTGTATTATCGTAAATAAGCGTTTCATGCGTAGAAAAAGTCTGTAAAATCATACTTTCTGGCAAATTAAGTGTCTCTCCAGGAGTTCAGGTATGCAAGATAAACAAACTGAAACGCTACAGAAGTTATGTCCCTAGCATGTCGGCATTATAGCCTTAAGTAGGTCGTTTTGCAGAGTTGAAGAAACGAACTAAGAAGAACAGTTCTCTTTTAAATTGCAGCTTTACCTAACGTCACTATTTCAATGGCTTCGTCAACGATTCGCTCGTAAGTGTAAGTCACATCTCTACCCGCCTTCTCATCTTCCATCTTTTGAGCTATTAAACTGTCTATGACACCCCGGATCTTTCCAGCTGTGTAAGTTTCCTGTAAAATGTGTTCATTCACTTGAGAGAATGGATTAACTGTGTGATTTTGATTTAAAACCTTCATGGGTAAGACAATAAATGGGAAAATGCTTACTGCTTTCTAACGATCAACGGAATATTTAGTAAATTTGAGTTCAAAATATAAGCATGCACAATAAGAATATATGACAAAGTCCTATTGAGCATTGCAACATATACCAAACCCCGTAAAGGCACAGAACAAAGGTATTTCACATGCAAGCCAAACAAAATGTAAGACTAAATTTGTGACATGTTCAGTCTAGTTAACAGATGCACTACCGTGTCAATTGGCTAAATACTATATTTTGCTTTGCTTTCTATAAAGACCTAACCTCTTCCATATTACCAAATTTCTGCTAACTCAGACACTTTGGATTCACTTTTCCAGTAACTGATGTTCATAATAGTAACATTTCGAAAATTGAAAAAGGTCACTTATATAAATGTAGACAAATTGAATAGAACTTACCATTTGCTTGTCGATATATTCTACTTTGATAGTTTCTTTTGCGTTTATTAACTCTAAGTAGACAGTCCTAAAACGGCCAGGTATATGCAGCAGGAACGGAAATTTCAACAAAAGGCTGTTGACTATGGGGTTGAAAAAGAAAACTGTGCTTTTATCATAATCCCAAAATAGGCTTGCATGTTCGTCTGGTATCGTATGACCACTCAACTGTAAAACATATACACTATGATAGTAATGTTGTTATTATTTATGATTGGGATGGAAAAATAATGATTCTGTTGATGGTAATGAATATGATAATTAATTATATGTCGATGGCGTTAATGAGAATAAGGGTAAGTATGCTGATAATGATGATGGTTTTGTTGAAGATGATGGTTGTTCACGAAGTTAACCCCAGTTTACGCACACATAGTATGGTCAAGCACCATAAGGATGTATCAAAATTTGTCAACTGTCATCGCAAAAAGATATTGATGTTGGTATACATGAATTCCAAGCCTAAAAGTTTATTAGTTTAGCAGACTTTTTAGAGACATAATTGCATCATCATGTAAGAAAAATATAAGGAGGTAAATCTTAAAGTTTGAAGATATCTACGCAAAGATTGGTAAGTTTATAAATGTTGCGAGAAAAATAAAATCATAAGGTTCAAACGTTTACAGCAATGTCATTTTGATGACCAATGTTTTTGTCCAGTAAATAATAACGAAATATGTATATGGTGATTAATGACTTATGAATTTTGCTTACAAGGCAACTTCTAATAAAGGCGTGCAAGCGTAAAAAGGAGTACTTTTAATCTTTCCAACGGTCAGATAAATAATGGCATAGGCAACCTTTTAAACAACAAACATACCAGCTAAAACAATTCTTGATAGGAACAAAACTTACCAAAACGGATATGAGATTCGATATAGAACGCTTGAGGGTTGATTCTACTTCGAAATCTTGACCATCAAAGCCATCTATAACACTCACAAGACTGCACAACTCGGTTTGTACATTGCATTCAAAATCTTTAATCCCGTCACCACAAATATTAAGAGCCTTTACAAGTCCTTTCTTTAGCCCTTTATGCAGTGCACCATGTCCTTCTCGTGCCAAACCTACACTTTCACTTCCATGTAAAAACCGCTCTGCATAGAAGAAAATACCTCTGTCTGACATTATACTTTGGTACGGATTTTCCCCGAAAGCTTTCCGGATAATATCTGCAGAATTCAGGCAAACTGTGTTCACATTAAACATTCTCATTTGAAATATACTTCCATAAGTTCTTGAAAATTCGCTCAATTTCTCGCTCATGTTAGCGGCTGTAATATCCAGTGCAGATCCGAATATTGGCCAACCTTTAGGTCCCGGAGGAATCAGTCCATTGCGGTTCTTCTTTGTCCAGAAAAGCAATTTGTAAACGACAAAAAATGTAACCACAGTAAATATGAACGTAAATATCGTCAGCTCCATTTTACAGAAGAAATACTCCCGTTATGTTTGCGCTTCATGTGACAGATAAATCTTTTTAATAAAGAGTAACATAGGTAGAAAGTGAACAATCACACACTTAAAATACTTACAATATTAAATAGACAACAAGCTCCTCTACGTTCACATTGCCTTAGGTAAATATGTTATCTTGCGTGAAACGATTGACTAAGTTTTTAACCGAGACCCGACTTGCTAATAACTTGTCATGATTAAACAAATTTAGAGGATGCAACGTAAACTATTTTCACAGGGGTAGATCTTCCTTTTAAGACGAGCACTTCATCGGCACTCATGCGAGTCATTTGTGCACATAAAGTAACAAGTGGTATTTAATTTTATTTCTGCATGTAATACACATCAACTGTCCTATATTCTATACCCATTCTTCTCGCAAGTGCTCAGATGTAATAAATTATAAAACCTAGCCATAATCAAGGATACCGGATTTTGCCCGTTTGTACTTCTGATACATTTCATAGCAACCAGATGAATCCACCGCATGCTGAGTAAGTGAAACGCAATCTGCAAACAATTTACAAACTACTGAGGCACGTTTTATTATGAGTATGACAAAAAGTTTAAATGCATTGAATTAAAAAATGGCAACATTGTGGACTCGTTTAAATAGTCAATTCAGTGTTTAATGACAACACAGATGCATAATTCTCTCTGAATAAGTCGTTTATATTATTTTTATTATATCTTACTTGTTCGATTATTATTTTGGATTTGAAAAACATTTAGGCCTGTATATTGTCACCGAAGAAGAACGACTGTTTATTATACCTATTGAAAACTAAAAATTCAAAAACATCCTTAAATCATATCTTTACCACAAAGCACAAATCTACTTTTTACTTATATTCATTGAATTTGGTCTGACAATGAAAAAGAATCGTCACTAGTATATATAACATTTTATTAAGATAAGCACCTTATTTAATTGTATATGTAATGGCTACAAAGTGCAATAGAACAAAATTAATAATATATAAACACTTGAGTTATTGTGCGTGAAAGGGTCTTGAAGAAGACAATAATAAAGATAAAAACAACATGTGCTATCATTTATTGACACATGTCAACATTAAATTTTTACTTTATTAGAGGAGGTATGTGGCAGTTTGGATGAAACAATTTTCTCTCATGCCTTCAAATACATGATTGTTGCATGTAAAGATCCCGCAAAATGATGTTTTGTATTCCGGACTGAATCCATTGGCTTTATGGTGAATAGTAGCTTGGAAATGGTGTGTAGTGAAGTTATAGAAGTGATGATGACAGGAGAAATTATGTCTGTTATAAATGTTACTCAGGGATGAAGCCATACAGTTGACACTGTAGCGCATGCTATTCGCAAAACACCAACCATTTTCTTGTACCAATTCAAGTTGTCTAGGTTATGTATGACATTTTACTTTTGCTCCTGTTGCCCCTGACTATTGTTGTTTTAATAGTCTAGACAATATGGTTTTGCTTCTTGCGTGTCAAAGTCCGGGTGCAGATGGATAAGCAGTACTTTCTTACGTGTATTTTAGGTTGAAAAAGATAGTTCCTTAGCATTTATGTTACCTTATGTGCTTATAATAATAATCCTATATTAAATTTAATTAAAATAATTTAATTATCATTATGATTAAACATTATTAAAAGATAACTAAGATGCAGTATTTTAAATCAATTTTAAAAATTATCGGGGTAGTATTTGCCACTTTTGAAAGTATTTTCTATGCCGCTAAATACCAGTAAATACCACTGGTAAATACCGAGGGTTGAATTTACCGCCCAACTTTGCTCGTACAGCAATGACAAATTAAAGTATAACAAATTGCTTGTTATTACAAATAGGTATATCCTATCTGATATAAGCTGCACAATTCTATAGTTTTAAACGAAGACAAATCACAACATACGTTAATGCTCATGTTATATGATCATGTAATCAGTTCTGATGATGATATCTTTTTGTAGCTGAAATCATCAAAGTGCCTATTTATAGATTTAAAAATAATGGATATTTAATGTGATATATTTAAGATTCGCACTGTCGAACAATAAAGTTAGAGTAATCACAGTCTTCATTTTAACTAAAGTATATGTTTATTCGAGCATTATGCATAAACGTCCTAGAATAGTAGCAATATTTGTTGTTACATGGGTACAATCATAGCAAGCTGTCGGATACCACATTACAACCACATACAGGGCGTTCTATAGACTCTGAACTTCATTGGTCTTTGACTCCTCAGTCGAAAGTTTCAAGTGTCAAATTCAAATATCTGGGAGTCAATTTTGTGCATCGTGCATCACATCATTAGGGGCACATACATAATTTTAAGTCACTGATGACAACATTTTGTATTAAATTGACCTTGATGGAAATTACTGATACAGTCGGTAGCTTTTTAGTTGATGTAGGACAAGTAAATAAACAGAATATTTCTTGTTTGTTAATTTTTAAAGTAGCTTAATAATAACAATAAAATGAAAACAACAACAATATAGCAATCAACATTGTAATATACTTCCCCAGACATATTTTCTTTAGACTTTTAATGCAATCCAAAATACTTAAAAACTCTTAGCTACAATGAATGCTCTGTTCAAGGGCGACAGCATGTCAGAACTTTCTCTCTAAGTTCTCTCGTCCTTTCCCCTTGTTTGTAATGACGGCTGATACTGAGAAAAAGATTTCTGATCCGGATTAGATATTTCGTGACAGTTCACAACACTACAAGAATTAATCATTGTCTTCATTGCCTGTAACGGTCAATTAAAAGAAAACTTTATTTTTTTACTAAGTTAAAGTGATAATATTGTGTAATGCTGATATACATGAAAAGGAAATTTATGAATAAACAAAATGCATTAATATCACTCAGTGACTAGAGAAAATGGTCAAAACGAGGAGCAAACTGTAATCAAAAAGAGTTTTCCACTGACTATGCATAACTTACTAATTTCCTATGCGATATCCGGCGCGGGGCCTCATTGCCTTATGAGGCTCTGTACCAAGTTATGTATAAGGTCATTCGTATCATTTCAGTATCTTTTTCTAAAGCTAACACACGAGTTCAGAGAAAAAGGGCGCATTCTGGTGTTTTAGATTCAGATCGCAGAGGAGATATAGGTGGGATTATAATTAAACTCAGATTATTTTAGTCGCATCCGATAGCATTTATAAGCATTTATGTTAGACCTAGTTGAAATTAAAATACGAAATTGAATTTTGATAAAATATTTTCTGTTATCGTATGTTATTGACTCTGTAACGTTTGCACCATTGGTTAATCTATACTTTAAGAAGAAGTGTTTGTCTTCTTTGCAGCTTAAGTCTTGCCTACTTTCCAATTTCTAATGTGATGTACCTTTCATTTACCACGGAATAATTTTGGCAACAGTTTGCATACCTGTAATAACTTACATGGTAAAATTTGCATCGCACAAACAGCACTTTTCAGCGCTTTGATATACATTTCGTCTATGTGATATACAGAATTATATATTTCAGTATACACACATCATTTGTTGATGATTTGAAGATTTCTTAATGCACATTGCATAAGAAGCCTTCAGCCCATTTTCATAGTGGTAAGGAGCGTATCGAGTGTCATTTGTCTTGCTGTACACTATAAAGACCTACATAAAATACACTCACGGCTGCCATGCGTGTTAAAGGATTATATTTAGAGATAGATATGATATTGTGCACTTAAAAAGTGTATATGCATGTATATATATTTGGTTAATCATAGGTTAATATCCAAAAAAGTGACCGAATATTTTTTATTTACAATGTTTGTTTGATAGAAAAACCTTTAGGAAGTGCGAGGTTGGAGTGCTCCACAAACGAGATTTAAGTACCCCAATCGGTCCATTTGCCGACTAACCGTGCCAAGGCGTTAACTGCTTTTGTTGTGTGTGTGCTATGTCTCGTCTTTGTGTTTTTGTCACATAAACATTTACCCGGATTGCCTTTTAGGAAGTTTAGATTTAAATATATATGCCAATTTGATGGGATTTTTTTTACCTATACAGATATAGCTTAACCATAGCACATATCTACACCCTCAATACCCCGATCAGATTCTTCAGATAAAAATATCAAAAATACCTTAACATGTTATTTAGTTTTATATCAAATATCAGTTCATATGAAAAAAGCGAAATGCCATTTATCAAGGGTACAACAAGGTGGTTTAAATGTGGATTTCCTCAAGTTGTTTTTGCAAGCCTTAAAGCAACATGCTTCCGTAAAGAACCGGAAATGGAAACAGTTAACCTATTTAAAAGAAGAATGCCAGAGTCTACATAAAAAGAGGTATACAGCAGTCAAAAGAGGTCATATTTAAATTGATTAAATAGAAAGCAAAAGCTTTCACCGCTAAGGAAAAATATGGAAGTGTTAAATGGGATAGATAAGGAGAAGAGATTTCATTGCCCAACGGGGGAAATTAATATATCTACTTGCCAATACTCTCCTATACATGTGCTTATGCTTCTATTTACTACTGATATATTGTTATGCATCTATAAAGTATAAGAAAATATGAGAAGGTGATATGAGTATTGCAATATATATTTAAATTTGAAAAAGCACGGGACAACGATATTCACATGTCAGTCAAACGTGATGAGACGTGATATAAATAGAGTCAATCCAACAGTTACTGTCATGGAACGGTCACTCGGCAAAATTGGTGTTCGTAAACAGGTTTAACTGAGCCCTAACTTGGCACTTCCATTGGGGTTTCAACGAAGAAGAAAAGATCATTGTGAAACAAATCTGTCAAAAAGATGACATATTCTAGAGCTGACTAATCTACCCTAGCCTGTCTGAGACGTTTGTTCATGTAGAGAATATGATTGCTAGCTTGTTCAAGGTGTTATATGACACTGTTATATACACTTGCCTAATACTTGAAGTAACCGTTAAGGATATGTAGCCGGTTTTTGTTTCACAGTATAAACACAAGACAGACAGGATACACCTGAATTTCTTCAGTAATCACGGTTGTGGGATTTACATGTGTGCTGCAAAGCATGAACAAAATTGGTGACCTATAGTCGTTTTTGCTTGATATATATGATGCAAAACCCTGTTTACAGTATAATTTAATGCAAACACAATTTAAGACCGACGTGCAGGAGCCGGGGCGATAGTTTTTACCTGCAAAAAAGATTGTTCACAATATAGGCTTACATGACTGTAATAATTAGAGCAGGAATGACTGAACGGCCTCAGTGTGCATTACATCACGTTCCTTTTATAACCTTTGAAAACATAAAGGACACTGAGTATGAAAAGAACGCTTGGTATACAATTGCAGCGTGTCCTTTGCGTAACCGTATCAGGCTCTTGTTTGTTTAGAATAATATACAGTGTAAGTGGTAACAAACCTGTTCACTACCTAACTAAAACGTATTATTTCCAAAATAAGAATAGTTTCCGCGTTTAGATAGCATCCTTTTCAAAATCTTCTAGATGTTTGGGTTTATTCTTGTGAATCGTATTGAAATATTTTCTTTTGTAACTATAACAGCTGTTATATCTGTTTTGTTCCGTATAACAGCTTTTTCTTGCCAGATGTTCTTAAGAAGCCAAACCTTTTCTTAAATAAACATTGACTTATTTGTAACAAGAGCTGCTGTTTTACACCATGAAAAATGAATATCTGCATGACTACATGACGAAAATTTATTTCATGAGACCTCCTTACTTAAAAAACAGCAATATCTACAATCTTCCAATTTTGCTTGGGCTTCTTTGAAATACGATAAGGTAATGCATAAATGTTGTTAAAATCCCATATTGTTAATTTAACGTTGGATTTATGTATTGTAACATTTTGTTTTTGCAGTGACATTCAGAAACATTTATTCAAATAGATCAGTTATCTTTTCATTGCTTCCAATTGAGAAACCAAATCAGGAAGTGCGAGGTTGGAGCTCTGTAAAACCGGTTTAAGCACCTAGTCGGTCGACTGACCGTTCCTAGGCGGAAACTGACGGGTTTGCTCATTTTATTAAATGACTCATCAATTTTTTTTCTTTTAAAGTTGACTTGCATGTGAATACATTTTCCCTGTGCCTTTTTAAATGGCATTTGATGCAATGCTCACAGGACTTTGCCATATATTCTTATTCATAGCGACAAAGTTTGGTGAGATTTCTCGTAGACTAAGATCAGCTACGATATTTTATTCCAGTACAAGGTATTCCTCATTCGAATGGATACGTTTCGTATTTTGAAATATTTAAAGTTATATGTTAATATCAAGATGAAAAAATTAACATCGTAATCTACATGTACAATCCCTATATACAACAATTTGACTTACTTTCTTATAACATGACTTTCATATTTTCTAGAAATACGAGCTAATTCTCTTTTACTGTAAAAACGGTGCATCATCAATGACAACTTCATCGAACTGCGTATTATGTTTACTCTGTGCGCCTGTCAGATATGATTGGTTTAGTTTGTGATATGCGTTGCTTCTGTCATTGGCGATTTGTCGATGCTGTCGTAAATATATGTAAGTAACCAAAATGTTCAGGAAAATTTGAATGTTATTTAATTGTTTTAACTTTTTTTCCAAATATGTTCCAAAGTCAGTCATCTATAATTCTTCTATAATTGCATGTGTATAGTTTTCCAGACACAAATTTTGAATGTGCACTTAAAGGGACGACCTTTAGGTTTAAGAAAAAATAAAGTACGCCAAACTGAAATTATATTTTAAAATGACAAAAAAGACATACATGAGTGTGTTTTTTGTTCACAAATTATATCAGAGAATATGTACAGTTATAATTATGATGTTTGTTCGTTACCTTTTTAGTGTAAATGCAATTCTTTGTAAATGCAAATTATCATTTCTATTGTAAATACTATAACAACAAGAAACTATTTAAGAATTCGAATACGACGATAATATAATTTTGAAATGTAGATTTAAATTGACTACTTTATGAATTAAGTGAGTGTTGTAGTTCCATTCAGGAAATATATTTAAATATTTTATTTTTCTGTTTTTTCTAAAATGTATCAACATGAAAGTTAATAAACTTATTAAGGATATAACACTTTATTACTACAGATATGCTGAAAAGACACCAATTGCATTACAACAGGTGCATGTTTTATTCAACATTGTACATGTAGATGCATACATTTAGTTGAATCTGTTATACGGTCTTTTTTTAGATTTCAACATTTTAATAGACAAATTTATTGAATCGCGACAAAATTTTTGTTTTAGGATGTAAAGAAATGCAACAGTTAATTGCAATTGACATATTAATCGATTGCAGTGTAGGTAATATACAAGTGACGATGATCCTTATAAAGCGATTACAAAAACTACCTTGCTATGTTTATAAATGTTAGTAAGACGGGCCCATTGTGTGTATAGGCCGTAGATAAAGTAACACTTATTATGTCATTATTATCAATTGAGGATTTCTAATAGAAGTTAATTTGATAGCCATCCGGACAGATCTTGCGTCGGCAATTTTAAATAGGTCAAGCTTGAGGTTAGACAGTAAGGGTATATGATAAACTTTTTTAATAAATTTGAAAATATAATTTATATGAATTTCGGACAAATAACAGGGCAAATTTGTTTAAAGCGTGTGCGAGTAGTTGTTGTTTGAAACACGGGTCCAACATTATTTAGCTAAAAATCCGTTTCTTGAAATGGGTGAATGTACTTTAGTGTTCATGCAATATTAGATGTAAATTTAAATTAGATTTGTACATAATAACACATTACACGTAACATTGGGTTAAGCACAATCCTTACACATAATAACCATTATTGTTAAACTTTATTTATGCGATAAAATGTATAAAGATATATTTAATATATTTTATATAACTTCTTATTGAATCAGTCTATGTTTTAGTCAGGACGTCTTACAGCCTGGCAGAAGTATTGTTTAGCTCGGAGGTTAATGTTCACTTGAAAGTTCTCTTTCTGCCTGGAGTCACATGACCTCAGGCTTCCATCTACGGGCTTAAAACTATATCTCTGGAACAGTGTAGCTACATACAGAAACATCTGAGATTTTGCCAAAGGCTCTCCAGGACATTGTCGTTTACCAACATCGAACAGAAGCCAGCTGGAACCAGAAAACAAGACCACTTTTGATAATTTTTCCTTACAAAACACATATTTTTGAAAGTTGCAGAAATGTTCAGTTCGGCTTAGTTAAATGGAAGTCCTTAGTATACTTGCATTGTATGGATTACTGCTACGAGTAGCAACCAATGTCAAGAAATGGATAGATGGATCACAGAAATAATAATAATAATAATAATAATAATAATAATAATAATAATAATAATAATAAAAGTAATGATAAACACTCGCAAAAATGAGCATCCGTGCTTAAAATAATACCGCCACAGAACACAGGACGCCATATAAAAACTATTTCGATTTTACGTTTCGAAAGAACTATTGATTTATTTTGTAATTAACGTTTATGTTCATTATGTTCAGATATTTAATAGAAAAAGGCTACAGATAAATGCCAGGCACTCCGCAGTTCAGCAGGAAGTGTTTCCTACATAAAGAGGGTATCCTATATCGAGACACAAATCAAAGCAGTGAGAGGCTAGCAGTCAGAATAGTCAAAGGACGTGGAATTTTAGCGGTTAATGATTGTTTGTTGGGTACATCAAAACACTGACAATCTTCCCTAAAACAGAAGACCTCTTTCAATAAAGGAACGTAGTTTTAATGTGAATTTATTATATATATTTCAAAGTAAAGCTTGCTGTAAGTATAAAATCCGAGTACTTTAGCGTATTGTTCCATTTGTTCCATTAACAGGCTGTGGTCACAATAGACATTTATTTAGAGATAATATAATTTGCCTTTGTCACCTCTTCATGAACTCGTGGCTCCTGTGCAGTAGCCGACCCTGGTCGTCTAAGAATCTTTCCGGTCTGAAGGTCCATGAGTCTCCCCATACATTCTCGTCATGGTGCACCAAGTCACCATTCGCGATAATGTAGTAAAAACACGGTTATCGATGGATACGGTTATGGTTATAATTTGCGTTGTCTACCCCAACACCCCTCAAACAAGTATTTAAACCGCATAGTCAGTGATTAAGCTCAGCAACTTGAACAAAAAGGAGCCACCCAACAGACATGCGACAGAGGAAAAGGCTAATTTGCAGCCTTAGCAGTCGACGAATGTGTGCAAAACAAATAATATTTCGTATGGTACCACGGCGAAGCGATCTTAGTACATTATCGAGTTCTTTCTTTATATAATTACAGAAATCTACTTCAGAGAATGAAAATCGTTACAAATAAAGGATTTGGGATTTCTCCAGCATTTTTTGCCGAAACTGTGCAGCTGCATTTCTATCATTATAGCACAGGGGTACTAATGAGGTTCCCAGGGACTGAACCCGGCTGGTCCATTATACTGACACCGACGAGTCAGGCGTAATGCTGTCCCCGTGGCCCCGAGCGTTAGGAGGGTAGCCAATAGTACCAAGTTTAAAAAACTTTGGTTCGACCCGAGCAGATAATACAAACAAATATGGAACAATCTATAGAGTAACCCATTTAATGAAAGAAATTTGGAAGCTTGTGAGAAGTTCGCGACAGAATTCTACGTTTCCAACAACTCTGCATTGTCAGCTACCGTAGAAGTCTCTTATAGATGTTTGTGGATATTTAATAGTCATCTTCGAAACTCTACATGCATTGATAAAACAGAAGATTCAAAATTTGATTATAGATAACTAGCACATTCATTTATGCAGACGAATGCAGAACTTCTAAGCAGCAAAGACTTATCGCATAAAATAAAAAAGTCCCCAAACCACCTCGCAAATTACCACATTAAAATCCAAATATAGAGGGTGTCCGTTTTCAAAACAATAAAAAGCATGAGCTAAGGAACAAAGGCACGGTAGAAGCATGCATAAAGTCATTTTATTTGCACTATCGTAATTGACGGTTACATGTTAGCCATCTTTTTTATATGTTTGCTATTGTCCGCAGCATTAATACATTCGAAATACATGGCTGTGATTGAAAATGAAAATGAATGCTGACGCAGTTAATACATACAAAAAATCCGCATGGACCTCGCTAAACATATCGTTGACACGAAATCACGGCGAAAAAAAAAATTTCATATAAAGACTCGTTCTATCTTCAAATAAACATAAAACTACTTGTTCTTTTTTCAATATGTGGTATGTATTCTCGAACAATTTATAAGTGAAAAAGTTGATTGTCATAGTTAATTAAAATCATGAAACATTACGCTCTTTCAATTAATACTTACGTAAATGCTTATCAAAATAGAAGTAATACAAAAATGTTGACGTGCTATAGTAATAAAGTGCTCCTTTATAAACAAGAAAAGGAAACTACCGTTGAACCCATTTCTATGTTATATCCCTCGAAGTTAATGTCAGCTGCACACTCGTGAAAAAAGCAAGACCGGCGCTGTTGTAATGTACCGCATCGACTCCATCAGTACAGCCTATGAAGGAAGTATTACGTCCATGTCATAAACAATTTCACATCAGATATTAAAATTGCGCAAAGCTTGTTAATTAAACTTTAGAATATTACAAATATGATTTTGTAAAGCTTCATTCATTTGTTAATATTAAGAACAGAAAGCAACTTCCGACAACTCTGCGACGAAAAGTAAATTCAGAACACACGAAATGATACACAACTTGACACACAAACATTTATCGCCCTTGTTCAGTCAGTAAGTAAACCCAAAAGGACCGCCATGGGTATAAAAGAGGAATAAGAGTGGCTACAACTTCGCATTTTCTGAATATTATACTCTGTGAACATTTTCTTTTATTCTTTTATAATGGTGACAGAAATGTTGAATCATTTCACGTACTTTTGAGAAGTGACGATTATGAATATAAAAGAATCATTGCAATGTATATTTATAACTCGGTATTTTTATGTCAGTAATAATTGTGTTAATTCTTGTATAAACCCCCCAACTTTCTATATATACAACTATATATGGCGGTATATTTTGAAGTTTTGACCCTAAATTCTTGTATTCCGACCTGTAAATGCTTGATACAATGCATTCTTAGTGCTCGCAAACTTTTAAATGTGTTTATATATTGTTAGCTTATTATTGTAGGAATTAATAATGTTATTCTTTATCATACCACTATATACATACAACGTTAAGGCTATATTTCTTTCATATGTTCTATTGTCTGTACCACTTGTATACCTGTAATATGGGCCTGGGGTTAGGTGTGCCAAAACTAGATCGAAGAAATTAACGGAATGGTCGATGAAACCGAATACACGTTGACGGGCTTGTATTTGCGGAAATAAGATTTAATTGCATATGTGAAGTCTGTCAAATCACACTTTCAGGCAAATTAAGCGTCTATCGAGAAGAACTAAGGTATGTAAAAAAGTGTACTAGAGACCCTTTAAACATTTCAGCCTTACCTGCTGTCATAATTTCAATGGCTTCGTCAACGATTTGCTCGTAAGTGTAAGTCACATCTCTACCTGCCTTCTCATCTTCATGCTTTTGGGCTATTAGACTGTCAATGACACCCCGAATTTGTCCAGCTGTATAAGTTTTTTGTAAGATATGTTCAAGCAAGTATGAGTTTAACATAAACCGCCCATGGTTAAGACATTTAATGCAGTAATTGCTAACTGCTCTCTATCAACGAAATAGTTATAAAATTTAGGTTAACTATTGACCAATAGCAAATTCAGTCTAACTGACGTATGTACTTTCTGGTTCGTTCAAATGGTTTTAGGAAGTCAGAATTTTAGAATAATATTTCCAGTGACTGATATTAATATACCAACATTTTTAAACAAGAGTTACATATATAAATGGGGATGTTCACAACTTACCATTTGCTAATCGACATATTCTACCTTGAAAGCTTCTTTCGCATGTATTAAATCTAAGTTGAAAGTCCTAAAACGCCCAGGTATGTGCAGCAGGAACGGGAATTTCAACAAAAAGCTGTTGACTATCGGGTTGAGAAAGAACTCAGTGCCTTTATCATAATCCCAAAATATGTTTGCATGTTCGTCTGATATCGCATGTCCACTCAACTGTGAAACATATACACAAAGATGATGATGCTGTTGTTATTTATAATGAAGATGATAACAAGTATGAAGGTGGTGGTGGTGATAATGATGATGATGATGATGATCATAATGATGATGATAATAATGATGATGATGTTTTTCAATTAATTCCTGAAGTGATCCCCAGTTGACATGGCGCAACTTAGAATGACCAAACGCCATTGTTGTGGAGCAGCATTAGTACTTTTATCATCGCAAAAAGTGTCATAGATGTGTTGTTATAAATGAAGCGCACACCTAAAAGTTTGTTCGCTCATGTGACTGACGTAGGAACATAATTGCAACGTTATTTTGATAATATAAACTTTTCAGTTTGACGACGTCTACACCAGAATAATTAAGTTTAAAAAATTTGGTGTGGAAAATACTTCATATTTAAGGATGGAGTTGAAAAAATGAGAAGCAAATAACTTTGATCACCAATTTCATATTCTGTGTTGTATTGTCAAATAAATCATGACAAAACATGTGTTCGGTGTTTAATGACTGATGAACGTAGTTTACAAGACAATTTCTAATTAATTGTATCAAGTTTATGGATATAATCGTGTTGTTGTTTTTTCAACGATCAGAAGAATGATACAATAGTTTACCTTTTAAAAAAAGAACAAAACCAAACAAGCTTTTAGGTGATAAAGACACTTACTAAGATGGAGATGAGATTCGATAAGGAACGCTTAAAGATTGCTTCTACTTTAAAAGCCTTTCCATCAAATCCATCAATAACACTCACGAGCCTGCGTAACTCCGTTTGCACATTGCCTTCAAACTGCATAACCCCGTCCCCGTACACATTAAGAGCCTTTACAAGTCCTTTCTTTAGCCTATTATGCAGTGCACCATGTCCTTCTCGCGCAAAACCTACACTTTCACTTCCATGTACAAAATGCTCTGCATAGAAGAAAATGCCTCTGTTTGACATCATTGTTTGGTACGGATTTTCCCCGAAAGCTTCCCGGATAAGACCTGCTGAATTCAGATAAATTGTGTTTATACTGAACAATCTCAGTTGAAATATACTTCCATACGTTTTTGAAAATTCGCTCAGTTTCTGACTCATATTGGTGACAGTAACATCCAGTGCAGATCCAACGACCGGCCACCCTTTAGGTCCTTTCGTTTGCGCTGAAGGTGGTAGATAAAATGATAATTCAAATTGCATTACCTAAGTACACGGACAGAATCAAAGCACTGATAGACAGAAACGGAGTTCGTTACAACTAAACTCGATTGAAAATTTCTTCGATGGTGTTTTTCCAAATAAAACGGACACATGTAGTAGGTGAAAAAGCCAAGAAGGTTGTCATCAACTTGAGGGATTTAACTATGTTCCACAATTTTAGTTTATTTAAACTCATCAATCAACTGAAATTTGGAACTTCTTACAGGTGTTTACGTCTTGAGCGTACA
Organism: Sinonovacula constricta; assembly: GCA_007844125.1. Lineage (NCBI taxonomy): Eukaryota > Metazoa > Mollusca > Bivalvia > Cardiida > Solecurtidae > Sinonovacula > Sinonovacula constricta. The sequence continues at coordinate 29,942,236 of CM017565.1, forward strand.
TACCATTCAAAAATGCTAATTGGCTTCAAAGATAAGCAATTTTTTAAAGAAAATATGACAGCAGATAAATTGCGACGTGTACATAACAAACTGTGATTAAACACTTTAGCAAGCGGTTTGTGCACATATTAAAAGTAATAAATATACATCCATGCTCTCTAGGTTCACACAGCTTTATGTAAGTATACTAACTTGCTGGAAATTATTAAATATTTTTAACGGAGACCCGACAACATTCAACGATTAAAGGATTGGAAACGTTAACAATTTTCATTGGCAGTCCCCAGTAAATATAATTCCGATTGAAAATTTTAAAAATGTATCAGCGAAACTCTTTATTGACATTTCGGCCCAGTCGGTCTTTTCCGAAACATAAGACGGCTATGATGGACCCAGCATGTTTCCAAACCAACAAGAAAAGGTATGCATTTTCTCAGAATTAAGGTACAAATATTTTTCTTGTATACCATAACTCTCAAGGCGTCAAATGTTTGGCGTAATTACTGTATGAGTCATTTCTGCCCACGTCAACAGTCATAAACAATGTCATTTATATTTTTCTTGTTTGTTTGCAAAAAGAAGCAGCAAAGTATGTAGTCCTTCATCGCTGTTTTTTTGTTGTTGTTTTTTTGTTTTGTTTATTTTTAAAAATGTCTTCCTTTCTCAATCTGCATTGAAATGGGTTTAATCTGTTGACTGTTCAGTTGACATCACTATGCTATTAACATATTATGTTTAATCAAATACGTTGTTTAACAGCCACAACAAAATGAAACTGTGCTATAACAGAGTTAATTCTTTTCGGCATACCCCTTTACTGCACGAGCACCATTCAGTCCATAGTTTCCTTCATTTTGTCTACGTGATAACTCTATACCAGAGTGTGCAACATACACCTTCAATGCACGCGGATCATTTTGCCACACCGTTCTACATTTGTATGACATACGAGACCCTGTTTAAAATAAGATAGTCATCAAAACAGGTAAACGTGACAGGTTTTGGAATGCAGTATCGCGTAAATGTTACCTACAGTGTACATGGGATATTGCACAGTATATTTAAAGAAAAAAACGATATATTAGCAACTGCTATATACTGCATATTTGACCGGTGTCTGTCTTGCTTTTAGTCTACACTCTACAAGCTAGAACATTCTTTACTGTACATATGTCAGTGTATGTAGTCATATGCGTTTAAAAATGAATACGGTGAAATAAATGAATTGTGTGTCAGTCAATCGAATTACCACATTGTCGCATACTTGTCCTGTGTTCCTGACTTTTTTTTTAGTCAGCCCATATTCATAAGGGTTCGTAGCTTTTATGTTGCTATCAAGAACTAGGGAACATACACGCTTGGCTGCCCTGCCCAATATTATTTATAAAGATGAATATGATAGTGTGCGCATCGTAAGTTTATATGCATATATATAAATTTGGTTAATCATGGGTGAATATACAAAATGCAACTGCGGATATAAATGTAGTATTGCAAAGCTTAATGGTAAGACATATTTTCTACCTTAATGGCCATATCGTATTCTTCAGATGCAAATATCAAAAGAAAGATATCTTGCTGTTTAGATTTCTAAAGAATATAGGTTCGTATAAAAAGATATTTTAATTTCGTCAAGGATACAACAAAGTGGTTTAAATATGGATGACCCCAAATTGTTAATTACAAGCCTAAAAGCAATATGTTTTCATAAAGGACAGGAAATGAACACACTTTGCCTACTTAATTTATAGGGAAATAACATACATCTATAGTTAAGTACAGCAGTGACCAAAGTTCACATGCAATTAGTTAAAATCAAAAAATAAGCATTCACGGCAAAGGACAAATGTGGAAGAGTTTAAGATTCATAGATCCCTATATCAAGGGGGATAAATGAGAACCCAAATGAGTTAATTAATATACCTACATACCAATATTTCCCTTTTTACGTACTTATGCAGGCATTTACTACTGATATATTGTTCTTCATTCATAAAGCATAAGAGAATATGATAGGGTCCTATGAGCATTGCAACTTATATATATTTTTGTTTTTACTTTGGAGATACTGTCACAGCGACCACTTATGATCATTAAAAACTTCTGTTTTGATTGAGGCAGACCTCCAAGACAAATGTCTGGGTAGAACCACCGGTGAATTACAGGTCAGCTAGAAGACCTTCTCACATTAAGTCCATTGCCTCAGAATGAAACTTGTAAAGGCACGGAAATAATATGCGTATGCTCTTGTTCTGGCCAACATGGAGGAAAAATCATGTACAATTATCCTGCGCAGGTTCTGACCTTGTCTAAATACACCCAAACTGCTGTAGCTAGAAACTCAAACAACTCCATTTTGTTGTCACGGTGCCTGAGGAAATTCTGCCTATGAGCAGGAATGGTGTTGTCACTTTCTGCCTTCCTCCATGGTCACGTTAGACCTGGTCTCAAACATAAGGCTGGATGAAGTGTACAAATTACAAAGCATATGTGTCATTTTGTATTTGTTACAATATGTCTGTATCACGACAGATAGTTTAGTAATTCCCAAAGGCTCTTTATTTAAAGGCTCCTTTATTTATGGCCAAAGGAGGCTCATCTACACTTCGTACATTCAGTTCCAGTTCTTGTTCTGTTGGGGAAACATTCGTCTCAAGAACAGATATCAGGTTAATTGTACCTGTATAGACTGCTTCTTAGTACTTAGTATGTTTCTCATGCTGAAATAAACTCCTGCAGATCACACTTTCTGCACTGACAGGAGAAATAAAACAGTCTTAAAAACAGCAGTTTACCTTTTTCATGCGTTTCTGTTTTGAAGGTTCAGCAGAGACAGAATTTCACCTCAAAAGCCAGCGAAAAACCTGGAATTCTGTGGGACCTCTAGTTAAGTGTAATTAAAGACGTTCTCCTGAGTAAGGTCAGCAAACTATTTCTTCCTGGAAACACTTACCCATGACTTGTAGTGCTTCAAACATTTTAATCTACTAAATCTACTAATGAAAGCTTATTGCATATTCTCATGGTGAACTGTATGCTCACCTACCGTATTCATTTACCATCTATCTTCGGAGTACTGGTGTATCGGAGTATCCTAATGGTTCTGTCAGCGGCCTTGGTAATTGTGCTGGTCTGTTCACGGGAAGAGGAAGAGATAGCACATCTCTTGGGAGGCTTGAAAGCGAAATGATCTGATAAGTAAATATAGGCCAGCTGCAACGACAAACCATATAACAGACGTGCAACAGTGGACTTTATTTATTCCGATCCTCACACTACACATGATCTCAGAGGACGTCTTCTCTGCTATCTACTCGATTACATGTAAGCAGCCTTATGGAACTTTAAACCGACAGAAACCATTCTACATTGTCTGAATTGTCACAGGCTTGAATCCCTCAGTTGCACACATTGCGTTCCTTCCCTGTTTCCCCTTTATTGGATACTAAAACACAGAGATTGACATGAGTTGGTAGCGGCAGTGGAAGACAAATTGGGATCAATGTCCCCCACTGCACTTATGATCAACGTTTTGCATATTACAGATGAACTAACAACACTCTCTGCTATATAACTGTTGCATCGACTAATTGAGCTGAGCTATCCAGTTCTATGTCAAAAGGTATGCTGATATATTGCTCAGGAAACACTTTTTGCTAGGTTTCTTGTATTAGCAATAATATAGCGTCTAATGAACAATGAGTTTGGTCTTTCTCCGTCTTTGGAATGTCTATGTGTTTTAGACTTTGAAGGCTCAAATATTGTAAAACTTGTTTGACATCTGAATTTAGAACAAAGAATTTTAATAAGAAAATAAAATAAAATACGTTGTCTGTATCTCCTAAAATAATGCCAACAATATGCAGCTTGCCGGGCGTCTTGAAATCCCTGGTTCCTTCACGTTTTTGTAATGTGTTTAAGCCGAAATATTTATTTGAGTATATGATACTGTAATTATCTCTCTAAATGTTTTATCAATACAATGTATTATTGTTTATTGGGTTTATCGTCTCACCAACAGTATTTCATTTATCTGGAGACGGTGTCCACTTGAAGCAGATATACTGCTGCCTTCACTGTGTATAGCATGCCGTGAACACCTGGCATGACACCACACCAAGTCACATTATCCTGACACCGGGCCAACCAGTCGTGGAACTACCCTTATATTTGCTTGAGCGTAAGCAAGGGAGCTATACCACTACCATTTTAACAACTTTGGTATGTCGTGGCCCGGGATCGAACCCGAGGCCTCCCGTACCTGGAGCCGACGCTCTACCGATTGCGCTACCAGGTCCGGTACAATGTATTATTCATGGAATTTATGTTTTCTAATCACAAATCACACAGCCAAGCAGGCATTTTGAAAATTAGCAGCCATTGTAATTTTCAGCAGAAGTGAGACAATAACATGAAAATGAGACTAGAGGTTACTTATCTTAAACTGTATGCAAACTACGATAGTCGGAGGAAAATACTAAATATTACCTTACGCTTTCTGAATAGATACGATTTAAAGATTTCATGACGGGAGTCTTGGACAACATATCGGTTATTATTATTTAACTACATACAATATTCAAGACAACATTAAGATTACATTTTGAACACATTACTCCAAAATATTTTTTTTAAAAAATATGCGTTGTGAATAATACCTTTTAAACTGAAAGGCGTTTAATTAAAATAAATGGCCGTTATCTTGATTCATTGTTGCCAAAGCTATTGTTTTAATTTAACCAATGCCAGAATATGTGCAAAGTTTTATGTTTGTGTCACAAACTGAAATATTTTATTAGTATTTAGCAGTCACTCATCTCCACTACAAGACAGCTTAACCTTCAGAGTAGTAGCCTGTTCCTTATATGTAGGTCAGGTATGTTTACACACTGCCGGATTTTTTTATCTTATACAGCCACCATAATAGTGTAAACCACAAAGCGAACGATTGACCGACGTCACCCATAACACAGCCGTCTTCAAATTCCAGAACTCTATAGATCATTTCTCTTTATTCCCTCGCTATAGCTTAGGTTGTTGGTAGTGTTTGTGTTCGTGTTTCATGCGGATGATGACTTCTTGTCGGTCTTCTATGCTCTACACTCCCAGTTGTGCAGGAGGTCGCTGGCAAAGCAGCATTTTACTGAATGGTGGCTGTTCAGCTTTAGGTGAACTTTAGCTGTCAAATGAAGTTTCATAACCTTTTATACGTTCTTGAAAGACCTCTGGCGTCTAGCTCTCGTCTAATCGACCTCTGACTTCAAACAGGAAGTGAGGCGCACATTGCATAGCGGTAGAGTCGGCGATTTGTAACTCTTCTGACTATGTAGCTTCCCACCGCGTGGTTTCGAGTCCCGTTCGGGGTGAAGGACTTAATGTGGGAAGGTCTTCCAGTTGACCTTAGGTGCGCCGTTGGTTCTACACAGACATTTGTCTGGGGTCTTCCCCCACCAAATTCGATATTATGATCATAATTGGTCGCTGCTATCTCAAAAACAAAAACATCAAACCGGAAACTGCAGCTCCTATAGTCTACAGGCATCTGTTGCAGGATTTATGCCCTTTAGCCTTTGCTGAACCAACAGCTGACTGAAAGGCAGCAATGTCCGATAATACTTGGTCGCGATCAACGCAGTCTGCGAAATCATACACCACCAAGAGTAGTTCTGCAATGTTGACACACTTGATTAGGAGGAACTTCATAGAGTTGGCACTAGATAGCTTTCACTGTGACTGTCTCAACACCTGGAGGAACAGAGGCTGTTGCATGTGTTTTCCCTCTATTGAGAAACTTCACAAACTAAGAAACTAACAAAGATAAATTGACCTCTGCTCTGCTGCGCATTTCTGTACCCCTGATGATTAACCCCGGATATATCATCAACTTGCAAGTAACATCTATTAGTCGTAGGGTTGGTCAAATCTTTTAACCGCAATTCGGACAATTCGTTACATTATCATCATGTTACTTCGAAACTTGCATGCTGAAAAATCAATTGTTCATGAAGGAAGATCCAAAGAGAGAAAATCAAACGCTACTTAACGGAACGGGAACGGTCAACTGTAGTTATGTGGTATGGTAGTCCGCCGTAATGCCGTCGTAACATGATCAGCTTCTTCACTTATAGCGTATTATATTGGAAAGTCGCCAGATTAAGTTAAAAAGCCTAAATAACAGTAAAAAAGGAATATGTATTTTATTAATTAAACAAAGGATTTATGCAGTAAACAGAGGAATTTTAATGTTGATGGCAATGAGGTCATTGTTGTGCAGACGTATCGTTTTAGATAATAATGACATTAAAAATGCATGGTCTCCTGAAATCTCTTGGAAAAGTCACATCAAACGACAACATTTCCATGAATAGTTTTACAATTTACGATACAAAAAGCTTTGTTAAGAAACGTATTTCCGCTGCGGCTTTTATTTCAAATATGTGGACATTGCATACGAAATTACACATTATAAATTATATCTTAAAATCTCATGATTTTAGATACGAATCGTCCAGAGGACGGAAATAACCAAAGCGTTTAATTGCATTTGAACGCTAACAGAATAATTGTTGGTTTCATAACGTGAAATGTAGTCACTACGTCCTGACCATTTAAAGCGATCTATTTTTTAGCTAATTTGCGGTACCTATAATTGTCTTTATTCAGTTTAAAATGAGGTTACACGAACGAATGTCTATGACACATTAAACTAGCATAAATGTCAATATAAAAAGCTTATAAGACAGACACGATCTTCTAAGGACCGAAACCTGGTTTATAAACAAACATAACTACCTATAATGAAAACTGAACTTCTGCATAAACCCCACAAAGCTTTTAACTTTAGTAATACATTGTATATAAGAATACTATTATCTTAGTCACAAACCTGCTTCCAAACATTAATATCATTAATTACTGCTCTATACTCCTTTATTCTGGGGACAAAAACAAACATACATCTTGGCATACATTTTATCATTTAAGTCTTTGTATTCGGTTAAGTAGTATAACAATTTATTACATATTTGATATATATTTTTTAATTTATCATTGAGTCTCATAGTTTTGCTAAATGTTAGGTTTTCTTTCTTCATAATGCTCATTTTTTCGGGAAGAGAATTTTACATAATACGATGTGTTTTCTTTTCTCTAAAATGAGCTATTAAATATAAATTTGCTTCAAGACGTCAAATAATCAGTGCCGAGCGTGAAAGTAATATCTAAGTTGATTACTTGGGGGATTAAGTATAAATTTAAATACAAGTTTCGTCAAAAGGAGGTTTCAGATGAATGTAAATTAAAAATTTAGAATTAGATAATAAGTTTCGGAATTCCCGCCGGAAACAGTGAAAAAGTAATTTGCGCGATGTAAAACCCTACAAATCGTTCTTTGTGTGTACTTAGGTTGAGATTATAAACAACATACATATTTAAGAAAAAAGAATAGTTCACATTCAATATCTTATTTGCCCATACACGCCTCTTGAAGCACATTGAAATAATAAACTTACATATTTGTCTAAGATATTGTGATATGTTTTGTCTTAAACAATTTCTTTTAGAAATGTCACATTAAGTAAGTACTTTCTTTGTGACTGGTATTATACTATGTTGTTTTTAAACATAATTAAAGTATTATAGAAATGGACTGTATCTCAGTCGGTCAGCTTGTATTCAACTTATCTCGTGGTCAACTGGATTTCGAAGTGCGTAAACATTTAATATACCTATGCACTTACAGGGTTTAACACCGTTTACACCATTGGCATTAAGGATCAACTGTTTTGGAGTTTTCTGAATAATGTAATACATGATTTAAAAAGCACACGACAGAAAGACATCAATCAACGTTACTATGTCAATTCAGTGGAGATAATTATTTGGTGATATCGCAAGTATTGGAAGCCTACTGTCTGTATATTTTATAAATTGTTGAGTAACCTTTATTGGAGCAGAATAAGAATGTTATAGCAGACGACCAGACAAAGTTAGCACTTTTTGATGTTTTATCTGCACTTTGTGGGAAATGATTCGTCTTATATTTTTTTCACTTTTTAATTAACTTGTGTGTGTCCTTGTCTAGTGGTAGTTGATTTTAAATTTATGTGGCAATTTCTATGTGACATTTTCCATTTCGTTTCCTTTATGTTCATTTTTAATAATAATGGTTTTCTCTGGTTTGAAGAAAAAATAACTACTTATTGAATATGAATTCAAACTACAATGATTAAATGTCTCATATAAGTGATGTGGGTGAATATAATTGCTTAAATTACAGAATGCAATTACACAAGGTAAAAAAACTACTACAACTGATCAAATCATACAACGACATTAAGTATATGGCTGTAAACACTACTTTTATAATAACATATTATAATGCATTATACAAATATATATTTATATCTTAAATCGATTAATACAACTAGGAGTCATTGTGCTGTTAGCATACTGCTGGTTTTATCCCTTGACTTAAATCTGTAAATGATTGCTTTAACGCAACTCTAGTGATCTTTCCAGACAAAATCTATGTGTCCTCCATTTGAACATCATATACGTTAGTTACAGGCATACAAGAATATAAACCCGACAGTTACCGCCTTGGAACGGTCAGTCGGCAAAATGGGCCGACCGGGGTGCTTAACAACCCTTATAGGATGAATTAAATGACAACATATATTACATGCATGGGGAGGTTTTTAGGACCGCCACACTGCACAAGTAACATTGTTGTAATCATGAATAAGAATATAAATCCGACAGTTACCGCCTTGGAACGGCAATATGGGCCGTCGGGGGTGGTTAACAACCCTTAAAGGATGAATTAAATGACAACATAGATTAAATGCACGGGGAGATTTTTTACGGCCGCTACTCTGCACAAATAACATTGTTGTGATCATGAATAAGAATATAAACCCGACAGTTACCGCCTTGGAACGGTCAGTCGGCAATAAAAATAAGCGAAAATTTTATTTTATCTTTTAAATTGAAACAAATGCTAAAATTATTTTGTTTTGTTTTTTTGTTCGACAAAAAAAAGGTCCAGGTTCTGGGTATTTACTGTTTATTTTTCGCGCGTTTCGCCGTAAAAGGGGAGTTGGATAAAAATTGGTTATACGTCTAATGCAAAGGATTTTAGAAGGGTCTGGTTAATTAAAAGTCTTCAGTAATATTTGCAAACGTCACCATCTTTATTTTATAATAGTATTTCTCTCCTCCCTGGGCGTAAACTGCTGGTATCTAATATATATATATATATATATATATATATATATATATATATATATATATATATATATATATATATATATATATATATATATATATATATATATATATATATATATATATACTTATAATACAAAAGAACAATAAATTCAATACGAAAGTACGACACCGTCTTGCCCCTATAATACAACTTATTTTCAGCAACTACGTTAAGTTAAAGAATCACAGTTTACGTATTAACCCATTAGTATTATCACAAACCATATACGAATTATGTTTGTAGCGATATTATTAAGTCCAATAAAAGGACTGTAAGGACTTGGGGGCTACTTAAGTGATATCAAATGAAATGTACTTAGGATTCCTTTCAAACAGGATTATTAGTTTTTGATATTTGCCAGTGTGGTATTCAAATAAAATTGGCGAGCCTTTCCTTAGACGAAAATACAATTTAGTTGCTTGAAATTGTTCGTATACTGTGTATTACTAGTTTCTTTATTGAGTATATTAAGTATAGAGCGAATTGTGTTTTACAACTGTGATGGTTTGTTTGGAGAACACATAATATTAAATAATAAAACATGTTAATAAAATTTGAGAGAATCACAAACTATTCACGACAGTATTTGCTTTAACTCGACAAACTGAGAATTAGTTGACAGAATCATGCTCAGCTGAAAGTCAGTGAGTGTACAATGTCTCTGCATTCTTACCACCGAATATATTTTAAAACAATAACATAAAAACTTCTTCATGCAACATGGAAAATATGTTTATTATAGACAAATGAAGGTTAAAGAAGCTACACTATCTTATTTATCAACAAAACTATTACTGAGATGAGTAAAAAGCAATGAACGTATAACAGTTGAACAAAAACAAAAACGGACAGTGATCCATTGAGCATACAAGAACGTTGATTTTGTATATTTTTATTTCATTTTCACTGAATATCATTTATTGTTGTATCAATTTGTTATCGACAACCCGTTCTTAAAATATGAAATTAATCAAGTACCTTTATTTTAATATTAAAAATTGTGCCAACGGATAGGGTTATCTTTAAAATATAGACACTATTGGTGGGCATTACTATTGTACAAATATTTTTTCTTTAAAGAAAAATAATGTAATGTACATGTTTTATGTATTTACTCATTTAAATCATGTCAGTTTACAGGCTTGAATATTGTCATCAATAATCAATCGCTTACACCATCTTGATATCAGTAGAACAGTGCATCACTCACTGACAAAAACTATTTCCAATGTTAATGATAAAGTTGTACTTTGTTACTTTATGACTTTATTGGAAACACTTTGTCTGCATCAAATCAGCATAATTACATTGTTTTTGCAGTTATTTTATTGCTGGCACTCAACAAATTACATCTCAATTCAATAGTCGACACAAACAGTGCGGGTCGAGGGCTTTGTAACATCACCACATCATTTCATTCTGGCAGATTGCTTTCTAGGCGCCAGATTGGTTTTCTCATTCCACATTGTTTCTTCATGATTGTGTACACTTCAAGATAAACAAATATTTGTTTTTATGATTGTGTAAATGCTGTTATTGAGCATTTGTTACTGTTATTGCGTTGTTTCCTCCTTTTTAGATGCGCTCCAAAGAATTGAGTATTGTAGGACATGTTTGGCTCAAAATTAGATCAATGAGGATAATTGACCTTAATTGTTAGACACATATGTTGTACATCTTACATTCTACGAACTAACTTAAAGGTGTCATTATTTGTATATTAATGTGTACAACTTTTAAAATAGTGACATATGCCTGGTTGTTTACTTCTACTATGTCCTTGCAATAAATATGTAAATTAGATATGCGAAGCCGTCAATAACCTCATTCATTTGTATACTCATTTCTTCAAAAGCCTGGATGATTTTTTAAATAAAGTGTCAGTTAAGTGGGCTCGCAATTTCTTGTTGCGATCGACACAAACATTTTCACTTTAGAATTGCAAACTGTATAGTTTATAACCAGTAGTTCTGCGCATCATTTTTCCTTGGATTGAAAACACTCATGTATTTGAAGAAAATATTGTTTCAAAAAATATTTACAATTTTCACTTGCTTCTTAACTGTAGATCTCTAGAAAAAAAGTGAACCCCGTTTGTATTTTGACATGATGCAAATAATAAGACCAATAAAAATATCAGAGCATCTAATCCACCAAACTTCCTGACCAGACCGAATAAACATCAGCACCAATCATGAATTATGTGAAATCAATTGTTGTTGTAAATAAACCCATCACATCCTATGAGACGTTTTTCGGAGAGAAAACATACATCTAGTTAATGGAACGTAATTTCCAGCTAACATTAAGCGGTCGTTATATGGATAGACCATTTGAAGATATCGAGACATGCAATGGATAACCGTTTACTTAACTACAAACTTATTTCTGTCGTGCAATTGTGCAAGTGAGAAAATATCTTCTTTAACCTGCTGTATGCGATTCTTTTTTCTAGCAGATTGATTTATAAGCCATGGTTTCATATATTAATTCAGCTTTCTTGTTCATGCTTTTTATTCTTTGTATATTGTTTTCTACAAATCCATTAATAACTGAATTCCTTTCGTCAAATTTTAACGTTTAAGATATCATTGCTATTATATAATTATAATGATATTTAATTACTGTTAAGTAAGTAGGTAGTTGTTATTTTATCCGCAAACTACCTGTACTACTTGTTCCGTAAACACAGGCTAGCTTGTTTTCATTTTTAAAGTAATTATGCATATACTGAAATTCAAAACTGAACTTTATTACTTTTGTGATTTACATACTCAAATTTAAAATACTCACCATACATCGGGTTTCAGGGAACATTTTAACGACGAGTGGTTGTAAAAAATATGTGTACATACAGAAATTGATGAGATTTGCGGATTAGTGAGGCCAAGTTGATTTGGCACCTGCACATCTCTCTTCGGGGTTACTGATTCTCTTTCGACCTAGTGAGGATAATAAAATTAATTATATCAATCGGAACACGTTTCTGACCGACTAACAGCACATCTTTTCAGAATCATTATGTATCCATTTTTTCTTAAAGTTGGTAGTAGTGGCTTCCCTCCTAACGCTCGGTGCTAAGGGGACAGCATTACGCCTGAATCGTCGGTGTCAGTACAAATGCCGGGTTCAGTACCTGGGCACCTCATAAGTGCCCTTGTGCTATATTGATAGAAATGTCGCTGCACGGTATCAGCAAAAATGCCGGCAAGTCCCATCCCATTTTTTCTTGTAATTGAACGACGGGATCTGAAGAGATAGTCGTATTAACGAAGCCTCAAATATTCCTCGTGACCAGGAACGTCCGTCCCTGTGCACATGTAATACAATCTTATAGTTAATTGTGGGGCCTTGAGAAAATATTAAAATCTATCGGTTAAATTAAGATATTCAGTTATGTCTATTCCATTATAAGGTCATACACACGACAATGCCGTCCGCTTGCACAAACAATATTTCTAAAAAAAAGTTAAAACGTTAGCATTTCAGAACTATCATCGTAATGTCCAAAGTACAGTGTAGACTGTCATCGGCTATGTAGGTGCAATCACACACCAGTCTTTGATTTCAGTGTCATTCTCTTTTAAATAAAATAAATGTTTTGTGTAGGCACTATTTGTAAAAATGCGCGATAGACGTCAGATTTCTAGGTATTTATATAGAGATATGTATTTATGTTTGTTTAATTGTTTATTTTCTTTCTGTAAACCTCGCCAGTTCAGACCCAGTGTGTCTTGCATTTTAGTAACTTACTTACCTCTTAAATTTATGTTGGTTATGTCACATATCTAACATGCCAGCAATTATTGTGATATTCCCTCAAATAGATAATCTTGTTGCTTTCTATGCACGACATGTCATTGAAGTGTTTTATCGGCATCCTTTATGTTAGATGCAGGAAGTGTCCTCGTCCATGATATCTAGACAGAAGAGACAGAGTTAGTACTTGAAAGTGGTGTTTGTAAATTAATAGTCAATATAAATCTTTAGTAAATCGTTTATATTGGAGGGACATGGTGGCTTTAAATTTGTCCAGAAATGTTTAGTGACCAAGTAAAATGATCGATTACAATTGGGGTGAAATAGGTATGGGTTCAAATCACGAGTTAGAATAGATGTTTAATTTCTCAGTGTGTGTATCTTAAACATTGATGTTTTATATTTATTTCAGTAAACATAATTTGGTTTACACCAGTCTTTCGTTAACTTTTTCATTCTCCTTGCTTCGTCAGGTTCTTTTCTATTTCTATTTCCCGAAATCTATTCGGAGAACAAAAACTGCAATAGTGAATCAAAGTAAACAGTATTACTTCCACGAATTATTCACCTAATAATTGCTGCGCTTAGAAATCCATGAATATAATTTTAGCTAAGAGGAAAATTACCTTTACCTAGTAAAAACAAGCACCATTTATTTACCAGTAGGCAAATCCTACGCCATCTCCCAAACTTGATGTAAAAAAGCCATATAACTATTTTAAAAGAACGACCCAAAATGATGTCCTGCTTGTCGTACCTAATATATTTATGTTTAGGTGTGGCACAGTATATCTCAATCTAATCTCAATACAAAAATAATAAAACATTTTTTTTATAGAAACTCTTATTAATTTTCCAATATTTTCACTGATTGAAATACCTACCAGTATCCTTAAGCCATTTGTAGCTTTTTAAGGTATAAACGAGATTAGGTTATAAGATAACAAATCGGAGGTGCAAGCTTTATGAACTGGCTTGCGGTAGGAGTCGTGTTTCTTAGATCTACATATTATATATTTTGTTAACATTTAAGACATAAATTTTTAGCATCGATTTAACTTTCCTTTAAGGTAAAACAATTCCGATACTTCTTTTAATTTATTTTTTTTTTTGTAATATTGCTATTATAGCTCAAGCGGTAGAGTGTCGGCTTGTGGATCGGGAGGTCTCTGGTTCAAACCCCGGCCGGGTCAAACCAAAGACTTTAAAGTTGGTCGTAGTGCCCCCCCCCCTAAACAGTCGGGGCTTAGTGGACAGCATTACGCCCGACTCGTCGATTCACTATAATGGACCGGCCGGGTTCAGTACCTGGGCACCTCATAAGTGCCCCTGTGTTATAGTGATAGAAATGTCGTTGCACAGTATCGGCAAAAAAATCCGGAAAATCCCAAACCCAATATTGCTATTACAACTTTTAATTATATGCTGTTTTAGCAGTTTTTCTACAATAGTAGATATTTTAATAAACATGAATCACCTTATCTAAGATTCATGTTTAAAAACACAGGGCATACTCTGAAAATACCAACTTCATTAAGATATTTTCGCTACAAATATTTAGCCATCATCAAACTTTCACAACATCCTCAGAAAATATGAAATTCTTTAATTTTCAAACATATTAACTTTTAAACACTTGCATTTTTTCTTGAAGCTAAGACAAATTGCTAGATAACACCAATTATAAAATATTTAAAATTAGACGAAAACATTATACTGTGCAATTAGGCAAGCTATTTAATGTGCTTCCATCGATTAAAAAAATCTAAGTTTCTCAGTGATTCAATGATAGATCACCTTTCGGTTGTCAAGTTGAAAGACTATTTGCATTTTCACAACAAACGAATGACAGAGAAAATGCGAAACTTGTTCTGCGAGCTAAAGGAAAGCTTTCAAAATCGGGTCATTCTGTGCATCGTGAACGGAGTAATGGCGCAGATTGAACCGATGATTTGTTTTCGTTGGCACCGTTTAGTAATGGTGACATGTACGATTTCTGGGTGTTTAAGGCAGGAACAAAGAAGGGCAAAGTCATATTTTAATGATTAAAATGTCGGATGACAGATGTTTCGCTACCCAGATATTTAACAACTGATGTGTGACCACCTAGGTCCAGGATGTTATTAAATAAAATTGTCTTTGTTGTCAGTTAACAACCATCGCCATTTTGAACTATTAAATATAAAAAAGTATTTGTTGTCATTGTTCACCTTTCTTGAACAGTTATTGATATTTAGTATATAAGTTTAATAAACAATCAGAATGTACATGTTATATATTTTAAATTATTATAAAATAACATGGTGAAACATTAAATATAGTGTCATGTTAAAATGTTATTTTTACATGCATGTGTACACATACACACACGCACACGCACGCACGCACACACAAACACATACACACACGCACACACACACTCACACACACACACATACAAATGTCACTAAAACGAAAGTCTGACTGTCTTTAATTGACGTAGACCTTTAAGGTATTTTGAATTGGTGATCATTTGTGTTAAACAAGTAAACAGGTGTAAAATCAAATGCTAATCTGCCGGTATGTTTATTGTTTCGCAAATTGATTTTACGTCACTTATCAATTAAATATGTAAAGGTTAATTGTTTTCTGGCCATAAATTTGCAGTGATATTTAAAGGTATTATAATTCATTTCAAAACCATTATTTATATTTTTATTCAGCAAAAACAAACACAAAATTCACTGCTAACTACGGTGAGTTTTGGTAACTACGGTAGCGTACGTATACCTACCATCTAGGCAACTACTATTAACATTAACCGCAGACATATTATCATAAATTATTTTACTAACCAAGGTTTCAAAGCATACAATATGCCAAATAAAATTATACATTTTGCCAAATAAAATGAGTGTATATAAAATATTTCGGTAAAAATTCATATTATTAATCTAATACGATACAATTAAAGTCAATTAATTTACTCATGGTGTGTGTTTGTGATTAGAAATTAGTTTATTGATTGCTGACTGGTCTTGTTAGAAGTATGAACTAACAATACAGGGTGTGAAAGTGATCGTATAGTGCCGCCGTAAGTAGTGTTTTCAAAGAGAAAATAATTGTCTTATGTTTTCTTTTGTATCTTCCTCGATGATTTTAGAGCTTCGAAATATTTTTAACTGTGACTCTAAAACAACTCGACAATCCTATTTGTTTCTTATGTAAGCCATGCCTGACCTGTCACAGTTTGTGAGACATAGGAATTTTCCGTGATTGCCAGGATCATACTCTCTCAGCTTAATAAATATCAGACAATTTTAAAAAAAACACACAACATGTAGAAGACAATTAGAGGACAATATGATACGTTTCTCGTGAAATCAAAGAGAGTGTTAATTGGGCATTTTTCTTGGTGGGGTTGATTTTTCGGGTTGCTGCGGACTGCCGCGGCATAAACAGGAAATCGATGTAAGGAAAATCTCACCCCAACAATCATTTTACCATAGAAGTTGCCTTTACTAACACAACAATAACCTCGCTTGCCCATTGACTTTCTTTTTCGATGTATTGCTAATGACGTCAGTCTTTATTACACTTCGCTTCAATGAACCGAGTAATGTGGGCGTTCAGATTTGGCTGACTTTACCACCCGCAAGTAACAGGTGCGCGTTTTCCGGCATTTAAATCTCAATTGAAGAGCAAAACGTAGCGGCAGATAAATCATGTTTTCGGAAAGGACTATACCAAATAATGACAGAGGTCATTCGTATCATCTCTGAATCTCAGTCTAAAGTTACCGCACGCGTTCGCATAAGAATGTGTAATCGGAATTTAGATTTAGATCGCAGGGGTGAATTGTGATTTTTTTGCATACCTTTAATCACTTGCTTTGATAAATTTTACGCTCAGCAGCGATTTCAGCGCTTTGATAGTTGCTGTTGTTATTGTTAATTTCATATAAAACCTGTGTATCCTTATTGCATAGACATATACCGAGGGGAAAAAGTTTAGCAAGTTTAAAAATATATAACTTTTGGAGTACTAGCATGGAAGAAATCGTGAAATCAAATATATACCACGAATAAGATGTTTAATTGCAGTCGATAGGCATTCTTCTCATTCCATTATATTGCTAGATAAATACATCATCGTCGACTGCTGTCGATTGATAACCTAGATCTATGTGAACAGCGAAGCACAAATCTCCTCTAGTCATTGCAACCAGGTGTTTAGTATCTAAGCCACGCTGCAGAGATAGCTATTTTTAAATTAAGAAAACCACGCGACATCTTACTTTTTTATCACGTCATATTGTCATCCGGGTAGTCCGCCATGACGTCGATATCTATTTTTAGCAGAGATCATATTCGTGCTTCTTTATAGATTTTGAAAGAATGCACATTTAGAGAGATTTTTGTACTGTCTGTCAATATAGGTAGCGTTCAAAACCGTATTTACTTAGAAAAAAAATATGATTTTATTCAGAAATTTTGCCTAAATTCTCCAAACGACCGGAAAAATATCTTTAAATGGATCTGATAGAGACACACTTTCGGATACCACCTTCGGTATGTAAAGAATGCATTTTCAAAAGGACCTGACGCAGGCGATACAAGATCGACTTCGACACGACAATTGGGCAAAAAACACGCAGGCAAGTTTTATTTAGGGAAATCGCTCAAGCTCAAGTGTGCAGCATTCTTGATTGGTTGGTGGTCGGATTTATGTTGAATTGTGATTGATTATCGCTAAGAGTATCGCTTGGACGTTAATCCGAAGTCATAACATATACATATCAATTAGGAACATTTAGTTACCACTACACTATGGATTATTGCGAACTTTTCAAACATCAAACGTTCAACTACGTTATTGTAGTACTTAACGATCTTTGGACATGTAACCATGACATGGATATAAATCTTAGTAATGAGAAAAACGTGTTTGACCACATGTTATAAAATGAAATATGATTTTGTCTTCAGCTCTGGGCACACATAAACACTACCACATGGTGAGACGTAATCCATGTGACTTTCTCGGTAATCTTCTCTGGGGAAGTTCGAGTATATGTCCACGACGAACATATGTTACTTACATTTTCTCTTTTACTTTTATGAAAAAACTTCAAAACGATTTAAAATTTAGAACATTGAATATGAAGGTTAAATTATATCATAATAGTAGTAGTATTCATCAGCATCAAAGTAATAATCACAGTCATAATCATCATCATAAAAATTATCATCAGTTACAATTAAGCCCAAACAAAAATGTGTCCCATTATTACACATTGCTGATTTTGTTCTGTTTAAAGCACATTTTTGAGTAAATATATATTTGAACACTGTCCCGAAACTGTATATGTATAAATTAAGTAGATCGATATACTATTTAACAATGGCAAACATACTGTAACAAATGTTTATATCGATACTATAAAATCTGTATAATGTTTATATAGATACTATATAATCTGAATAATCTACACTGTACATATGTTTCACTTCTGCAAACAATGAATGCAATGTGTTTATCATAACATCAAAACGTTTTCAATATTTCTCATTTAAACTGACCGTCCGTAGGTTGTTTTACCTACATCAAAGGTCACATTCAATTTGTATCAAGTGCCATCACATAATATGAGAGTCGCCTCAAGTCATGATATGTACTCTACTGTAAGCAAAGTCTACTGATAGTGTTGTCATTGCCCTCAGTACTCCATCTCGACACATACAGTGTCCGGTTTTGACTGATGTAACATACAGCCTGAGGGTTAATGTGTCCAGTCTGTCTAAGCTGTATCACAGAAAGTCTAACACCGTCAGATGATACCACGTGGATTGTGTTATTGCTCCAGCAGGAGATGTAGAGACATCCTCCATCCCCATTAGCCATGCCTCGTGGTCCCTTCAACTGCTGGTCCCGGTACACCCACTGTACCGCGCCTGTAGTTGACATACAGGTGACGGCGTTGTTGATAAAGTCACTCACATAGATCAGTTTGTTGTCTTGACTGAGTGTCAAATACTCTGGATTCTTGAACAACTTGTTTCCTGAAGGATCGTGTTGGAGTGTCTGGAGGACGGTGCCTGCCATATCAAGTATCTGAACTTGGGCTGGATTGGTGAACGATACTATCAGTCTGTCCCCGGTACAGCGTAAACCATAACATTCAGCAGATACTGTTATACTCTCGCAGGGATCCAGGGTCTGATCCGCTTTGAAAAATTGGATTTGCTTAATATTTAGGAATGATACAGTCAGACGGGAATCAGAAACCTTGGTGATGTCGAAGGGTCTTGATGTTAGAGCCCGCCTCATGGTTATTGTATTACTGGTAGTGTCGAACAACTTCAGGCAGTCGTTGTTACAGTCAGCTAAGATAAGTTCGGTCTCCGATAGGTTAATCATACCGGTGACACTACAGTTATATTTATCTGCATGTGATTCAATGTTCATCTGGGGTTTTGATGTACATGTAGTGGCTGGTGATGGCAGCGTCTGTTCACAGATGTTGCTGTCATTGTCTACTAATTTGTTACACTTTACACTCGGGAATGGTGTTGTCTCAGCAGTGATTTTACTGGTGTCGCTAAGACTCTGTTTGATGTTAGGGTCGTTGTAAAAAATAAATGCCATGATAGCTATATCCTGATGGATCGTCTCCAAGCGTTGAACAGATTCAACAACAGGCTTGCCATGTTTCTTTAAAGCAATGAAGGTTTGTTCTTCATTGCGACCTTTCTTGCCGACAATATCCATGACATGTTGATTGATATCTTCTGAATATTTTGCAATTTGATCAGCTAACGTCTTGAGCTGTCTTTCGTTTTCTTTTTTCAATTTGTTAGCCTCTTCGTGTACTTTCTCGCCAATTGTTTCAACCATAGTGAGAATCTCTGTCCTGAATTTCTTGAATCCTTCTAAGGTTTTAGTGTGACATTCATCGTTCATTAACAAACACTGCTGAATGGCTTGTCTGTAATTATCTTGCAATAGTAAGATCTTTTCTGCTGCCTCCTGGGTGTCCAGAAACTCTCTAGATGTTTCTACATCACGTGACAGATCAGAAATAAGAGCTTTATTCTGACAGGTTTTGTGGCATCCCAATAAGCACAATGCGCATCCCAATGTGTTGTCCTCTGCACAGTATGCTTCAATCGGCCTATCGGAGTGCACGGCACATTTCTCCACTTCAGATCGAACGGGTTTCTGATCTACCTTGTTTTCGTCCTCTAGAAGTTCATGATCTCTCGTGGCTCTCAAACTCTTGTGGTGGTTGATACAAGCTGTACAGAGGTAATCAGTGCAGGTCCGACAGAAACCTGCAGCACTGACAATTCTGCCCGATTCAGCACACTGAGCACACTCGTTACTGTTGCCATGGAGATCAGACTGCGAAACACCTGACGCTCCCATCTTTCCTGGTACCTCATCCATGGGCACTGAAAATAAAATTAAAATAACAATAAAAAATAAAAGCAATTAATTATCAAAACAATAATAATTTACTATTACTGCTGCAGTAAATTTTATTCCACTGCCACTGCTACTTCTACTACTACTACTACTAACACTACTACTATTTTACTATATTACTGTTGCTACTACTAGTTTTACTACTACTTCTTCTACTGCTACTACGACCACTACTGCTATAACTATTTTATACTACGACAACTACGACTACAGCAGAAACAACTTCTACTATTATTTTCACTACCACTTCTACTACTTCTACCAAAACTTCTGTTGTTATGCTTAACCATGAGATACTATTGCCTTCAACTGCTGCTTACATTTTCGGAAAATCAGGTGGCCTATTTTCCGAAAACCGAAACCTAGATATGCAACAAACAATACCCCACGCCCATAGATAACGTATACAACATACATATCCGCCTATTGAATATACCTTGCAATAGTGGTATTTAAACTTTTTTTACGTGCATATGGCCACTTAACTATTGAAGGCTGAGAGGTTAGAAAACAGTACTCACCTGAGACGAACTTACATGTAAATACACTGATCTGTTTATCCACTCAGCCTAGTAATCGATTTCTCTGTACTTGTTTGTATTTGTTCCTGAATTCACCTTTATTGATACATAAGTATAACGTATAGACCAATCCATCAGATAGTTTACAACTAAGATATAACACAACAGATTATGTCCAATATTTGTCCACACAACATTGAGGTAGGCAAGAGACATTGAAATGAAGTTAAGTTTTTTCAGATACGTAGATATTCGTTAACATTAGGCAATTTCCGCGGTGTTCTTTGAACCAATCAATTGCGTCGGATTTGACCGTCGGTTAAATAGGAATTTTTTGTCCCCATTATCTATAACGTTAGCACAATCACGTGACCCCAGTTGCGTTATCTATTATAACCCTTGTGGATAGCCATATAGGGTAGAATGTCTATGTTGGTATCCGACAGTTGGGACTATAACCAGAGATAGATCCAGGAGGGGACGGGGGAAGGCGTGTATGTGTGTGTAAGTGGTGGGGGTGGGGGTGCATTATCCACACACACACACACACACACACACACCAGGTAAAAGAGTAGAGTTCTGAAAACACACACGTATAAGCTTAAAAATAGTAAATAAGTTGTAGTTTTATCTGCTTGTTAGTGCATAATTGTTTTACTTTATTTATATTGCATATATATATTATTTATTATTATATAATGATATATGTATAACTGACAAAACTAGACATGTACGTTGAGGGCTACGCAATTTATATATATTATATATTTTATCCTGCTTTCACGCGTAAATGTGCAGGATAAAGCCTTGCCTGACAAACTTAGTGATATCCAGTCAATAGGTCACGTGACCAAACCACGTGTATAAATGCACTGTTTACATTAGTTATGTTCACACGCTCTTAATCAAACGTGTAAAACAAGAATCGCTTCTTTTGCTGATGTCTGACGTCAGTTTTTATGACATATGCACACTTGTTCCATAATTACCTTTAATGTGGTAATTAATGGTGGAAACTTAGGTGTTGGTTTTGGGGAGATTATATTTGTGGTATGAGGAAAACCAAAAGTACGCATAGAATGAACTACTTGTACGAAGAATAATTCAAAATTTAGAATATTATTAAGATAACTGACTCCTCGACCCTTGTCATAATTTGACATTTTAATGATGCTCAACGTATTCTCTGTTTGCACTTGTAAAAGGTCTACAAAGCAGGTTAATATATTATTATATTATCATAATATAAATATTATTTAAAATCTTCAAATGGCATGATAGCAGCTCTTAATTCCGTTATTCCCATTACCATTTTATTTTTTAAATAAAAATGCTCATTAGCAGCGATTTCCAGGAAGTTGTTATTTTAGGATGACATTTCCGTGCATCAATTTTAGACTTGGAGTATTGCATTAATGTTATGTATGATGCTATTTAAGGATCTTTACTCTGCTACCATTAATGTCGTTAATTTCGTCAGATACCGTGCCTTAACAGTCTTTGCCGTAGTGTAATTAACGATAACCTCGCCGGAAATTGCCGAAGCCTCGAGTGTACAAAACTGACATTGTAGCGTCACAAGCGAGATACTTCGAAAGAGAGAAAGAAAGTATTTACTTTTTTTTTCAAACTTGCTGATCGTGTATCTAAATATATTACAAGTTTCATATCAATTTTAAGAGTACACAAACAAAGCTAAGGAAACTAGCAGTTTCGTTGATTGCATACCGATTGAAGTTTCTTGTCAAAGTCCCAAACGCAATTGTACAGTTCCAGATAACGTAAAAGTCAAAAAGCAATCTTAAGATCTACAATTAAAATCCTATATATCCACAACATTTTAAAATATCGTTGCATATATAAAGCATTTAAAAAAATCGAAAAAAATCATCATCACAAATAATACTATATTCAATTTTGGTAAACATGGCCGTAATTAAGTTTGTTTTTAAGGCTTGTTCAGGTATTTACTGAAAAATAGACGTTAGCACACTTATTGTTGTAAATATCTGATTGCAATATGTTTATTAAATTTCTTTAAATTATCATATTGTTGGAAAAAACTTGTTAAGAGTGACAGTTAAAAGTTTGTTCTGTTTCAATTTACTTTTCTACCAACATTTATACCAAACTGAAATCCCCTTTAGATATCTCACTTGAACCATTTCTTTAAAAAAAGGGACGCCAAATATTGAAGAAACAACATCACCAAAATTACGTAGTATTGCATGATAACGCTTTATGACACATATCATTATGATTGTTTGGTGTATACCTTTGTTATGAAACTGGCATATCCATAGAGCCTTTACTGACATAAGGGATGGGTCCGGGGGTGAATTGCCCCCCCCCCCCCCACACACACACACACACACACACACACAAACACACACACACATACCTACACACCAAACAGGTAAAAGGGTAGAGTTGTGAAAACACAAACATGTAAGCTTAAGAAATATTTAGCTTTAACGTAACTTTGTCTCTTTACTGTTTAGGTCGAAGTAAGGCTCCCTTACTGTGTATGTATGTATATATCTAGCATTTACTACGATAAAGTTGAATGTATCTTGACTTATACCCGCCAACAACACCCCCTCCCCAACCCAACACCCCTCCTCCCTCCCCATCCCACCCCAACACCTCCCCTCCCCACCCCCCAAATTTTCTAGTTCCGCCCCTGACTGGCATTGCAGTTGGAGATTATTACATCATGTGTCCACATTGTCTATGCGAACATACGAATACAATGAAGTATCAAAATATATTGCTTTTTAAAATGTATGGTTGACAGTTAACTACTAATTCGCCTTTGTATATCTCTTATTTTTAACTTGCTAACGTTTTGGCCGAACTGATCATGCCGACACGAAGTAACAACTGGTTGCCAAAACAATTCAGACAACAGTAGACGTTGCAAACAATTTTCATGACTTTATAAGACACCATTCATCAAAACTTCAGACAAATACAACTTTATTTTGTCATTTACATCCGATAGTCAATTGCCGACTAATCTCAGACGAGGGAATGCGTTCCACACAATAAACATGCTACCAGACGATATCATTATCGTGTTGTCAGTCGCCAGCGTTTGTTGTTGTATAAGTTAACTGGAATCTTGTATCTGACATTGATGGAGCGTGAGACAGTGTGGTTTTTTAATAAACCGTGTTGCAAGAGCATTGATATTTAAAACTATATAACATATAAAATGAAGAAAGAGTATTGAATATCAGCATTGATCATTCCTGTACCGGAATTTATTATTATTATAATTAGTATTATTATTGTTATTTTTATTATTATTATTATTATTATTATTATTATTATCATTATATATATATATATATATATATATATATATATATATATATATATATATATATATATATATATATATATATATATATATATATATATACATACATACATTAGTTGCTGCTGCTGCTGCTTACTGGTGCTGCTGCTGCTGCAACGGCGGCTACTGCTGTGTACGGCTGCTTTTTACTACGGCTCTATTCTACTCCGCCTTAGGCGGGATCTTGTTTTGATCCTATCTGTTTGTTTGTTAGTCCTTGCGTCCTTCCGTATTTCTATCCTTCTTGTCTTTCGCTTCTTCCGTTTGTCCGTCACTCTTTCTTTACCGCTGCCGTAAGTAAGTAGGAATTCCGTTAGAGTTATGTGAAGGTCATTTATGATTGGAAAATGATGACTTCTGGATGTTTAAACGTTTCGCCTTCTATAAATGGAGCCATTTTTCTTAGAATTTAAAAGAATAATTTATTTCACACTTATCTATCCGAAGCCATAATTTAGTAGCGCTTAGTTGGAATTTAATGAAACTCAGTAGAATAAATAACCATAATGGGGAATATGATGAACGTCGCACGTTTTGACGTTTCACTTTCGATAAATTGACTTTTTTGTCTTGAAAATATTGCTCGCACTTTTCCTTCTGGAGTCATAAGTCAATAGATGACACCTATTGAATTTGGGGGTCGGTAGCGCGGAGGCCAAGGTCACAGTACTTTAAATGTGATTTTGGTTTCCTAGCGATATTTAGAAGTAGCCAAATAGAAGCTATGAAAATACAAATTCCTCAGCGATTTGTTTTAATAGAACTCCATTCTATTTTCTATTTTACAATGAACAAAATATATCTATCTATTTTATTAAATGGTTTTATTTGCAAGTGCGCATGTGCAACAAACCACACATTTTGGCTTGACTCTTCCACTTGTGACGACAAGTTTGAACACGTCAAGACAATTGACAGTGTTATTGACAGTTTTATTGGGACGAATTACATGTCATTTTGGTAGAACAAGTAGAAGTGAGGCTGCGCTCGTTTCGGCTTATATTTTCTTTAGAAACGTCTTAATAGACTCTATCCTATACCTAGCGAACGAATGATCCTACATTTAAATTAAGTAGGCACATTGTACATAGCAAGTAGATGACACCTATGTATTATGGTATATTCAAATATTTAACTGTTTGCATTATATATACCAGGGACCATTATTTTCATAACGCCCAAACAGTTTACTAACAGCAGTTGCCAAAAATACCTAGGAAACTCTAAAAGTGCATTTTTGGCTGGGGATGGCAATTTAGCTTGAATTGTTATTTTGTAGATTAAGTGTTGTAGGATTTTACAAAATATAGTGCCAAACACAATACTGACATGACCGTTGCACATGGAAGAGTATTCGTGTTTATATTTTAAATTATACATATTTGATGTTATCTTTTCTTGAATAAGGTTGCAAATGGTTTAATCAATTATGACGCCCGTGATCTGATTTCAAATGGAAAAAACAGCGTGTCGTGCGTCTGTGGTTTAACCTACGATTGTGCTTGCCACCACTACCACAATCATAATGTGAAATGTATAACGAATTGATTATTTTAACATAGACAAGGTTATAATTCTTGCAAAACACGTTATTGTTATAAGAAAATAGAAATCAAATTCATATTTTATGTTTTATTATAAAAAAATATTGAGCAAAACATATGGAAAGTACACGACAGTACAAAAGTAAAATTTAGCACAATGATTTATTTATACAATTTAAATTCAGGTGCAGATTAGTATATGGATTTTTTTTTATTTATTTATTTTTTTTTATTATTATTTTATTTTTATTTTGTTTGGTATTTTTTTTTTTTTTTATTTTTTTTTTTTTTTTTTTTTTTTTTTGTATTTTTTTATATTTGAGGCAAAGGTTTGTACAGCGATCTCTTTTACAATGCCGATTATTTTGGTCCACCTTATCTGGAAAAAAGAGAAGAAAAACATGTTAACACATTCAATACATTCCCACATATTATTCACATAAAACATCGGTCATACTAACTAATAAACTACAATGTAAATACAATACAATACAAATATTTTATTGCATCAAAACATAACATGTTCTATAGCAAATACAATAAAAAAACATACAAATTATTGTAACAAGAGACAAATCATGTGGATTTTTTAGTAAACTGTTACATTTTTGTTTTGTTGGCTAGATATAATAGTGCCTTTCAATATATAAAGTCCTTTCTGAATCTGAATATTTAGGGCATATTAGCAAAAAGTTGCGCCTCTGACAGAGTTAGAGGTGCAGACATGTAAATTCTCGGTTCCTGCCGTACATATTCGAGCCCCATTTGGAACGAACATATTGAAAATGTATTCCAGATGACTTCTTATTCGAGAAACAATCCTAGTGGAGCAATTATTTTATATAACGATTTCTATTTTATAAGTTAACTGTGGCATTTAACTTTATCAACAATTCATCATTATAATCATCATTATTCTCATCAGCACCAGCAACATCAATAGCATGGTCAGCATGATCAGCATGATCATCATCATTATCATCATCATAATAATAAAAACATCATTGTAATCATAATTTAGCTCAACGTGTGTTTTACTGATACATTGGTTGTTTAGTCAGGCATTTTAAACAGCCTCAAGTGTGAACAAATACTTTGGTAACTGGTTCTGCCCTCCTGGGATTCAAACGCATCTCCTCTCATACCCACCTCTCAGCCTGCAAGTCCTCGATAATGTGGGTCAAGGAGTCTCTCACGTAGGCCTCTGGAAAAAGACACATTAAAGTAAATCTTGAAGGATATGTACAGGCAATGTGAAATACATGTATAAATGTGATTCATTCTGGTTATAGAGTTTATTTAAATTAACAATGCGAGGTAGATGAAATGAAAATTATCATCAAAGAACTGATTAGTTAACTATAAATGCTGAAATTTTAGTGAATAAAATATGCATTGTTTCTATATTTTTACTAACTTATAATAAATAAAAAAAATTACATGTATGTAGATATTGACACGTATGTATGATTTAAGTCGTGTTTTATTTTCCTGATAATTCTTGACATTTAGTCTAATATATCGACACAATCGTGATCGTAAAGGTGACATCAAGCAAACGCTAATAGAAGTATACGACTCCAAACCACTGCAGGTCAGCTGGCAGACATGCACCGATGATTTTCGTCCTGACCGGGATACGATATAAATTGGGTCTGGTGAAATTAAGGCAATAGAACGTGAGCTTTCGAAGTTTTGTCGCCACATTTATTTGGAATAGCTTGTATGTCAATTGTAGTATGTGTTATTCACTTATTGTTCGCAAATATGGATATCAGTTAAACAATAATTAGTTGAAGTGTAACTTGAAGCAGAGCATTTTTATTAAAAAGATATATACGTTGAAATTTAAACATAAACTGATGTCGATTAGAAATACTGTTCTTAAAAAATAAACGTTTTCTAAAAAAAAATGGGATCTTTTGACCGTGGCCGAGCGGTAAGACTGGTAGAGTAGGGTAGAGTAGAGTAGAGTAGAGTAGTGTAGAGTAGAGTAGAGTAGAGTAGAGTAGAGTAGAGTAGAGTAGGGTAGAGTAGAGTAGAGTAGAGTAGAGTAGAGTAGAGTAGAGTAGAGTAGAGTAGAGTAGAGTAGAGTAGAGTAGAGTAGAGTAGAGTAGAGTAGAGTAGAGTAGAGTAGAGTAGAGTAGAGTAGAGTAGAATACTCCTTAGACATTCTACGGCTCTCCGAAAGGAGCAAATGAAACTCATTGTCCAGTAGACCTGCAGATCACATGTAATCTTTCCCATGAAGGCTGAACACCGATGTAATAAACATAATCAAATCGGTTCGATGTACATGTTTTTCAAAAACAAACAATACACAAATAAATCCCATACCAGATTCCTCTGGGACTGCAAGTATGTCAACGTAAGGGACCATGCACATTTCTCTTGCATGGACTACTCTTTTGCAGGTCCATGGAAAACGTTCCCGGACACGAAGTCGTCAATCTGAATAAAGAAATTGTTTGTCTATAGGCATTGAGCAATGAGTAGTCTATAGATATTAATCAATTAGTAGTCTATAAACATAAAGCAATTAGTAGGCTATATGCATTAAGTAATAAGTAGGACATATGTATTAACCAATAAGTAGTATATATGCATTAAGAATTTAGTAGTCTATAGGTTTTAAACAATTAGTAAGCTATAGACATTGACAAAAGTAGGTTATAGGTATTAAGCAATTAGTTGGCTAAAGGTTTTAAATCATTAGTAGTAGGCATTAAGCAGTTAGTAGTTTATAGGCAGTAATCTATTTGTAAGCTATAGACATTAAGCAATTAGTAGACTATAGGCAGTAATCAAATTTGTAAGCTATAGGCATTAATCAATTAGTAGGCTTTAGACAATAATCTATTTGTAAGCTATATACATTAAGCAATTAGTAGGTTATAAGCATTGATAAAGTAGTAGGCTATATGTATTAAACAATTAGTTGGCGATAGACAATAACTAATAAGTAGGCTAAAAGCAATAAGCAATTAATAGGCTATAGACACTAAGCAAAATACTTGTTAATACTTATAAGTGGCACGCGTCTGTCAATAAGCATTTGTTAGAGCCATAGAGCTGTTTACACAAGGGCATATTTATAACATTAAAATATATTTAATTTCAAAGAACAATTGCATGTATCAATATGTAATCAACTTAAAATGTTTGAGCCACAAATTCCAAAACTTAAATTCAGCTAAACGATATGATACTGAACACGATTAGCTATTATATTGGAGATGATCCAAGGAGGTTCTTAATTTATTTATTTTACTCTTCTTCGTTTGTGATACAAGGTTCAAATATATCATTAAATCATCAGCATTTCAAATTCAATGTATCAACATATAATAGAATAACAAGTAACTTCTTATATACCAAAAAAAGTTAATAGTTTTAGGCTGAAAATGGTTTTCAAGTCTCTCATTATTGTCCGCCTTGATTATACAGTATAAAGCATATAGTGCCGGGGTAGGGGAGGCCCACAGGTGGCCCTGTTAGCTCAGTAGGTAGAGCTCCGGAACGGTGCTCCGGGGGTCGTGGGTTAGATCCCCACATCGGGCACTCACTTTTCCCTTGAAATACTTTACTGGTGTCAGAAATAAACGGAAGCCTGACGTGGCTGTCCTGAGTTGGGCTTGGGCCCAGAAAGATAAGAGGGGGAGGAGTGTAGTGCCGGGGTGGGGGAGAGGCCAACAGGTGGCCCTGTTAGCTCAGTAGGTAGAGCTCCGGAACGGTGATCCGTGGGTCGTGGGATCGATCCCCACATCGGGCACACAATTTTCCCTTGAAATATTTTAAGCATTTCAAATTCAAAGTGTCAAAATAAAATAAGGAAATGATACAATAATACGTAATTATCATGCAATAGATTATTCTAAGTATGAAAATGGTTTTCGATTCACTTCATTGTGTCCGCTATAATAATACATTATAAATATGATTATTTATTCATTAATAAATCTATAAACAGGAGAAGAGCAACAATCTACTCACTCGTTTTGACAAGCCGCTAAAACAACCCATTTTAAGACAGCGATACCAGAATGAGCGAAGATCTTGAGTAAACGTGTGTTGCTATGACGTCAAATAGCCTCCGACGTCACTTGACGTTTTCCGAACAACGTCACGTCGTGACGTTATGCAATCGACATGGTTCGGATATTTTCGTCATTGTTCGGATATTTCCAAATAACGGAATTAATTGACGAGTTTCGTTTGGATTGTCTCGAGGAC
Organism: Sinonovacula constricta; assembly: GCA_007844125.1. Lineage (NCBI taxonomy): Eukaryota > Metazoa > Mollusca > Bivalvia > Cardiida > Solecurtidae > Sinonovacula > Sinonovacula constricta. The sequence goes on from CM017565.1 coordinate 29,972,395, forward strand.
GGACTTATCCCATTATTTCCAATTGTTCCTATCGATAGCACAGCCTGTTTGGATGATGATTTCTGATCCAAACATTGATCTACAGTGTAGACTAATGATCAGATACATTAGTAGACATAGTGAAACTATTTACAAACCACAGAATTATCCCATTCTTTAAACGTTACTATTATAGTCGTCTTCTACAATAATTTGGACAATTGATCAAATTTTCAAAAGTCCACACGAACATTTGCCAAGAGGCCGGGGGTGACTCGGATAGGGAATACGTTTTTAATGACACGGATTATGCTTGACTTTTCACTAATAAACAGCATTTCTCGGGATGTTTTTATGTAATGACCATGTATTTGGTTGTGTGACAGAACTGCCGGTTACCACCTTTAGCAGCAATTTTAAAATTTTAAAAAATATGAAGGTCGTCAACACATATTAGTTTTTTAGTGTTTTTTTTTTCTTTCTGAAACATTTTTTGCACGTTTGCAAAATGTGACTTATGGAACTATAACCGAATATATTTTCCATTAACGATTCAGATAATAACATAGTGCCTAATAATATTACAAATTTACTGACAGGTTTCGGCACAAAGGTTAAACATCTATGGGCTTTTTTGTATCTGATCGAGTCAAAAAGTGGTTAGATTGTAATAAAGATTACAATTTAACGAGTCAGATGCGTAAGATTAATCTGAGATTCTAGCTTAAATATTTATTACTTTGGACCTGGGTCAGACAATATTTAACTTGTTTTTGTTTTGTTTTGTTTTCTTGTAATTAAAAAGACGGGATCTAAAAAGAGAGTCGTATTAACAAAGCCTCAAATATTCATCGTGACCAGGAACGTCCGTCCCTGTGCACATGTAATACAATCTTATAGTTAACTGTGGGGCCTTGAGGAAATATTAAACTCTATCGGTTAAATTAAGATGCTCAGTTATGTCGTTTCCATTATAGGGCAATACACACGACAATGCCGTCCGCTTGCACAAACAATAATTCTAAAAATAAACGTTTAAGCGTTAGCATTTCAGAACTATCGTCGTAATGTCCAAAGTATAGTGTAGACTGTCATCGGTTATGTAGGTGCAATCACACACCAGTCCTTGTTTTCAGTGTCATTCTCTTTTAAATAAAATAAATGTTTTGTGTAGGCACTATTTGTAAAAAAAAATGCGCGATAGACGTCAGATTTCTAGGTATTTATATAGAGATATGTATTTATGTTTGTTTAATTGTTTATTTTCTCTCTGTAAACCTCGCAAGTTCAGTGTGTCTTGCATTTTACTAACTTACTTACCTATTAAACTTATGTTGGTTTTGTCATATATCTAACATACCAGCAATTATTGTGAGGTTCTCTCATATGGATAATCTTGTTGCTTTCTATACACGACATGTCATTTAAGTGTTTTATCGGCATCCTTTATGTTACATGCAGGAAGTGTTCTCGTCCATGATATCTAGACAGAAGAGACAGAGTTGGTACTTGAAAGTGGTGTTTGTAAATTAATAGTCAATATAAATCTTTAGTAAATCGTTTATATTGGAAGGAAATGGTGGCTTTAAATTTGTCCAGAAATGTGTAGTGACCAAGTAAAATGATCGATTACAATTGGGGTGAAATAGGTATGGGTTCAAATCACGAGTTAGAATAGATGTTTAATTTCTTAGTGTGTGTATTTTAAAAATTGATGTTTTATATTTATTTCAGTAAATATATTTTGGTTTACACCAGTCTTTCGTTAACTTTTTTTCTCCTTGCTTCGTCAGGTTCTTTTCTATTTCTATTTCCCGAAATCTATTCGGAGAACAAAAACTGCAATAGTGAATCAAAGTAAACAGTATTACTTCCACGAATTATTCAGCTAATAATTGCTGCGCTTTGAAATCCATAAATATAATTTTAGCTAAGAGAAAAATTACCTTTACCACGTAAAAACAAGCACCATTTATTTACCAGTATGCAAATCCTACGCCATCTCCCAAACTTGATGTAAAAAAGCCATATAACTATTTTTAAAGAACGACTCAAAATGATGTCCTGCTTATAGTACCTAATATATTTATGTTTAGATGTGGCACAGTATATCTCAATCTAATCTCAATACAAAAATAATAAAACATTTTTAAAGAAACTCTTATTAATTATCCTATATTTTCACTGATTGAAATACCTACCAGTATCCTTAAGCCAATTGTAGCTTTTTAAGGTATAAACGAGATATTAGGTTATAAGATAACAAATTGGAGGTGCAAGCTTTATGAACTGGCTTGCGGTAGGAGTCGTGTTTCTTAGATCTACATATTATATATTTTGTTAACATTTAAGACATATTTTTAAAAAAAGGTTTTAGCATCGATTTAACTTTCCTTTAAGGTTAAAAAATTCCGATACTTCTTTTTATTTACTTCTTTTGTAATATTGTTATAATAGCTCAAGCGGTAGAGCGTCGGCTTGCGGATCGGGAGGTCGCGGGTTCAAACCCCGGCCGGTTCAAACCAAAGACTTAAAAGTTGGTAGTAGTGGTTTTCCCCCTAACGCTCGTGGCTAAGTGGATAGCATTGCGCCCGACTCGTCGGTGTCAGTATAATGGACCGGTCGGGTTCAGTCCCTGGGCACCTCATAAGGGCCCCTGTGTTAAAATGATAGAAATGTCGTTGCACAGTATCGGCAAAAATTCCGGAAAATCCCAATCCCAATATTGCAATTATATTATATGCTGTTTTAGCAGTTTTTCTACAATGCTTGTTGATATTTTAATAAACATGAATCACCTGATCTAAGATTCATGTTTAAAAATACATGACATATTCTGAAAATACCAACTTTATTTAGATATTTTCGCTACAAATATTTTGCCTTCATCAAACTTTCACAACATCCTCAGAAAATATGAAACTCTTTAATTTTCACACATATTAATTTATAAACACTCGCATTTTTTCTTGAAGCTAAGACAAATTGCTAGATAACACGAATTATGAAATATTAGAAATTAGACGAAAGCATTATACTGTGCAATTAAACAAGCTATTTAATGTGCTTTCATCGATTAATAAAATTTAGATTTTTACATGATTGTATCATTTCTAGCCATGATATTTGCGATATCCCGCGCGGGGTCCTCTACGGCTGTATATACCTTTCTGAAAAGTGAGTTACGTCTCTTAAATAATTGTCGAACATTCGGAACGCTTCGGCCCTGGGTAGTACATTTTTTGGCAAGATGGCGGACGAATCAGACGAAAAAATCTAAGTTTCTCAGTGATTAAATGACAGATCACCTTCCGGTTGTCAAATGGAAAGACTATTTGCGTTTTCACAACAAACGAATGACAGAGAAAAAGGCGAAACTTGTTCTGCGAGCTAAAGGAAAGCTTTCAAAATCGGGTCATTCTGTGCATCGTGAACGGAGTAATGGCGCAGATTGAACCGATGATTTGTTTTTGTTGGCACCGTTTAGTAATGGTGACATGTACGATTACTGTGTGTATAAGGCAGGAACAAAGAAGGGCAAAGTCATATTTTAATGATTAAAATGTCGGATGACAGATGTTTCGCTACCCTGATATTTCGCACCTGATGTTTGGCCACTAAGGTCCAGGATGTTATTAAATAAAATTGTCTTTGATGTCAGTTAACAACCATCGCCATTTTGAACTATTAAATATAAAAAAGTATTTGTTGTCATTGTTCACCTTTCTTGAACAGTTATTGATATTTAGTATTTACGCACGCACGCACACACAAACACATACACACACGCACACACACACTCACACACACACACACACACACAAATGTCACTAAAACGAAAGTCTGACTGTCGTTAATTGACGTAGACCTTTAAGGTATTTTGAATTGGTGATCATTTGTGTTAAACAAGTAAACAGGTGTAAAATCAAATGCTAATCTGCCGGTATGTTTATTGTTTCGCAAATTGATTTTACGTCACTTATCAATTAAATATGTAAAGGTTAATTGTTTTCTGGCCATAAATTTGCAGTGATTTTTAAAGGTAATATAATTCATTTCAAAACCATTATCTATATTTTTATTCAGCAAAAACAAACACAAAATTCACTGCTAACTACGGTGAGTTTTGGTAACTACGGTAGCGTACGTATACCTACCATCTAGGCAACTACTATTAACATTAACCGCAGACATATTATCATAAATTATTTTACTAACCAAGGTTTCAAAGCATACAATATGCCAAATAAAATTATACATTTTGCCAAATAAAATGAGTGTATATAAAATATTTCGGTAAAAATTCATATTATTAATCTAATACGATACAATTAAAGTCAATTAATTTACTCATGGTGTGTGTTTGTGATTAGAAATTAAATTATTGATTGCTGACTGGTCTTGTTAGAAGTATGAACTAACAATACAGGGTGTGAAAGTGATCGTATAGTGCCGCCGTAAGTAGTGTTTTCAAAGAGAAAATAATTGTCTTATGTTTTCTTTTGTATCTTCCTCGATGATTTTAGAGCTTCGAAATATTTTTAAAACTGTGACTCTAAAACAACTCGACAATCCTATTTGTTTCTTATGTAAGCCATGCCTGACCTGTCGCAGTTTGTGATACATAAGAATTTTCCGTGATTGCCAGGATCATACTCTCTCAGCTTAATAAATATCAGACAATTTAAAAAAAACACACAACATGTAGAAGACAATTAGAGGACAATATGATACGTTTCTCGTGAAATCAAAGAGTGTGTTAATTGGGCATTTTTCTTGGTGGGGTTGATTTTTCGGGTTGCTGCGGACTGCCGCGGCATAAACAGGAAATCGATGTAAGGAAAATCTCACCCCAACAATCATTTTACCATAGAAGTTGCCTTTACTAACAAAACAATAACCTCGCTTGCCCATTGACTTTCTTTTTCGATGTATTGCTACGTCAGTCTTTATTACACTTCGCTTCAATGAACCGAGTAATGTGGGCGTTCAGATTTGGCTGACTTTACCACCCGCAAGTAACAGGTGCGCGTTTTCCGGCATTTAAATCTCAATTGAAGAGCAAAATGTAGCGGCAGATAAATCATGTTTTCGGAAAGGACTATACCAAATAATGACAGAGGTCATTCGTATCATCTCTGAATCTCAGTCTAAAGTTACTGCACGCGTTCGCATAAGAATGTGTAATCGGAATTTAGATTTAGATCGCAGGGGTGAATTGTGTTGTTTTTTTTGCATACCTTCAATCACTTGCTTTGCTAAATTTTACGCTCAGCAGCGATTTCAGCGCTTTGATTGTTGCTGTTGTTATTGTTAATTTCATATAAAACCTGTGTATCCTTATTGCATAGACATATACCGAGGGAAAAAAGTTAAGGAAGTTTAAAAATATATAACTTTTGGAGTACTAGCATGGAAGAAATCTTGAAGTCAAATATATACCACGAATAAGATGTTTAATTGCAGTCTATACCCATTCTTCTCATTCCATGATATTGCTAGATAAATTGTGTTTCTTACCGGAAATGGCAAAGTGGTCAGACAGAAAAGTCACACAAGTCTCAATACCTTGTGTGCCCACCATAGCAGCCAAAACCGCAATACATCTTCGTCTCATGCTGTCGATTGATTACCTAGATCTATGTGAACAGCGAAGCACAAATCTCCTTTAGTCAATGCAATCAGGTGTTTAGTATCTAAGCCACGCTGCAGAATTTAAATTAAGAAAACCACGTGACATCTTACTTTTCATCACGTTATATTGTCATCCGGGTAGTCCGCCATGACGTCGATATCTATATTTATTAGCAGAGATCATATTCATGCTTCTTTATAGATTTTGAAAGAATGCACATTTAGAGATATTTTGTACTGTCTGTCAATATAGGTACCGTTCAAAACCGTATTTACTTAGATAAAATAAGAAACACACTTTCGGATACCACCTTCAATATGTAAAGAATGCATTTTCAAAAGGGCCTGACGCAGGCGATACAAGATCGACTACGACAAGACAATTGGGCAAAAACAAGCAGGCAAGTTGTATTTAGGGAAATCGCTCAAGCTCAAGTGTGCAGCATTCTTGATTGGTTGGTGGTCGGATTTATGTTGAATTGTGATTGATTATCGCTAAGAGTATCGCTTGGACGTTAATCCGAAGTCATAACATATCAATTAGGAACATTTAGTTACCACTACACAATTGATTATTGCGAACTTTTCAAACACCGAACGTTCAACTACGTTATTGTAGTACATAACGATCTTTGGACATGTAACCCTGAAATGGATATAAATCTTGGTAATGAGAAAAACGTGTTTGACCACATGTTATAAAATGAAATATGATTTTGTCTTCAGTTCTGGGCACACATAAACACTACCACATGGTAAGACGCAATCCATGTGACTTTCTCGGTAAACTTCTCTGATATAGTTCGATTATATGTCCACGACGAACATATGTTGATTACATTTTCTCTTTTACTTTTATGAAAAAACTTCAAAACTATTTAAAATATAGAACATTGAATATGAATGTTAAATTATATCATAATACAGTTGATTTCACTCTTTTAATGACGTTTCGGCCTTATGGCCTTTCTCAAATAATACAAATCGCATAAGCTTCTACATTTTCTAAGTATCCATATAAGCCATTACTGGAAATAATAAATACAACAACAGTTGTTGACGTTGACGTCAACGGCTCTATCACATCATGACGCGCCAAAACCGTATCTTATTTAACATTAACATTAATACTAGAATTATGTACATATGTGTGCTCCTGTGCATATAAATTCGTTTGTGTGTGCTTACGTAGGTGCATATGTGTGTGTGCGTGGGGTCGTGTGTGTGCGTGCGTGTGCGTGTGTTTGTGTGTGTGTGTGTGTAGGTGTGTGTGCGTGTGTGTGTGCATGTGTGTGTTTGCGTGCTTGTGCGTGCGTGCGTGCGTGTGTGTGTGTGTGCGTGTGTATGTAAATGTGACCATGTGTATATACATGTATATATGTTTTTTAGCATGCGTGTGACCGTTCATGTATGTGTACACTCTTGTGCTGTGTGCACAAGTTCGAACGTCTTAAAGCGCTATTTGTACTTGATAATTTATGTCTGTGTGCATATGCGCGCGTGTTTGAGTTCATTAGTACATAGGTGTTTGCAAGTGTATTTACGAGATTTCGCGTGTAACCGAAATTGCATTTCCGTGCTAAACATGTCCGTATGTTCATGCACGTGCGTGCATGTATATGCGTGTGTAGGCGCATGCGTGTGTGTGTCTTATAGGGTTATGTATACAGGATAGTTCATGTGCGTCTCTGCGCCTGTACATGTGTTCGAGCGCGCGTGGGTGGTTTTGAGCTTTTGTGTGTGTTAATGCTCGCAAATGTATATGTGCATGTATTCGTCTATTTTATGAGTATGTGTGTAAGTGAATTTGTGTGGTTTATGTAACATTTGTGAATGTACTAATGTGTACGTGTGCGTGTATGTAGCTACATGTGTGTATGTGCATATGTGTGCATCTGCATGTATCTGACTTATAGGTTTTATGGGTTCATGATTATATGTACGCGTGTGCATGTGTTTGCATGCTAGTTTGCTTAAAATTAGTGTGTGCTCCTGCATGTGCGTGTGTATGTGTTTGTGTCTGTTTGCATATTTGCTCGTTCATATACGTGTGTATGTGTGCATGCGTATGCTTGTGTGCGAGTGCGTGTAATTGCCTGTTCATGATTTAATGTGTATATGTATTTTGTTATGATCCATTAAATTATATAAAACGATTGGTTGTTACCTCTTCTATAACAATAATCCAATGATTGGAACTATAAATTAAACCTAAAGCGATTAAACTGAGAATGTTTATAGTGTCTTGCAGAAATATTATCACTAATATTCTAGTGTATTGCAGAACTATTATTCATAATATTCCAGTGTTCGATCTGCTTTATTAAAGTTCACAATAATCATCTTTTTTGTACTACTTATACTCTCTCCAAAGTACTCCGAGTCTAGCCTTCTTATTCAACCCTTGCGGCGCTTCTGTTTGTAATCTTTCTATCCATTGTAGTTCTTTAATTTGCCGGTAATATCTTGAATTGTCTCTCATCGTTTCTAATATTGTTACTCCCATGTCCTTTTCTGAATGGCCATTACTGGAGAAATGTCCTCCTACTGGTTTCGCTCGTCTGTGTCTTACATCTGCAATATGTTCTTTCATTCTTTCATTCAGTGATCGCCCTGTCTCTCCAACATATACAAACCGTTCACATCTTAGACAGCATATCCCATATATTAAGTTCCATATTTTACATTCATTCTGTAATCTATTCACACATACTTTCAGCTTTACATCTCGTATGTCAATTCTTCTTGTGCACATTTCACATACCAAGCAACCTTCCCTACATGTTCTCTCCATGCTGACTTGTCTTCCATTTAATGTTTTATTTAATTTTCCATGTACTAGAAAATCTCCTAGATTGCGATCTCTCCGAAAAGCAACCATCGGTGGTTGTCTAAAACACTCACTCATTTTCTCCGATTGTTGTAGTAAATTCATGTTCTTTCGCATTATCATATTTATATCCGGCAACTGGCTTCCATATGTTATAACAAGCGGGACTCTTTCCATTGTCTGTTTGTCTTTGCCCTTAACTTGGAGTAGTGATTCCCTCTTTTGGTTGTCTGCTCTTTGAAGCTGGTTTTCTAGAAATTTCCCACTATACCCTCTTCTTCTCAAGTTTCTTTTTAACTCATCCCTTCGCCTTTTGTAATCTTTCTCATCTGAGCAGATACGTTTCAGCCTTATTCCCAAACCATAGGGTATAGCCTTCTTAATACTTGCAGGATGGTTTGACTGCTTATCCACGTACATATGCTTATCCGTTGGTTTTGTGAATAAGTCAGTTACTAATCTGCCCTCTTTCAGCTTAATCTGAGTGTCTAAAAAGTCTATCTTTTCTCTGTCCCATCTGAGTTCAACCTTTATATTTGGGTGTATCTTGTTAGCATGTTCCTTGAAATCTATGAGTTTGTCTATCCCATGCAGCCATAGGCCAAAGCCGTCATCTATAAATCTTTTGTAAATGAGAGGAGTGTGTTCGATTTCTCCTCTCATTTACAAAAGATTTATAGATGACGGCTTTGGCCTATGGCTGCATGGGATAGACAAACTCATAGATTTCAAGGAACATGCTAACAAGATACACCCAAATATAAAGGTTGAACTCAGATGGGACAGAAAAAAGATAGACTTTTTAGACACTCAGATTAAGCTGAAAGAGGGCAGATTAGTAACTGACTTATTCACAAAACCAACGGATAAGCATATGTACGTGGATAAGCAGTCAAACCATCCTGCAAGTATTAAGAAGGCTATACCCTATGGTTTGGGAATAAGGCTGAAACGTATCTGCTCAGATGAGAAAGATTACAAAAGGCGAAGGGATGAGTTAAAAAGAAACTTGAGAAGAAGAGGGTATAGTGGGAAATTTCTAGAAAACCAGCTTCAAAGAGCAGACAACCAAAAGAGGGAATCACTACTCCAAGTTAAGGGCAAAGACAAACAGACAATGGAAAGAGTCCCGCTTGTTATAACATATGGAAGCCAGTTGCCGGATATAAATATGATAATGCGAAAGAACATGAATTTACTACAACAATCGGAGAAAATGAGTGAGTGTTTTAGACAACCACCGATGGTTGCTTTTCGGAGAGATCGCAATCTAGGAGATTTTCTAGTACATGGAAAATTAAATAAAACATTAAATGGAAGACAAGTCAGCATGGAGAGAACATGTAGGGAAGGTTGCTTGGTATGTGAAATGTGCACAAGAAGAATTGACATACGAGATGTAAAGCTGAAAGTATGTGTGAATAGATTACAGAATGAATGTAAAATATGGAACTTAATATATGGGATATGCTGTCTAAGATGTGAACGGTTTGTATATGTTGGAGAGACAGGGCGATCACTGAATGAAAGAATGAAAGAACATATTGCAGATGTAAGACACAGACGAGCGAAACCAGTAGGAGGACATTTCTCCAGTAATGGCCATTCAGAAAAGGACATGGGAGTAACAATATTAGAAACGATGAGAGACAATTCAAGATATTACCGGCAAATTAAAGAACTACAATGGATAGAAAGATTACAAACAGAAGCGCCGCAAGGGTTGAATAAGAAGGCTAGACTCGGAGTACTTTGGAGAGAGTATAAGTAGTACAAAAAAGATGATTATTGTGAACTTTAATAAAGCAGATCGAACACTGGAATATTATGAATAATAGTTCTGCAATACACTAGAATATTAGTGATAATATTTCTGCAAGACACTATAAACATTCTCAGTTTAATCGCTTTAGGTTTAATTTATAGTTCCAATCATTGGATTATTGTTATAGAAGAGGTAACAACCAATCGTTTTATATAATTTAATGGATCATAACAAAATACATATACACATTAAATCATGAACAGGCAATTACACGCACTCGCACACAAGCATACGCATGCACACATACACACGTATATGAACGAGCAAATATGCAAACAGACACAAACACATACACACGCACATGCAGGAGCACACACTAATTTTAAGCAAACTAGCATGCAAACACATGCACACGCGTACATATAATCATGAACCCATAAAACCTATAAGTCAGATACATGCAGATGCACACATATGCACATACACACATGTAGCTACATACACGCACACGTACACATTAGTACATTCACAAATGTTACATAAACCACACAAATTCACTTACACACATACTCATAAAATAGACGAATACATGCACATATACATTTGCGAGCATTAACACACACAAAAGCTCAAAACCACCCACGCGCGCTCGAACACATGTACAGGCGCAGAGACGCACATGAACTATCCTGTATACATAACCCTATAAGACACACACACGCATGCGCCTACACACGCATATACATGCACGCACGTGCATGAACATACGGACATGTTTAGCACGGAAATGCAATTTCGGTTACACGCGAAATCTCGTAAATACACTTGCAAACACCTATGTACTAATGAACTCAAACACGCGCGCATATGCACACAGACATAAATTATCAAGTACAAATAGCGCTTTAAGACGTTCGAACTTGTGCACACAGCACAAGAGTGTACACATACATGAACGGTCACACGCATGCTAAAAAACATATATACATGTATATACACATGGTCACATTTACATACACACGCACACACACACACACGCACGCACGCACGCACAAGCACGCAAACACACACATGCACACACACACGCACACACACCTACACACACACACACACAAACACACGCACACGCACGCACACACACGACCCCACGCACACACACATATGCACCTACGTAAGCACACACAAACGAATTTATATGCACAGGAGCACACATATGTACATAATTCTAGTATTAATGTTAATGTTAAATAAGATACGGTTTTGGCGCGTCATGATGTGATAGAGCCGTTGACGTCAACGTCAACAACTGTTGTTGTATTTATTATTTCCAGTAATGGCTTATATGGATACTTAGAAAATGTAGAAGCTTATGCGATTTGTATTATTTGAGAAAGGCCATAAGGCCGAAACGTCATTAAAAGAGTGAAATCAACTGTGTTTAATGTTTATATCCCTTCGGATATTTTAAAGATATATCATAATAGCAGTAGTATTCATCAGCATCAAAATAATAATCACAGTCATAATCATCATCATAAAAATTATCATCAGTTACAATTAAGCCAAAACAAAAATGTGTCCCAATATGTTACACGTTGCTGATTTTTTCTGTTTAAAGCACATTTTTGAGTAAATATATATTTGAACAATGTCCTGAAACTGTACATGTATAATCTAACGTAGATCGAAATACTATTTAACAATGGCCAATAATACTGTAACAAATGTTTATATATATACTTTATACAATCTGTATAATGTTTATATAGATACTATATAATCTGTATAATCTACACTGTACATATGTTTCACTTCTGCAAACAATGAATGCAATGTGTTTATCATTACATCAAAACATGTTCAATATTTCTCAAATAAACTGACATCCCTTAGGTTGTTGTACCTACATCAAAGGCCACATTCAATTTGTATCAAGTGCCATCACATAATATGAGAGTCGCCTCAAGTCATGATTTGTACACTACTGCAAGCAAAGTCTACTGATAGTGTTGTCCTTGTGCCAAAAAATCCATCTCGACACATACAGTGTCCGGTTTTGGCTGCTGTAACATACAGCCCGTGTATAAATGTCTCTACTCTGTCTAAGCTGTAATACAGTGAGTCTGACACCGTCAGATGATACCACATGGATTGTGTTATTGCTCCAGCTGGAGATGTAAAGGCAGCCACCATCCCCAGTAGCCAAGCCTTGTGGTCCCTTCAGCTGCTGGTCCCGGTACACCCACTGCACCGCGCCTGTAGTTGACATACAGGTGACGGTGTTGTTGTTATAGTCATTCACATAGATAAGTTGATTGTCTTGACTGAGGGTCAAATACTCTGGCCTCTGGAACAACTTGTTTCCTGATGGATCATGTTGGAGTGTCTGGAGGACGGTACCTGTCATATCAAGTATCTGAACTTGGGCTGGATTGATGTACGATACTATCAGTCTGTCCCCGGTACAGCGTAGACCATAACATGCAGCAGATACTGGTATACTCTCGCAGGGATGAAGGGTCTGATCAGCTTTGAAGAATTGGATTTGCTTAATATCTGGGAATGATACAGCCAGACAGGAATCAGAAACCTTAGTAATGTCCCAGGGTGCTGATGTTAGAGCCCGCCTCTTGGTTATTGTATTACTGGTAATGTCAAACAACTTTAGGCAGTGGTTGTTATTGTCAGCTAAGATAAGTTTGGTCTCCGATAGGTTAATCATACCATTGACATCACATCTGTATTTATCTTTATGTGACTTGATGTTTACCTGAGATTCTGATATACATGTAGTGGCTGGTGATGGCAGCGTCTGATTACAGATGTTGCTGCCATTGTCTACTGATTTGTTACACTTTATATTCGGGAATGGGGTTGTCTTAGCAGTGATTTTACTGGTGTCGCTGAGACTCTGTTTGATGTTAGGGTCGGAGTAAAAATTAAATGCCATGATAGCTATATCCTGACGGATCGTCTCCAAGCGTTGAACAGATTCAAGAACAGGCTTGCCATGTTTCTTTAAAGCAATGAAGGTTTGTTCTTCATTGCGACCTTTCTTGCCGACAATATCAATGACATGTTGTTTGATATCTTCTGAATATTTTGCAATTTGATCAGCTAACGTCTTCAGCTGTCTTTCGTTTTCTTTTTTCATTTTGTCAGCTTCGTCGCGTACTTTTTTGCCAATTGTTTCAACCATAGTGAGAATCTCTGTCCGGAATTTCTTGAATCCTTCTAAGGTTTTAGTGTGACATTCATCATTCATTAACAAACACTGCTGAATTGCTTGTCTGTAATTATCTTGTAATAGTACGATCCTTTCTGCTGCCTCCTGGGTGTCCAGAAACTCTCTAGATGTTTCTACATCACGTGACAGATCAGAAATAAGAGCTTTATTCTGACAAGTTTTGTGGCATCCCAATAAGCACAATGCGCATCCAAATGTGTCGTCCTCAGCACAGTATGCTTCAATCGGCCTATCAGAGTGCACGGCACATTTCTCCACTTCAGATCGAACGGGTTTCTGCTCTACCTTGTTTTCGTCCTCTACAAGTTCATGATCTCTCATGCCTCTAAAACTCTTATGCTGGCTGATACAAGCTGTACAGAGGTAATCAGTGCAGGTCCGACAGAAACCTGCAGCACTTACAATTTTGCCCGATTCAGCACACTGGGCACACTCGTTACTGTTGCCATGGAGATCAGATTGTGAAACACCTGACGCTGCCATTTTTCCTGGTACCTCATCCATGAGCACTGAAAATAGAATAAAAATAACAATAAAAATAAAAACGATTAATTATCAAAACAGTAATTATTATTTACTATTACTGCTGCAGTAAATTTTATTCTACTGCTACTTCTACTACTACTACTACTAGTACTACTACTACTACTACTACTACTACTTCTACTACTACTACAACAACAACTACTACTACTACTACTACTACTACTACTACTACTACTACTCCTATCACTACTACTATTTTACTAAATTACTTTTGCTACTACTAGTTTTACTACTACTTCTTCTACTGCTTCTACGACCACTACTGCTACGCCTATTTTAATACTACGACAACTACGACTTCAGCAGTAACAACTGCTACTATGACTTTCACTACCACTTCTACTACTTTTACCATAACTTCTGTTGTTATGCTGAACCTTGAGATACTATAGCCTTCAACTGCTGCTTACATTTTCGGAAAATCAGGTGACATATTTTTCGAATACAGAAACCTAGATACGCAACAAACAATACACCGCGCCTATAGATTACCTACACAATATACATATCCGCCTATTGAATACACCTTATAATAGTGGTATTTAAACTTATTTTTAAGTGTAGCCTACATTAATGAAGATGGAATTTTACGAAAATGTCGGTCGTTCTAGAATGCAAATCGCCTTATTTTTACTTCCGTGTTTTTTTCATTACCCGAAAGAAAACAAATCAAGCAAATGTCTAATTAAAGTTTTCGACACTAAATGTGCTTATGCATGCGAGTTTTGTTCGTGCATATGTCCACTTAACTATTGAAGGCTGAGAGGTTAGAATACAGTACTCACCTGAGACAAACTTACATGTAAATACACTGATCTGTTTATCCACTCAGCCTAGTAATCGATTTCGCCATACTTGTTTGTATTTGTTCCTGAATTCACCTTTATTCATACATAAGTATAACGTATAGACCAATTCATCAGACAGTTTACAAATTAGATAAAACACAACAGAGTATGTCCAATATTTGTCCAAACAACCTTGAGGTAGGCAAGAGACATTGAAATGAAGTTAGTTTCTTCAGTTACGTAGATATTCGTTAACATTAGGCAATTTCCGTTGTGTTCTTTGAACCAATCAATTGCGTCGGATTTGACCGTCGGTTCAATCGGAATGTTTCGACCTTTTAATCTATAACGTCTATGTTGGTATCCGACAGATGGGATTATAACTAGGGATGGATCGAGGAGGTGTGTGTGTGTGTGTGTGTGTGTGTGTGTGTGTGTGTGTGTGTGTGTGTGTGTGTGTGTGTGTGTGTGTGTGTGTGTGTGTGTGTGTGTGTGCGTGCGTGCGTGCGTGCGTGCGTGCGTGCGTGCGTGCGTGCGTGCGTGTGTGTGCGTGCGTGTGTGTGCGTGTGTGTGCGCGTGCGTGCGTGCATGCGTGCGTGCGTGCGTGTGTGTGTTTGTGTGTGTGTGTGTGTGCGCGCTCGTGTGTGTGTGTGTGTGTGTGGTAACAGAGTAGAGTTCTGAAAACGTATAAGCTTTAAAATAGTAAATAAGTTGTAGTTTTATCTGCTTGTTAGTGCATAATTATTTTACTTTATTTATATTGTATATATATAATATATTAATATATATTATATGTATAACTGACAAAACTAGCCATGTACGTTGAGGGCTACGCAATTTGCATATATATTGTATATTTTATCCTGCTTTTACGCGTAAATGTGCAGGATAAAGCCTTGGTTACGTGACCAAACCACGCGTATGAATACACTGTTTACATTAGTTATGTTCACACGCTCTTAATCAAACGTGTAATAAATGTTTTTCGCCGATTTATGTAATCACTCATGGATTTTAAACATTTATATATGTTGACATAGATAATAAAAATTAAAAAACAAACAAAAACAATTGCGCTTTTATTGTTTTGTATTGAATCCCCTAAGAGAGTCACTATGGGAAATTCCTAAATTCAATACAAAACAATATCACTAAGTTTATCCGGCAAGGCTTTAACCGCTCATATTTTATATGGAACAAAGCACATAGGATTCGAGGGTAAAAATGTTGTTCTTAATTTCTACAATTTTGGCTTGTTCAACATTCACTCAACGAAGAAACTAATAGTATTTGAGATTTCTCAAATGCAAGTGCAAGCAATGAAAGGAAACCCGATCTATTTGAAAGCCATTGTCTCATATGAAAGGAATATATTTCATTTGATAACGCAATAGTAGTCCCAAAGTCCTAACAAGGTATTTATTGCACTTAATATCGCTACAAACATTATTTTTATATGGTTTGTGATAATACTGATGGGTTAATACTTAAACAGTGACTCTTTGGCTTAACGCTGTTGATGGAAGATAGGTTGTATAATACGAGGAAGATATTGTCATACTTCTTGTCAAAGTCCCAAACGCAATTGTATAGTTCCAGATAACGTAAAAGTCAAAAAGCCATCTTAAGATCTACAATTAAAATCTTATATATCCACAACATTTTAAAATATCCTTGCATATATAAAGCATTCAAAAAAACTCGAAAAAAAACATAATCGCGAATAATACTATATTCAATTATGGTAAACATGGCCGTAATTGAGTTTGTTTTTAAGGCTTGTTCAGGTATTTACTGAAAAATAGACGTTAGCACACTTTTTGTGTAAATATCTGATTGCAATATGTTTATTAAATTTCTTTAAATTATCATATTGTTGGAAAAAACTTGTTAAGGGTGACAGTTAAAAGTTTGTTTTGTTTCAATTTACTTTTCTATCAACATTTATACCAAACTGAAATCCCCTTTAGATATCACACATGAACCATTTCTTAAAAAAGGACGCCAAATATTGAAAAAACAACATCACTAAAAATTACGTAGTATTGCATGATAACGCTTTATGATACATATCATGATGATTGTTTGGTGTATACCTTTGTTATGAAACTGGCATATGCATAGAGCCTTTACTGACATTAGGGATGGCTCCGGGGGTGAATTGCCCCCCCCCCGCCCCCCCGCCCCCCCCCCCACACACACACATACCTACACACCAAACAGGTAAAAGGGTAGAGTTGTGAAAACACAAACTTTTGACTGTTTACTGTTTAGGACGAAGTTAGGCTCCCTTACTGTGTATGTATGTATATATCTAGCATTTACTACGATAAAGTTGAATGGATCTTGACTTATACCCGCCAACAACACCCCCTCCGCCAACCCAACACCCCTTCCCCCCCCCCCCACCACCAAAACACCCCCTCCCCACCCCCAAATTTTCTGGTTCCGCCCCTGACTGACATTGCTATTGATGGAGATTATTACATCATGTGTCCACATTGTCTATGCGAACATACGAATACAATGAAGTATCAAAATATATTGCTTGTTAAAATGTATGGTTGACCGTTAACTACTAATTCGCCTTTGCATATCTCTTGTTTTTAACTTGCTAACGTTTTGGCCGAACTTATCATGCCGACACGAAGTAACAACTGGTTGCCAAAACAATTCAGACAACAGTAGACGTTGCAAACAATTTTCATGACTTTATAAGACACCATTCATCAAAACTTCAGACAAATACAACTTTATTTTGTCATTTACATCCGATAGTCAATTGCCGACTAATCTCAGACGAGAGAATGCGTTCCACACAATAAACATGCTACCAGACGATATCATTATCGTGTTGTCAGTCGCCAGCGGTTGTTGTTGTATAAGTTAACTGGAATCTTGTATCTGACGTTGATGGAGCGTGAGACAGTGTGGTTTTTTAATAAACCGTGTTGCAAGATCATTGATATTTAAAACTATATAACATATAAAATGAAGAAAGAGTATTGAATATCAGCATTGATCATTCCTGTACCGGAATTTATTATTATTATAATTAGTATTATTATTGTTATTTTTATTATTATTATTATTATTATATATATATATATATATATATATATATATATATATATATATATATATATATATATATATATATATATATATATATATATATATATATATATATATATATATATATATATATATACATTAGTTGCTGCTGCTGCTGATGCTGCTGCTGCAACGGCGGCTACTGCTGTGTACGGCTGCTTTTACTACGACTCTATTCTACTCCGCCTTTGGCGGGATCTTGTTTTGATCCTATCTGTTTGTTTGTTAGTCCTTGCGTCCTTCCGTAATTCTATCCTTCTGTCTTTCGCTTCTTCCGTTTGTCCGTCACTCTTTCTTTACCGCTGCCGTAAGTAAGTAGGAATTCCGTTAGAGTTATGTGAAGGTCATTTATGATTGGAAAATGATGACTTCTGGATGTTTAAACGGCGTTTCGCCTTCTATAAATGGAGCCATTTTTCTTAGAATTTAAAAGAATAATTTATTTCACACTTATCTATTCGAAGCCATAATTTAGTAGCGCTTAGTTGGAATTTAATGAAACTCAGTAGAATAAATAACCATAATGGGGAATATGATGAACGTCGCACGTTTTGACGTTTCACTTTCGATAAATTGACTTTTTTTGTCTTGAAAATATTGCTCGCACTTTTCCTTCTGGAGTCATAAGTCAATAGATGACACCTACTGAATTTGGGGGTCGGTAGCGCGGAGGCCAAGGTCACAGTACTTTAAATGTGATTTTGGTTTCCTAGCGATATTTAGAAGTAGCCAATCAGAAGCTATGAAAATACAAATTCCTCAGCGATTTGTTTCAATAGAACTCCATTCTATTTTCTATCTTACAATGAACAAAATATATCTATCTATTTTATTAAATGGTTTTATTTTCAACTGCACATGTGCAACAAACTACACATTTTGGCTTGACTCCTCCCCTTGGGACGACAAGTTTGAACACGTCAAGACAATTGACAGTGGGACTGACAGTTTTGTTAGGACGGATTACATGTCATTTTGGTAGAACAAGTAGAAGTGAGGCTGCGCTCGTTTCGGCTTATATTTTCTTTAGAAACGTCTTAATAGACTCTATCCTATACCTAGCGAACGAATGATCCTACATTTAAATTAGGTAGGCACATTGTACATAGCAAGTAGATGACACCTATGTATTATGGTATATTCAAATATTTAACTGTTTAAAGTATATGTACCAGGGATCATTATTTTCATAACGCCCAAACAGTTTACTAACAGCAGTTGCCAAAAATATCTAGGAAACTCTAAAAGTGCATTCTTGGCTGGGGATGGCAATTCAGCGACTTTGGTTGTTATTTGTAGATTACGTATAGTAGGATTTTACAAAACATAGTGCCAAACACAATACTGACATGACCGTTGCAAATGGGAGAGTATTCGTGTTTATATTTTAAATTATACATATTTGATGTTATCTTTTCTTGAATAAGTTTGCAAATGGTTTAATCAATTATGACGCCCGTGATCTGATTTCAAATGGAAAAAAACAGCGTGTCGTGCGTCTGTGGTTTAACCTACGATTGTGCTTGCCACCACTACCATAATCATAATGTGAACGAATTGATTATTTTAACATAGACAAGGTTATAATTCTTGCAAAACACGTTATTGTTATAAGAAAATAGAAATCAAATTCATATTTTATGTTTTATTATAAAACAATATTGAGCAAAACATATGGAAAGTACACGACAGTACAAAAGTAAAATTTAGCACAATGATTTATTTATACAATTTAAATTCAGGTGCAGATTAGTATATGGATTTTTTTTATTTATTTTTTTTATTATTATTATTATTTTATTTTTATTTTTTATTTTTTTGGTTTTTTTTTTTTTTTTTTTTTTTTTTTTTTTTTTTTTATATATATATATATTTGAGGCAAAGGTTTTTACAGCGATCTCTTTTACAATGCCGATTATTTTGGTCCACCTTATCTGGAAAAAAGAGAAGAAAAACATTTTAACACATTCAATACATTCCCACATATTATTCACATCAAACATTGGTCATACAAACTAATAAACTAAATACAATACAATACAAATATTTTATGGCATCAAAACATAACAAATATTATAGCAAATACAATAAAAAACATACAAATTATTGTAACAAGAGACAAATCATGTGGATTTTTTAGTAAACTGTTACATTTTTGTTTTGTTGGCTAGATATTATAGTGCCTTTCAATATATAAAGTCCTTTCTGAATCTGAATATTTAGGGCATATTAGCAAAAAGTTGCGCCTGTGGCAAAATTAGAGGTGCAGATATGTAAATTCTCGGTTCCTGCCGTACAGATTCGAGCCCCATTTGGAACGAACATATTGAAAATGTATTACAGATGACTTCTTATTCGAGAAACTATCCTAGAGGAGCAATTATTTTATATAACAATTTCTATTTTATAAGTTAATTGTGGCATTTAACTTTCTCAACAAGTCATCATTATAATCATCATTATAATCATCAGCAGCAGCAACATCAATAGCATGGTCAGCATGATCAGCATGATCATCATCATTATCATCATAATAATAAAAACATCATTTAGCTCAACGTGTGTTTACTGATACATTGATTGTATAGTCAGAATTTGTAAACAGCCTCAAGTGTGAAAAATACTTTGGCAACTGATTCTGCCCTGCTCGGATTCAAACTCATCACCTCTCATACCCACCTCTCAGCCTGCAAGTCCTCGATAATGTGGGTCAAGGACTCTTTCACGTAGGCCTCCACGAACTCTAAAAAAAAAGACAAATTAATGCAAATCTTGAAAGATATGTATAGGCAATGTGAGATACGTGTATAAATGTGGTTCATTCTGGTTATAGAGTTTATTTAAATTAACAATGCGAGGTAGATGAAATGAAAATTATCATCAAACAACTGATTAGTTAACTATAAATACTGAAATTTTAGTGAATAAAATATGCATTGTTTCTATATTTTTACTAACTTATAATAAATAAAAAAAAATATTCTACAGATATTGACACGTATGTATGATTAAAGTCGTGTTTTATTTTCCTGATTATTCTTGACATTTAGTTTTAATATATCGACACAATTGTGATCATAAAAGTGACATCAAGCAAACGCTAATGGAGGTATACGACTCCAAACCACTGCAGGTCAGCTGGCAGACATGCACCGATGATTTTCGTCCTGACCGGGATACGATATAAATTGGGTCTAGTGAAATTAAGGCAATAGAACGTGAGCTTTCGAAGTTTTGTCGCCACATTTATTTGGAAGAGCTTGTATGTCAATTGGTAATTTGCCAATCGCGGCCACGACAACGAGCGCCACTCTGATATACATGTACCACTGCTATATGTACAAAGAAGTTGGGTATTTTAAACTCCTTGTCCTATACTGTAATGCAAATTGTGTACAAATGTTTATGATGTTGATATTGTGCAATTTAGCATCTTAGAGAACAAAAACAAAATACTTACCGTTTAGAGAGTAACAGCTGGAGAGATCGTCTTTTTCTGTATCAATGACGTTGGGATCTATGAGAAAGAGCAAGAAAAATGATACTTGATAGCAAAACACTTCTCCTAAAGAGGATACAGCATAATATTTGGAGTTTTCTTATTTCTAAAAAGGAGAAACATTTAAAACCAATTTTAGAACACAATAATATCTATAAATTCAAAACTGGATGGAGAATTTTCTTCAAATTTATCATACACGTCTACATTAAAGTATACAACTCATCCGTTGTGTTAATTTTCAAAGTCAATATATTTTCCCATTACACTTGTTTTACCTTTATATGTATAACGGCAAGTTGATATGAACTCAGGATCATACAGTATAGTGCTAAGTATATTTTTTCTCCAATTTTGTAAATTAACATGTTTAATCGTTGTGTCCATTGTATTTTTAATCAATTTAAATGTGTGTTATTCGCTTATTGATCGCAAATATGTGTATAAGTTGAACAATAATTAGTTGAAGTGTAACTTGAAGCAGGGCATTTTTATTAAAAAGAAACATAAGTTGTGATTTTTACATAAACTGATGTCGATTAAAGAAAAATGTTCTTAAAAAATAAAGTTTTTTTTAATTGAGTTGGTTAATAAAATGTTGAGATGTGTTGACCGTGACTGGGTGGTACAATTATAAATCGGTCCTTCAACGGGTGTGTTCGAGCCTCGAAATAGCAACAGAAATTCATTGTCCAGCTAACCTGCGGAGCACATGTAATCTTTCCTATGAAGGCTGAACACCGCTGAAATAAACGTAATCAAATCGGTTCGATATACATGTATTTCAAAAACAAACAATACACAAATAAATCCCATACCAGATTCCTCTGGCACTGCAAGGATGTCTACGTAAGGGACCATGCACATTTCTCTTGCATGGACTACTCTTTTGTAGGTCCATGGAAAACGTTCCCGGACTCGGGACACAAAGTCGTCAATCTAAAAAAAGAAATTGTTAGTCTTTACGCATTAGGCAATGAGTAGTCTATAGATATTAATCAATAAGTAATCTATTAACATAAAGCAATCTGTAGGCATTAAGCATTCAGTAGTCTTTAGGCATTAAAGCAATTAATAGGCAATAGGCATTGGTAAAGAAGTAGTCTATGGGCATTAAACAATTGGTAGGCTATATTCAATAAGCAATAAATAGGCTAAAGACACTAAGCAAAATACTTTTTTATTCTTCTAAGTGGCACGAGTCTGCCAATAAGCATTTATTAGAGCCGTACAGCTGTTTACACAAGGGCTTATTTATAACGTTGAATATATTTAATACCAAAGAATAACTGCATGTATTACATGTCATCGACTTAAAAAAATGTTTGAGGCACAAATTCCAAAACATAAATTCTGTTAAACATTGTGACACTATCAGCTTTTAGATTAGAAATGATCCAAGAAATTTCGTAATTTACCTTACTCTACTTCTTTTGTGATGCAAGGTTCAAATATATTATTAAATAACCAGCTTTTCCAATTCAACGTGTCAATAGAGAACAATAAAATAATAAGTAATTTTATAAATTAGAAATGTAAAATAGACTTTTGATGAAAATGGTTTTTGATTCACTCATTATTGTCCGCTGTGATAATACAATATACATGTAAATATTATCAATTATTCATTGTTAAACCAATAAAAAAGGAGAGGAGCAATTATGTACTTACTCGTTTTGAAAAGCCGCTAAAACAACCCATTTTAGGACAGCGGTGCAAAAATGAGCGAAGATATTGAGTAAATTTGTGTTGCTATGACGTCAAATAATTTCCAACGTCACTTGACGTTTCTGGACAACGCCACGTCGTGACGTTATGCCATCGGCATAGTTCGGATATTTTCGTCATTGTTCGGACATTTCCAAATGTAGGAATTACCCAATGCATTTAGGTTGGATCATCTCGAAGACGAACATACCCGAGGATTTTCAGCGTTATTATTTGACATTGAGTTTCTTTTTTAACATGTTATCCGTCCTTTGTTGAAGAATAATAAAAATGTATACTGCGTGCTAAAGAGCGCGAATTTATGCGTCCATTTGTGTATTTTATTGTTTTTGTTGTATTTGTCGTTTATGTCGTCGTTCTTTCTAAGTTATCCTTGCAGTTTGTTGTTCCGGTTGTTGTTTTATACCCAATCAATTCATTTTTCGATCGGTACTATTCCAGTCCTATGTTTGTGGGAAGAAAAATAAGTGTATATATTATGTGAGTGAGTGTGTGCCTTACTTTTATGGTCGTTGTTGTTGTCATCATAGTCATGTTTGTTGTTGTTTTTGTTGTTTTTATTGTTTTTGTTTATTGTTGCTGTTGTTTTATTGTTGTTGTTATTTGTGTTCTTGCTGTTTACCCAATTAACTTATTCCCAAATTAATTAATTGGAAACAGTATTTTTCGATTGGCACTATTCCAACGTAATGGTTATTTTATTGAGCCTTAATTATCTCTTAGCTGTTATTTAAATCTCACCTATGGGCCGATTAGTCTTAAATTATCTGTAAAAGTGAAGTTTGTTCTAGAACAGCAAAATCTTCTACATTATTATTCTACTTGTTTTTGGTTGTTTTTGTATCATTTCCTAATTATTACTGCTTCCTTTATTGTACCGAAACGGGTTTATTGTTTTTAATTCAAAGACAACATGCTATATTGTGCACCTCTGTCAGGAGCCATCTCAGTCGCGTATTGTTCGATATGAACGCATGCGCAGACCTTTCATTAACTTAATTGAAACATTCGTCATGGCAGATAGATGGGTCCTCTTCATTTATAACAAATATCATACTATTTGAAATATGTCTGCAAGTAATCGTTAATTTCATAACATCTAAACATTGTTTACAAACAGCAGTAGTCAAAAATAACTAGACCACTGTTTTAAAATGCAGTGTAGACTGGGCATAAAAATTCAAAGTATTTCTATGTTGTAAGTAGAATTACTAAACATAACCGAAAACGCATCCTTGTCATTTCCTTTGCACAAGGGAGAGTATTCATGTTCATATTCTTAATTTATCTTATTTAAAGTTATCTTTTCTTGGATATGTTACGCAAATGATGCAAGCAATAAATAATGATTCCATTGTTCTCATTTTAAAAGAAGAAGCTAGCTTGTTGTACTTTGATTTAACATACGTTTGTGCTTGTCATCACCATAATGAAGATATTGTTCACTCTATATTGTATGTTGTATAATGTGCGATTTTACCATGGACAATTTTAGAATTTTTCAAAAACGAATAAATCTTATTAGAAAAACGGAAAACAAATAAATAGTTTATGTTTTATTATAATGGGTATTGAGCAAAATACATAAAAAGTACAATATAGTACTAAGAATAAAATTAAGCACTATGATAACTTTATGCATTTTCTTTTGTGTGTGTGTTGTTGTTTTTTTATTTCATTTTAAGCAAAGGTTTGTACAGCAATCTCTTTAGCAATTCCGATTATTTTGGTTCACCTTATCTGGAAAAAAAGAGAAGAAAATCATGTTAAAACGGCCGATATATTTCTTCATATTATTAATTCTAAACATTTGTCATAGAAACGACGAATGTTAATGAATGTGTGTGCTTGTGACCGAGCTAGAGGGATGGTATATAACTTCTCGGTTCCTGACTTATATGTTCGAGCCTCATTCAGATCGAACACATTGAAAATATACATTTCTTAACAAGTCATCATCATCATTATTATCATCATCATCATTATCGTCGTCGTCATCATCATAAGCATCATTATCAGCAGCAGCAGCAGCAGCAGCAGCAGCAGCATCTCCTTCTTCTTCATCTTAATCATCGTCATAATCATTAAAATTATTACTATTATCATTATTATTATTATCATCCTCATTCTCATCACCATCATCATCATCATCATCGTCATAATCATCATCATCATCATCATCATCATTAGTTCTAGTAGTAGTAGTAGTAGTAGTAGTAGTAGTAGTAGTAGTAGTAGTAGTAGTGGTGGTAGTAGTAGTAGTAGTAGTAGTAGTAGTAGTAGTAGAAGCAGTAGTAAAAGCACCGTCAAAATCATTATAATCATAAACTATATATCAACATCGTCATAATTATCATCATTATAATAATCAACATCCTCATCGTAGTCATTGTGTAGCTCACCGTATGTTTTACTGAGACAGTGATCGTATAATCAGGCTTTGTAAACAGCCTCAAGTATAAACAAAATAATATAGCAACTCGTTCTGCCCTACTGGGATTCAAACCCATCACCTCTCATACCCACCTCTCAGCCTGCAAGTCCTCGATAATGTGGGTCAAGGACTCTCTCACATAGGCCTCTACGAACTCTGAAAACGGAAAATAAAATGAATCAATTAACGATTAAAGTACTGATTTGTTCATAATAATATTTTTAAATAAAGTAAATATACATTATCTATATTTTTTACTAAATGACACGATATCAAGCATTCACTGGTGGAGCAAGGCGACACAACACCACATTAGGTCGGCTGAAAGACATTTCTACATGAACATTGATTTCACGGGGCCCTGTGAAATTAAAGCAGTAGTACTCGAGCTGTTCGAAGTTTTGGCGCCATTTCTGTTTGGAAATGCAAGTAAGTCAATTGGTTTTCATCCAGTCGTGGCCCTGGCCAAGGCCACCAGTCTGATATACCACTGCAATACGTACAATGGTATTGTGTATTATAACCAACCATTTCTACATTGCAATGGAAATAGTGTAAGCGTTTTGACGTTTGGTGTGTTTAACTTACATTGTTCGAGAGCAAAAGTCAATGCACAACTTACCGTTTAGAGAGCAGCAGCTGGAGAGATCGTCTTTCTCTGCATCAATTACCTTGGGAGCTGTGGGAAAGAGCAAAAGAAACGCAAGTTAGTACATTTATTTTAATTGTTTCTGTTTTCATCAGAATTTGAAATTTCAAACCTTTTTTAGTTATGTCCATTGTATTTTCACAGGTGTAGTGTGTGTTATCCGATTATTGATTGCTGACTTGCGGGTCGCAATTAATTTTTCTCAGACTTAATCTAGAGTCTTCCGATACCAATAAAGGCTGAACAATAAACATAATCAAACGGGTTCAATGTACATGCATTTAAAAAAAAAAAAATACACAAATAAATCCCATACCAGATTCCTCTGGGACTGCAAGGATGTCTACGTAAGGGACCATGCACATTTCTCTTGCATGGACTACTCTTTTGCAGGTCCATGGAAAACGTTCCCGGACCCGGGTCACAAAGTCGTCAATCTTAAAAAGGAGATTATTTAGTAGTCTATCGGTATTCTGCAATGGGTAGGCTATAGGCATTAAGCATTTAGTAGTCTATATGTATTGAGCAGTTAGTAGGCTATAGGTATTGAGCAATTATTAGGCTATAGGCATTAAGCAATTAGTAGGCTATAGGCATTAAGCGAAATACTTGTTTACACTTCTATGTGGCACGCGATTGAAACTCTGCCAGGCAATCAAAACACATATTAATGCAATGCAGCTGTCTATATAATGGCATATCAATAACGTTAAATATAATTTTGTTCTCAAAAATAATTACATGTATTTGACATGTAATCGATTTAGAATAAGTTGACCGACAAGTTACAAAACTTAAATTCTGCTCGTCCTTTTAGAAATGATCCTTCAAGTATCTTACTTTACTTTACACGTCCTCGTTTGTGATGCAATTTTCAAACATATGATAAATTTATCATCAATTTGAAATACAACGTATCAAAATAGATTAATAAAATTTTGCAATAATAAGTTACTTTCCATAGGAAGAACAGAGCCTTATGTTGAATACGGATTTTGATTTATATTATTATTGTCCGCTTTAATAATGCGTGTACTATATGTATATTGTTATTTATTAATTAATTAGTCTATGAAATCTACAATTAGTAAAAGAAAAGAACTATCTAGGCCTACTTACTCTTTTAGACAAGCCGCTAAAACAACCCATTTTTTGACATGGACACAAAAATTAGTTCAGATTTTTTAGTAAACGTGTGTTGCTATGGCGTCAAATAATCTCTGACGTCACTTGACGTTCTCCAAACAACGTCGTGACGTTATGTTAGCGGCATAATTCTGATATTTTCGTCAATGTTCGGACATTTCCAAATGGTGGAATTACCCAAGTAGTATCGGTTGGATCGTCCTGAGGACGGACCTTCCCGAGGAGTTCCAAATGTTCCGGTCGAAATTGCACAATGTTTGGATGATGATTTATAATCCCAAATATTGATCTACAATGTAGATTAATGATTAGATATTTCAGAAGACATAGTGAAACAATATACAAAATGTTGCTTCTACAGAATTACCCCATTCTTAAAACGTCACTATTGTAGTCGTCATTTGGCTTGTACAATAATTTGGAACGGAAGGCTAATTAAGAAAATTTTCGAAAATCAATGTAAAAAACAAACAATGAAGCTCATCAACAGGTATTAGGTCTTTTGTGGTTTTCCTTTCGAAAACAATTTTTGCACATTTATACAATGTGAAATACGGAACTGTAGCCGTTTGTTGTTGTTGTTGTTGTTGTTGTTGTTGTTTCCAGTTATTATTATTATTATTATTATTATTATTATTATTATTATTATTATTATTATTATTATTAGTGTTATTATTATTATTGAAATTGAACCAATCAGATGCGTGAGATTTATCTGAGATTATAGCTTAAAGATTTATAACATTGAACCCAAGTTAGAAAGTGGTTCTAGCTAAATGACCTTTAAACTTAAAGTGTATAGTATTTATCTTCTTAAACGGTTTCATTTTCTTGGTTTCTGGCAAATATTTTTTGTTTAATTTTGAAAGAATTCAGTGGCACTTTTTTTCAGAGTCGGCCAACCTCTGTTACAGCTACAACCATATCCTATCACTTTTAACTCGATATCTATATGTTATCTGAAAATCTGTATATGTTTTTAACATTTGTTTGCTCTCTTATGAAAAAAAATAACGATCAATCTTTGTGTGCGTACGTCTGTGCGGCGTGAGTACTTGCGCGCGCGCGTGTGTGTGTTATTGTTGTCATTGTTTTTTGTCTGTTGTTATTTTTAGTCGTTGTTTTTATCTGTTGTGTATGTTGTTTTTATCTGTTATTGTTGTTGTTTACCCAATCTCAGAAATTACTAATGAAGTTCTTAATCAGTAGATTCTTCTAAATTATTATTCTATTTATTTTCTTATTATATTTTTATTACGACCTTTTTCTTCAATCTTCCTAAATTTTACAACTCTATTTCCACAAAACTACCTTCGTATTTTTGACGTGCAAGTTCTCCAAAGACTGGGACAGAAATCTGATATTTGAGATCCGCGCCTGAAACTGTGTTAAGGGAGGTAACTCGCATATGCATTAGGATGGTTCTCGGTAATGTCACTTGAACCGGGCACCAAACAATAACTGCCGCCATAGTTTATCGGTCTAAACTTATTGACATGTGCGGTTAACATTTAATTTTGAACGTTACCAACAAGTTTTCATGTGTGAAAATATAACGCATGTTTGAAGAAAATACCATTTAAGTATATTTAAAAATTAATAGTGAATTAATCGAGTAACAATGGATGACAAAGCATCACCATCATCCACTTTGGAATCAACCGGTGATACAAGTCGGCTCTTGAAAGAGTTGATGGATCTGCAAAAGTCATCAGGTACCCTGCATTTCCTAGCTACGTTATGGACTGTTTTTATTAGAAAAGAAAGTAAATTTCTATTGTAATTGGCAATTTCTATAACCTGACCTGTGTTTGCATAAAATCACCTGCGTAAAA
This sequence comes from Sinonovacula constricta, assembly GCA_007844125.1. Taxonomy (NCBI): domain Eukaryota; kingdom Metazoa; phylum Mollusca; class Bivalvia; order Cardiida; family Solecurtidae; genus Sinonovacula; species Sinonovacula constricta. The sequence continues at coordinate 30,001,589 of CM017565.1, forward strand.
CAAATCTGTTGCAGCAATTACCAATAGTGATTGTTTTGTTTTCTGCTCAGTTTCATTCTGCTTAAAAGTGCAAGTAGATCTATTCCAAAGTGAAAGTAAATATAAATTTACCATTTTAGATTTCCTTTAAATGTCTTTACAATGAAGTAGTTTTTAATCAATTGCTGAAAAAGGGAATATCAAAAGTGTTTCCGTTTTCATTAATATAATGTCACTCAATAGCTGATCTACTAAGGACATCATCTTGATAAAAACCTAAAATTCAATGATTAAACTTATTTGTCTTCATCATTTCTAAAAGCACCTTAATTTATAACTATATACTACTTCAGTAACAACTAGCTTTAATCAGTTAAACAGAAACTAGTTAAATAGTAATTTTGAGTTTTAAAAACACACTACCACCAAATTTAAGATACTGTCAAATATTGGTAATGTTACAATAAATAAACATCAGTCAAGAACAGTTAATGAAACTGACAATATTTTGAAATAAACAAAGCATAGATGTTCGTTTAATTATAAATAAAAATGCAATTAAAATGAAAAAAAATGTATAGTGTTCATGTCAACAAAATATTTGATACATGGTACAATAAGACATTGATTCTTTTCAATAAAGTAATTTTCTGTGTCATTGTCAAAGTTATTATTGACAGTTGTGTGAGTTGTTCATTTGGAAATATGCTTGTTCTTTGGTCTCTAAAATGCTTTAAGCCCTTAAAGATTATGAATTCTTATTCTCTCTGTACATGGGACTTTTTGCAATTTTGCATTTATTGCATTGCAGAATATTCTAATGAGTAATACACTTGTATGTCACTATGTAAGATAAACCAAAGAACTAGTCGACTATAGCCCCACCTTGCCTTAAGAAAAATCCAAACAAGATCTGATCATTAGAAATTTGTGTTTTTTCCGCCGAAGTTATTCACTGGAACACCTTGCCCTCTGATGAGATCATGATGCCTCGCGATGGCTTCTGCTTGGCTGTCAGCCAAGTAGATAACATCTCACCATAAAAATCAAAGAACCTCTTTTTACCTGTTTTTTAAATTGTTTAATATAAATAGCGCTTGCTTTATTTTGATGAAGCTTTTAGCTGCCTTTGATGCGCAAAGCTAATAGGCGTGTGACTGTATGAAAGACAGGTAGATAGTAAAAAGATTTAACTGCTGCATGCGTTTGTAGCTATTCCAGAAGGGATTCTCTTACAACACATAATTAAAAACAAAAATAGTAAAAAAATTACTTGAATAACTACAAGAAATGTATCACCAAGGTTTCTATTTGTTTCAGCCACATCTATTGCAAGCATTGACAGATCCCTTAATTTAGATGACAGGTGAGTTCTCTAGGACAGAAGGTGATTTTCTTATATCAAGGGATCATCAATAGACCGTCTCATGCATATACATGTAAATCACTATAAATCAAAATTGTAAATAGTCATAATTGGTTTATATAATCTGTATTGTGATATATAAAATCTTTTTTGTTTTTATCAGCCTTAGGCAGTTTTACAACTACTAACTACTTTTGTATGTTATTTTGGGGTTTTATCATCCCAACAAATAGTATTAAGTTGTCACGTGCTTTTCTTAGTTTGTTTATTGGATTTATCGTCCCACCAACAGTATTTCAGTTATTTAGAGACAGTATTCACTTGAAGCAGATAGAATGTTACCTTTTCTATGTTTATCATGCAATAAACACATGGAATGATACCACACCCAGTCACACTATCCTAACTCCAGGCTGACCAGTTGTGGAACAATCCTCATGTTTGCTTCAGCATTAGCAAATGAGCTACAACACTACTATTTTTAATGACTTTGGTATGTCTAGAATGGGGTAAAACCTGGGGCACCTATAAACTTAATCGCTTGTTTCCAGCCAGAGCTGTGCCGAAAGCTGATTACTTGTAGTTTACTCAGCACCTTGCAGCTAGCGTTCAAGTCCCAGTCAGAGCAAACAAAATATTGCTATGGTAGAATGTTTCCAGTTGGTCTGCCAGGTGTCTTGTGATCCTCGCTACACATTTGTCAGGGATCCATCTCTTCAGTAATGACTTGTTCATTGTTATAATGAATTGAATTGCTGTAGTTTACTAAAAATGCATCAAAACATTTTCAACAATTAATGTTGACCAACTTTTATGACAAATTATACTCAATGTTCTTGATAATGTAATTAATTATTTATCATTTATAGTCCTAAGAATTAACCTTTAAATCCGTATGACATATTTTTGCCCATTTTTTCGCGGTTTCAGCCATGAGCATTTACCCACTATACCAGGCCTGGTGCAGAATAGTGGTGATGGAATCGACCCAACTCTTACAGAGCTGATGAAGACCATGTACGATGGGGCATCCGCCAGACAACTCATGTAAGTACAATTCTGAGTTCCATTCTGTACATGCCAGTTAGAGCTTTCTACAATAAGCGAAGTTAAATGGAGTGCCCATGGCATAGTGTAAAGTTCCTGACTTTTATAACCCCTTTGACTTCCTAGCGGTACCACATCAGTTTGAATCCCATTTGGGGCAAAGAAGTTATTGTGTGGAAAGTCTTTAAGCTGACCTGCAGAGCGCCGGTGGTTCTACAAAGATTTTTGTCTAGTGTCTTCCTCCTTGAAAATAGCTGGATGTCACTATAATGATAATAATTGGTTCCTGCAATGTGTTTTGAAAACATTCAGCAGGTGAACAATACCTGCTATATTTTTTGCAGTAGACATGACTCACTAAAATCACCTGCAGACATCCTTTGTGGGGAAGACTCTATTAGAACACCATTTATATATCCAATAATCCAATGAACCCCCTACCCTGTTGTTAAAAAAACACAGCTGCAGTTTTCCACAAATTTTAAATAAGATGAATGACTATTTGTTGTAAGATAGTGCATATAATTTGTGTTCATATTGTAAGGCTATGGAATAAGTAACCATTCTCGTACCCTATCTCCTGGTGTAGAAGGCCCATTGTTCAATCCCAGACTGTGACATGCCGATGTTGTACAGTAAAAAAATAAAATAAAAATAAAAACAACTTGTCAACCCAGTGTCAGGAAAAAAAATCATTGTGGTACTATGCCAGATGCAAAAGTGTATCTTTATATTTGATTAAATTATTTGATACCAATCTCAAAGCTACAAAACCATTCAATGTAAATTCTGTATGAAACAAAATCATTTAGGACATGCCTCTTTAATTGCAGCCTTATTTAGCCATTTAAGTTTGAGTATATTATGAAATGTGTTTAGGATATTAACATTTTATAATAACTACAAAATAACACCGTTTTTAACAAAGAAATACAAATCATTTCTCTGCCCACTTTTATACCTGAGTCACTCTTATGGGTACAGACACTGAAACTATGTCACGAATAGTACATTTATTTTTTTTAGCATATAAAATCTTTGCCATACATAACAAGATATTTTTTTACAAAATATAAATCAAGTGTTATACACAATAACTTTCCATGCACGACAATGTTATATTTGCAGCACTCTTCAGGGTACGGACACTGCCAATAGCTTCAGTGTTTATGGTCAAGAAGTGGACATTGTGTCCAGTAAACAGGACCTGGGTAACAAAAGTCAATCCCTCTCTGGATCTACTGGCTCTAACAAGGTGGGTTCATGGATGCATCAATACTGCCAGATACCTCAGTGCATGCTCACTATCCTGCTGTTACTTGTTGTATTGTTATTAAATATATAGAAAGAAATTCGGTACAGGAGGCCCCAGGTTCGATCCAGGGCCGTGATATACCAAAATTGTTAAAAATGGTAGTGGTTTAGCTCCCTTGCTAACGCTCAGGCAAATATAAAAATATAAGGGTAGTTCCACGACTGGTTAACTGGGTGTCAGAATAATGTGACTGGGTGTGGTATCATGCCAGGTGTTCACGGCGTGCTATACGTCTTGAAGTCAGCACTATATCTTCTTCAAGTGGACACCATCTCTAGATAATTAAAAAACAGTTGATGGATGATAAACCCAATAAACATAAAGCATGTACATAGAAAGTAATTTTTGTTTGTGTTATTTTTTGTTTTGTCTTGTCCTGCAAATTTTCTACTCCATGCAAATTTTTTACTCCAAATACATTAATAACAAGTGGACATGAAATGAATAGGGTGAGGTATTCTATTAACCTGTTGGTGTCACATTAAGGTTTAAGTCTTGCAGGAAAGTAGTTGAAACAAGCTCATGTTTCCATTGTCTGTACATAGATGGAAGTTAAACTTAACATATATGTTCCTAGTGTTTATGTCTTCTGATATAATCAGGTTTGGTTAGATTTAAATAGAAATATGACCCAGTTTGACCATTAAAGGGAATATGCTTGTAGGTTAAAGTCTATAATATAGATATAGATATAGTATCTGCAATACTTACTATCATGGTTTCAGCTTACTATAAAGCACTTACACACCGGCTGCAATAGCTCAAGTGGTAGAGCATCTAATTGCGGATCGGAAGGTCGTGGGTTCAAACCCGGGCAGGGTCAAACCAAGGACTTTAAAGTTGGTAGTAGTGGCTGCCCTCCTTACGCTCGGGGCTAAGTGGACAGCATTACACCTGACTCCTCGGTGTCAGTATAATGTACCAGCCAGGTTCAGTCCCTGGGCACCTCATAAGTGCCCCTGTGCTATAATGATAGAAATGTTGCTGCCAAGTATCAGCAAAAGTGCCTGCATTTCCCTTCCCATCATCAAGCACTTAAATAGCCAATTGCTTACGTATTTATATTTTACTTATGCTATACTTAAACCTTATTATATTTAGCGGTGTGTGACCAAGTGTTGGTGTGCCGTAAATCAAAAGAGAAGAAAATAGCTTTTTTATGTTTATGTATCTTTTGCAGGTAAAAATCACGCCAGTTGTAAACTATGATTGGGAGAACCGAAGCTACATTGGCAACTTGGTAGCTGTCCACAGATCTAACCTTTTCATGGCTTATGTTTTAAAAGGTAAAAGCTTGTATAAATTACTCTAACACTATACATGTTCAATGCAAGAGAGAAGTCTGTTTGAAATGTACCATTTTCAAAATAATTTAAAAATTAGATATGCTTTTAAATTGACCGCTGAAACATTATCTTAATTAAGTATCCATTGAATGGTTATAATATTGAACTTGGGGTTTGTATTGTTGCAGGTTCATCCTCCCATACCTAATATGAGATGTGAGTACTTAGGCTTAACTGTTTAATGTGGATTTTATAGAATATCAGTATATAGTAGCAACAAATGTACTTATTTTTAACTAGGAATATGTCCCTCAAGAAGAATTTAACATTAAGGACCACCATGGAATTAGGAACTGAGGTGGTTATTATATTTTCCTTCTGAAAAGAAATGTACAGTAGTATTGTTCCGTCTATAACAAACATGTTTTTTATTTATATAGGTAAATCAGGAGGTGTTGTCAGAGTAACCAATCGGAAGACAGCACAGAGGGACCTACTGAAGGCATTTGTAGGCCGAGTCATAGATCTTGCATTTGCTCACGTAGACGAGATTACTTTGGCAATTGTGGATGAGATGGGAAACCTGTCCATTTATGAAATCAAGGAAGACTTGGACAGCAAAATAACGTATCCTTAAATGAAGTTTATCTTCTCCAGCTATAAGTGGAGGGGTCTAGTTGACAGTGTCTGTCCATTTTTTTATTTTTTCAATCCGTCTGTTAGTCTGAAGCTTATTCTTTAAAAGAAACTAGCTGATTCATTAAATCTTATATAACAATAGATAACTAGTGTACTGCTTGCCTGACAGTGTTAAAGAGGAAAGTTCACACTCATCTGTCATTCATCGAGGAAATACCGGACCTGGTAGTGCAGTCAGTACAGGAGGCCCCAGGTTCAATCCTGGGCCAGGACATACCAAAGTCGCTTAAACTGGTAGTGGTATAGCTCCCTTGCTAATGTTCAAGCAAATATAAGGGTAGTCCTACGACTGGTTGGTCGGTGTCAGAATAATTTGACTTGGTTTGCTATCATGCCAGGTGTTCACGGCATGCTGTACACAGTGAAGGCAGCACTATATCTGCTTCAAGTGGATTCCATCTTCAGATCACTGAAATACTGTTGGTGGGATGATAAACCCAATTAACAAAGAATCATCGGGGAATTATAGCTCATCTGCTTATTGCCTAACATTCGCTCTTCAGCCTAAAGGTGGCCTAGTGGTTGTCTCAATTGTCTCTCACCAAGTGGGTTTGAGTCCTCTTGGGGCAAGAACTTTCTTTATGTGAAGAGGTTTTCCAGCTGACCTACAGTTTGCTGGTGGTTCTAGCCAGACATTTGTCAGGGGTCTACCTCCACCAAAATAACTGGACATCTCTATAATGACTAATTGTGTGACTGACGAATCTAGAATAGATAAATGATATTATAATAAAAGATACTTTGCTAAGCACAGCCATAAGAAGCTAGTGATGGCAATGTTATGCATTTATCCTTGACAATTTCCAGTTCCAAATTGTTGTTAAAACTACAATCCCCGCAATACAGCAATGCCAGTGAGTATCATCGTGTGATCTGGTGCCCGTACATCCCTGACGATGCGGATGACAGCAGCGCCACTGACTGCAGTACCCAGGATAATGCTAGTAGAGTCCTTGTGCTCACTAATGATGAAAAGGTGCTTAATTTTTTGGAAAGAAAAAAGTATTTTGTGAGTCTTTAAGAAAATTAAAAGAAATGGTTACATTTTTTAACATATGCACTGTAAAATAACTCCATTGTTATGCCATAAATAAATCTTATTTTTTAATAATGCAGGCTAGTTAAGACTCGCATAGTCAATACTGATTGATTTTTAACCCAAGGCAATCGTAATAAACAAGATCAGTTTTATATAATGAAGCTATTTATAGTTTAGAGATGTATGTAAAGTGGCTGAACAATTTTCTAGAAAGTCTAAACAGTGCACAATACTTTTAAGTAAGCATTGATATGCAAAGCTAGCAGTTACATTCCTTTGATGGAAGGTGGAGTCTGTGCTATGGATGTTACTTAGCATTTAAATATTCTTGAAATTATTGTTCAGTGGATTATAAAATGACAAGATCCTTCAGAGGTTGAAAATAGTCCACATTCTTGGAGATCAAAATTCCACTATAGCAACTATAACAATGTGACACCATTGAAAAACTTTACTCACTTATGCCATGACACTGCAGTTCAAGCACATACCTTATGTGATACATGTACGCCTATTCTTAAAAGAATTTTTAACAATGATTCAGCATTATCTTTGCATGTGATGCATGTGTATGGGTATACACAGCATCTTTTCAAGTGACCATGATATGCTACTAAAATGAAACATTAATTAAACAAACAAATTGCACTAAAACTTTAAATCCTTTTTCGAAAAAAAATGATTTATAAATATTCATTTGTTAATCTGAGAGGGACATTTAACATTCCATGCCGCATTGATCCATTACCTTAAGAGATAATTTTTCTCCAGACATCAGGTGCTACATGTATTTCAATGACTATATATTAAAGATTGGGCAATAACCTTGTGTGAATTCTATTTTAGGCAGAAATCTGGAGCGTGGATATGGTTGTGAAGGAATATGGCAGTGGAACTTACCTCTCACAGGACTTGGATGTTGGCTGTATAAGAATCAATAGTCATACACAGGTAAATAAAAAACAGTTGTGACAGATAGCATGACATTTAGCATAACCTTGTTAGGCACAAACAAAAAGTCTACATCACTTTATGCTATGTTAAGAGGTCTTCTCAGTACAGAATCTTAACTATGTAAACAACTGAACATATATCCTACATATTATATTCCAGCCGATCATGGATGCAGCCTTCTCTCCTGACGGTACTGCTCTAGCCACAGCCAGTACAGACGGTGAAGTCAAATTCTTCCAGGTGTATATGAATGAACGCACCTCACCAAGGTAAATATCAGCAGCATCATTTGAAAGTCATGTGTCTACAAACCGGACCTAGTAGCACAGTGGGTTGAGCCAGGGCTTCGTCATGCCAAAGTTGTTAAACAATGGTAGTAGTATGGCTCCCTTGCTAATGCTTAAGGGTAGTTCTATGACTGGTTGGTCCAGTGTCAGGTTAATGTGACTGGGTGTGGTATCATGCCAGGTATTTGTGGCATGCTATACACAGAAATACTGTTGGACACCCATGGCGTAGTGGTAAAGTTGCCGATTTGTAAATCCTCTGACTCACCACATGGGTTCAAGTCATGTTTGGGGCAAAGGACTTAAGGTCTGAGAACGTCTTCCAGCTGACTTGCAGTGAGCCTGTGGTTCTACCCAGACATTTGTCTGGGGTTTTCCTCTACAAAATTGCAGGATGTCCTATTATGATCATAATAGGACGCTGCGATGTATTTCAAAAACAAAAAGAAATACTGTTGCTTGGATGATAAAGCGTATAAAAAAATTATGTGTTCACTAATCTGTTTATCACAAGGCATCAATGATATAGATGAAACAAGGCTTAGGGGGCACCCTTGGCCAGGTTGGGGTAAGAGTGGTCAACATGTGCCTTGTCAACACTTCACCCCATGGGTTCTTGTCCAAATGTGTGAAGGTATTTCAGCTAACCTACAGTGCACCAGTTGTTTTACCCTGACAGATGTATTAAACCTTCCTCAACAAATATTTGCATTGATTGTGCCAATAAGACCATAATTGTGTTGGTGCCTATATCACTGTATACATAATATTGTACTATCTCCATATAAATGAAATGCTGTTGGTGGGACGATAAACCGAATATATAAACATAATGGTGTATGACTTCTTTGTTTGGCCTCAAGATAAATTGCCTTGTAAAGAAGTCACCTTTTTTTATAAAACTGTTTTTAATGGTTCCACAGATTTTATCAAACATGGTGGTAGTGATGGTAGTACGAGTAGTAGTTGTAGAAGTATAGTGGTAGTAGTAGAAGTTATAGCAGTAGTAAGTAGTAAAAGTAGTAGTAGCAGCAGCAACAGTTTTAGTAGTAGCAGCAACAATAGTATCAAACAAGCCCAAGTTGATATATATTCTAATCTAATCTGCAGGTGTTTGCATCAATGGAAACCTCATGGTGGAAAGCCAATGTCATGTATTTTCTTCCTAGATGATCACAAAAACTTCAGCCCAGAGTAAGTTCACATTTATATGTATAACAACATCAACTTGATCATAACTGACCGTTCTTATGACGGGCTATAGCCACACCTACCATAGCAACAAGCCCTCACTGTAACTAGGTTAGACAAACAAGAGCCAAAACTACATTAAAATGTTTGCAAATTATGGGCCCTTTGCGATTAGGTTTTTTGGCTGCTTAAACATATCCAAAAAGATTGACATATATATATAGATCGATTGGACGATTTTTGCATTGTATTTTAGAGGATATTTAAGGGAATTACCTGGCCATTCTTTGATATTAAACTTCGTGGTTCTTAATCAAGAGCGTGCCACAGATTTTAATGAAAAAAGGTATAGAAACTGAATAAAATGCTGGTACAACTTATTAACCAAATATTAAAAAAGCTTTTTTGTGCTCATTTAAAATCATTTGAATGAATGTCCATGTAAAAACAGTAAATACCACTTTATGCAAAGCATTGCATTTTACGTAAACAAGAGATTCTAGTAAATTCCTTGTTAATACTTGTGCTGATTAAACAGAGCAGTCATTCACATTTTCTCTGTTCTGTCTGAGGATATGACAATTTCACTGATCTGCCACATCTTTCCACAGTGCCCAGTTTTGGAAGTTTGCAGTGACGGGCGCCAATAATAACCAGGAGATCAAGATCTGGAGCTGCGAGTCATGGAACTGCCTTCAGACCATCAGGTAAGATGTACCATTTTACTTTGTAAAAAAGTAATGGGCGTCATGGCTCAAGATTAGAAGACTTGAGTTTGAGACCAATCTCATGGTATACAAATGAAAATAAAAATAATCTTGAAATAATTATTTGTATGTTGGTGCTACAAATTTGAGTGATTTTGAATCAGTTGTTGGCAAAAGTTGATTTATGGAGGAGCCTGTGGTCTAGTGGGTCAAGGCGTCAATTAGTCTTTCCTCTTATTTTATGGCCATTCACCCTGTAGGTTTGTGGCCGAGTATGTATGGTATGGGCACATCCAATGTGCTACTTCATATATCAACACATTCACTAGCCTAGCAATTCCTGGCTGCAGATGTCATGGGAGACCAAAACAAAGACTGGGTCAGAATGTGTCAACAGTGACCTGAAAGTGTGCAGTCTGTCCAGCACTGATCTGCTGCACAGAGTTGCCTGGAGAGTGGGTATAAGATACTATAGCTGCCTGCTGCCTATCCCAGAAACTGGGACAACTGCAGCAGTCTGAATCAGAGAGACAGATAGATATGTATAGAAGTCAGTATCCTTGAGCACGAAATTTAGCTCGAATTGTTCCACTCCACCATGGTGTATAAATTGGTACCTGTGAGAGTTATTCGGATCATGCAAATGACTTCCTAGAACCATGTCTCTGCTGCTGCTGCTGAGGGATTTCTTAATAAAACTGTGCAATTGGCTTAGTATGCATTGGCATAGCAGTAGACTATAAACCAGACCTTTACCTTAAACACCTCTGACACCATGGCTCCTCTGCACATGAGTTCATGGCCTAGTAAATAGTCAATTTGTTACTGGCTTACGTGGCAGAGCGGTTAGAGTCGCTGACTTGAAACTCCTCAGCCCCTCCCTGGCGGAGCGAGAACTTTTATGTGGGGAAGTTTTCCAGCTAACCTGGGTTGCGCCGGGACTTCTACCCAGACATGGGTCTTGGGTCTTCCTCTACCAAAAATTATTTGGATGTTGCCAATATGACCATAATTGTGTTGGTGTGATGTAACAAAAAAAAAAAGACAGTCCAGGGTTCGACATTAAGGACCGACCGAACGACATTCACTAGTAGATCGGTGGTTCGGTCTAGCTAAGTCCTAGGCTAGCTGGACCGACTGGTCGTGTTCTATATCGGACAAGCTTCGCCAAAAATCTACATATGAATAAATCAAGTAAAAAAATATTTATAATGTTTAAACTCTGTCGCTATTGACGCTTGTCGATACAGTTTCTTGGGAAACCCGTGTGCTTTATTTAGCAGTATATAAACATAGTAACAACCTTGACATGCGTTCACTCATTGGCTGGTGTTTTCAGAACGAGGCTTTGTCCCCTACGCACTTGTCAAATATCCAATGTCGTAATACTAATTGTGAAACGGATACAAATGCTTTTTTCTTCATCTATCATCTTATTTTCTAATGTTTACGGAACTGTCCTATTATTATTTATACAATTTAAATAAAACTGCGAGGGGTACAAAAGCACGAATTCTATCTGTAATGTTGAGATCTCAAGTATTACGACAACAGACTATAATACGGTTTGTTTATAATGCACTATGCGCAGACGACACAAAAATGTTGAGTAATGTACTTAAGTTTGATTTTTTCGTCCGACAAAAAAGAAAAAAAAAGACGGACGACAGTATGAAACGAAAGAGCAAGGATGCTTCAATGAAACTGTGTGACAAAACAAAGCGGATAAGATCGTTTTGTCCAAAATGAACAGATGAGTTTAGTTGGCTAGATTTTGAAGAAAAAGAGCCATCTTATGTTTTGTAAGACATGCAGATTTGTTGTCTGTACGGACGATTTCAGAATCGACAATATAAAGGGGCATTCTAAATCTGAACCCCATATAGACGGTGTCGACTTGAAGCAGTTATAGTGCTGTCTTCACTGTGTGTAGCATGCCGTGACCACCTGGCATGATACCACACCTAGTCACATTATCCTGACACCGGGCCAACCAGTCGTGGAACTACCCTTATATATGCTTGAGCGTTAGCAAGGGGGCTATACTACTACCTTTTTTAAATACTTTGGTATGTCGTGGCCCGGGATCGAACCCGGGGCCTCCCGTACCGGAGCCAACGCTCTACTAATTGCGCTACAGGTCCGGTAGAAATTAAGTATAATCATACCTAAGTTGCATTAATAGAATGTTAAGTTTCATACTTATTTTCTAGTCATAAATGTCACATACTTAGTTATATTGATGTGTTATTGCAAGACGATGCTTGAACTCATATAGCAATTTAATTTAAGTATGTCTTGTATGTGTATTATGCGTTTTACATTTTGGTCTAGTCCAGTTTAGGTCAGGTCTAGTAAGTTTTCTAAGTTACTGGACCACTGGTCCAGCTCTCAAAAAAGTTAACGTCGAACCCTGCAGTCAGTTTGTGACTCCTCTGACTTGGCCCCTCATTGAGTGGATTTATGGCCTTGTTGGCAGAGATGTGGATTTGTAAAGTCTCTCCATCACCTCTCATCACAACTGTTCATGGCTCCTCACTGCATAGATATGAGTTCCATTATTGGGAGGACTTATTTGGGGAGGTTTTCTAGATGACTGTGGTCCTCCTCCGTCCTTAGCTGTGTCACTGTAATGTACATTTTTAAAAAAGTGGTTTGTATTAGAAGGATCCCGTTATCTGGACCAGCCACAATAGCTCAAGTGGTAGAGCTTCAGCTTTCAGATCGGGAGGTCATGGGTTCAAAACCCGGCCAGGTCAAACCAAAGACTTTAAAGTTGATAGTTGTGGCTTCCCTCCTAATGCTTGGGGCTAAGGGGACATCATTACGCCTGACTCGTATGTGTCAGTGTAATGGACCGACCGGGTTCAGTCCCTGGGCACCTTATAAGTGCCCCTGTGCTATAATTATAGAAATGTAGCTGCACAGTATCCGCAAAAATGCCGGCAAATCCCATCCCGTTATCTGGAATGTTGACCACTTATGCTATATTTCAGATTCCTGTGCCCCCCAGGCCTGCCGTCCAACTTCAGTGTAGACCCAGAAATGAAAGCAGCATTAGATCTAAGTGCTAGATACCTGGTGCTCTCTGACATCAAGAGAAATGTAAGTTCTCCTTAAAATATCTTATCTGGTTAATATTATTTCTATGCCTGTAAAAGAACTGCAGACTTAGTAGATTCGCCATACTGGCAGATTCCCTACTTGCTCTGTTTCATAAGAAAACAAATTGCATGATGTTATTTGCAAAATTCAGTAAATCAATTCTTCTTTTTTGTATTGTTTGTAAAAACATAAAAAAATTATAAGCAACAAAAATATACTGATTTAGAAGTTTAAAGGTAGTAGGGCAGTTGCGATGACCTCGACTACATCTTTTGCTGTTTTTGAGCAAGACTGAGGGATATCACACGTTGCCTAGGGCCAACATTTGTTTGACATTTCAAGCCAAGATGGACTAAAAAAAAACCTGGTTGATAAATACCCGATTTATAATGACAACGATGATGATGCTGAGCATAGAAAAAAAATTGGAAAAGGAATAACAACCTTTTAAAAAATCAGAAAAGGAATAACAACATTTTTTATCGAGATATATGCCATTTAAAGATAACATTGACAGGTTCTCTTTACGCTTTCTAGCTGACCTGTAATGTGAGGTGATTCTACCCTGATGTTTGTTGAGGTTCCTCCACAATTAAAGCTGGACATTGCCAAAATGATTATAATTATGTCAGTGTGATGTACAATTAAAAGTTTCTCATTTTTTTATATCCCTGCATGGACCAAAGTACTGTATGTGCTGCCGATCAAAATGGGAACCAGTACCTTATTATTTACATGAAAAAAATGAATTGTGGCCTTTAATTTGTGGAAATCTTGAGCAGCAGGCTTTAAAACAATCATTGAGCTTTCAAGCTATTTTGGCTTTTGCCTCTTTGTTAACATTCTTTTATCTGGTTCCAGGTGCTGTATGTGCTACAGATCTATCAGGATGGGAACCAGAACACTGCCCACATCAGCTCAGTGTCGGAGTTCACCTTAGCCCAGCCCTGCCTCAGTTTGGCAATCCTAGATGCCAAGACAAAGAAACTCATCAAATCTAAGGGTGCTGATGATTCACATCTGGATGAAATTACCACAGGTAGGTCAACTTTGAGAGGTTAGGGTCTGAGTAAAAGATGGTATATGTGTTCAACAATAATTGATAAACAGATGTTTTTATGTTTTTAGCTGAAGTATTTAGCTGAAAAGTACAATAACAATGTTCCTGAAGATATATTGCACTTTTGTTTGTTTGATTCTTCAGTTTTGAGTTGAATGTGGCAGAGCAGTTATAGTAGATGCTTTAGGGCTTTTGCAATCAAAAATAGCTGACATGAAAGTGTCTGACTGCCAAAAACAATTGCAAAACCATAGGAAACCATGGACAAAAGTCATAAGGCGAATAAAACAATGATAACAAAATACCAGCAAATGACGTCATCTATAATTTGCTGAGGTATTGAATAGAAGGGAAGAAATCTAATAAGGTGTACACATTGGCACCTGTTTTATACTACTAAAATCAATTAAATATCTTTGACTTTAGATAGGTTTTGCATGATATAACACATAATGCAGTGTTTTCTGTGTCTTTAATGTTGCTATTACTGTCTAGTAACATAATATAGTTGGATGATGTACTGTCAAGCTATGCACAGGATGATCACATAGTACAAATCAATTGCATTGAATGATCACATAAATGGATATGATACTGGATTGATACAATGGCTCAACTGCTCAACTGGTAAAGCGTCGGCTTGCAGATCAGGAGGTCACAGGTTCAAACCCCGGCCGGGTCAAACCAAAGACTTTAAAATTGGTAGTAGTGGCTTCCCTCCTAACGCTCGGGGCTAAGGCGACATCATTACGCCTGACTCGTCGGTCTCAGTTTAATGGACCAGCCAAGTTCAGTCCCTGTTCTCCTCATAAGTGCCCCTGTGCTATAATGATAGAAATGTCGCTGCACAGTATCGGCAAAAATGCTGGCAAATCCCATCCTGTATATCAAAGAACTACTTACACATCATCATAAACCATGGTTTTTATTGCACAGGTGAAATAGAGAATGGTGATGGAGACAACGAAGACAAACTAGATGGGAACATGTCTGGGCTCGGAGTCCAGATCAGGCTCTTCACTGTTCACCCTAAGTTAGTTCTTGTTTCATACAATTGAATTTGGCAGGCGCCCGTGGCATAGTTGTAGAGTCGCCTATTTGTAACTCCTCTGACTGCTTAGCCTCCCACCGCATGGGTTCAAGTCCTTCGGGGAGTAGGACTCGATGTGGGAAGGTCTTCTGGCTGACTTGTGGTGTGTTGGTTGTTCTATCCAGACAAATGCCTGGAGTCCTTAACCAAAGTAGCTGGATAATGCTGTAATGGTTATAATTGGTTGCTGTGATGAATCTAAAATCATCCATTACACTCTGTTGGAGGGGAGAATTTTGATATTGGAAGGTTTCCCAACTAGCCTGCAGTGTGCTGGTGGTTTTACCCATATAAGTCTGGGGTCTTTCTCTACCAATTATTAACATGATGTTGTCGGTATGATAATAATTGTGTTGGTGCACTGTAACAACAACACAAAATCCCTTTTTTGACAAGTCTCATCTTTCCGTATCTAGGGCCCTCCAAGAGTTGTTGATCCGGTTCACGCCTGAGTCATCTATCTGGGAACCTCCACCTGCCTCTGTGAGTTCGATCTCCCAGGCAGATATGGGGATGGTGGATGGTCTCTCTGACATGAGTATGGGCATAGATGACACAGGAGATATGGAGAGGAATACATCTAGATCCGACTCACTCAACACTCATCCCATACTCATGACACCTGACGCCTTTACATCAAGTCCTAGGTAAGGTTGTGTTGTAAAGACAACTTGTAACTCTTTGTGAGTTTGCGTCGTGAACAGGCTAGTTATTTTCAGGTGAGGAGGTCTTTGAGCTGACTTGTGCTGTGCCTGAGGTTGTACCCAAAAGTATGACTGGGGTCTTCCACTTCCAGATATAGCTTGATTTTGCCGCTATGACCATAATTGTTCATTGCAATGTAATAAACCGTCTTTGGAAATAAAAAGGCCTGTATGGTATTGTTTGATGAAATTTCTATTTATATTTTATTAAATGAATTAAGATACTAATTCAGAGATCATTTATATACTCTGGAAAAAATCCGGTTTTTATTTGAGCTTACAATATTTATATTTAAGTTTTATTAAATAGTCTGTAAATGTTTAGCAGGAGTAAAAAAAGAACCAAGAAAAAAGCCTTCACAATTTTATCTTCTAAAGTTTCATTTTCCCCAACCATTTCCTATTGCAGAAAACAGGGTCAAGATGACAGCCTAATGGACGGTGTCCGTGGCAGCATATCAAGCACAAGTAGTTTCACACAGGTATCGGCCATCGGCGATGACTTCCTGTCTCCCCGTAGCAGCTCTGGAAGTACCGTAACGCAAACGCCCACCACACCTAAAGCAGATACCCAGACAACAAATAAAGAGGTGCAACCTTCATCGCTCACGCCCAGCTCAGTGCCATTGCCACCAATCACAAGCCATGAAGAGGAGGAGCTAGCAACGCCCAAATCTTCACGGGAACCAACTCTGGTGGAAGCGGGGTCACTAACACAAGATTCACAAGATGTTGATGACTTTTTTGTGTCACAGAAGAAATCTGATAGGATAGACATACAGGTAAAGCTTTGTTGTTATTTGAATCTATGTTTTCTTTTATTTAGTAAAATATGTCATACTGTTCTGCAGAGCTGTTTTTCTGTCTTTAGTAGGAGCCGTTTACAGGTGCCTTCCCCTCAGAAAATTTTTCTTAAAGCTCATGCAGTTTTCCCAAAAAAGTAACTTTACATCAGGTTTATTCATTCCCCTTTAAGGAAGAAATCAGGCTTATTTCCCCAAAAATTACAGGGCATAGGTCCCTTCCCCAGGCAGTGAATAAAAGCCTTGTGTTTTGTTTTGTGTAAAATTGAAGCCTAAAGGTATTACCAGAAGTCTCCAACATTAGTTGCGCTATTGTGATCCCTATGTGAACCCATTTTCTAAGGTTCATTTCTTGAAAACAATCAAAGATAATCACTTAAAACTTTAATCCTTGTACACTATCCAAGACCAGAACCCATTTTATTATAGTTACCCTTATTATTTACCTTGATTTAGTTAAATTAAATTCTTAAATTCATGTTGGTAGTTATGCCACTTATTTATACTTTGAATTTTCTGTGTTGGGTGAAGGATTTTCTTACAGGTTATAACAGTTTCCATTACAGTCTCATACACAGAGAAAAATCAAGCCCGCTCGATACAGACATTTTTTTTTAATAATGTTTTTTAATTTTATTTTGTAAATGTAGTTTGTCTCGTACATCTGTAAATTAGGACTAAAATTGTGTAAATATTTAAACTAGTAAACACATACTGTGAGAAATTTTATTAGGATAATTTTGTACAATGCTTGTATCTATGTTTCTTCATTATATTTTATTTGTTCACATTTAAACATCAAAAAGTATGTTGAAATTTTTAATTGAAAAGATTAAAATTGAGAGAGACAGAGAAAGAGACACAGAGTGAGAGACAGAAAGAGCGAGGGGGTGGGGGGTCTGGGGAAAAATGTTTGTACAAGTAAATAAAAAAACAAATTTTAATTGCTCTTGTTTTATCCCTCTGTATGCCATGTGTTTGTAGCAAGTGTCTCTGGATAGTACACAGAGTACAGGAGTGTATGAAGTAAGTGAGATGCGGGCACAGCAGAAATCCCAGAGTTCCTACGATGAAATGGATGAGGAAGTCGCTGATGTCATGGGGGATGTTCCCGCTTCCTATTCTGACGATCAACAAGAGGGGACGCAGCCGTTTGAGGATGGAAATGTAAGTTACCTTTTAAATCACCAAATTCAAGAAGTGCTGGAGTTATGATACGGTTCTTTTTCAGATAAATTCAGATAAAAATTACGCCCATCACTCTTTTTTTGCTCGGTTTCAAATCTGATTGCATAAACTCAATGATTTGGTTGTATTTATTTCATATTTAATAAAAAATATATATTATAATTAAAATATATTTTATATTACCATGTGTTCTTTGACTTAATATTTTATTTTATTTTTTAAAATTAATAAAGTAAAAGTTTTGACATATTTAACAAAATAGTACTTATGACCAAGTCATTACAAGCAACACAAAGGAATGTACTTTTTCAAATAATATCTTTGCATGTAATATTAAATAAAAATTAGGGATGTTAACGAATATTCGAATATCAAGTCGCTATTCGAATAGAGATTTGGGGATTCGAATATTTTATAATTTTTATTCCACTTTGTTAAGTTCGAAGGAACATTGGAAAGACATTTCTTTAGTTGATCGTAGTGTCCCCAGCGATATAAGACGCTAGCGATATGTAATCGCGTTCGCTGTAAGATAGAGTGGGTGGGTCATGTCTCCTGATAACGAATTGCCATCTGGTTAACAGCATGAAATCACCTTACCGCGCACAGCTCCTTCTCTGCCCCCTCTCCCACTTAGACCCAGTCACATCACCCACATCACCATACAGCTGTGGAAACAGTTGCCAACGTACAATAAACACACATGTCAGTTCAATGCTGCGGCAATTAGCTACAGCAATAACGTAACACTGACTCTATCCAGCTTCGGTTGGGATAGTGTATAATACATTATATAAGGCTATACTTATTGATTACAGTCCACCGGAAGCTGAGAACGTCTTTTATTTTTTGGAAAGCACAACTAGATCACTGTCAAACAAACTTCAATTGCAAACACTTTCTGTTTTTGTCACTCTACTTCATACTTGTTATTTTATTCCTATATAATACCGCAACATCTGTTATTTTTTGTCACCGCGATTTTCTGTTCTTTGATTTTGCTTCGTTCTCTCCAAATAACAAAAATGTAAATCTACATACTTTTTTAATTGTTCGTCATAGGTTTACTTAACACACTTAAAACTCACGAGCTTACAATTTTAATCGTTCTTTATATATATATTGGTTGGTACTTCATCAATTTATCAACAGTCAGGTAATCTTGACACTAGCCAATCGCAGTAATTATCGTCATCAAATGGTTTTGTTTACATTCGCCTTTCACCCATAGGCATATGGCGAGCAGGTTCGTAATTGTCACTTGTGTATTGGTAACTAAATGTCTCTAATTGACATGTTATGGCTTCGGATTAACGCCCTTAACGATATCAGCCAATCACAATTAAACATCAATCCGACCACCAACCAATCAAGACCGTTAAATGGCTGTACACTTGAGCGATTGTGTATTGGTAACTAAATGTCTCTAACTGACATGTTATGGCCTCGGATTAACGCCCTTAGCGATATCAGCCAATCACAATTAAACATCAATCCGACCACCAACCAATTAAGACCGTTAATTGGCTGTACACTTGAGCGATTTTCCTTCATAAAACCTTCGTGGTTTTGCCTAATTATCTTACAGTCGATCCAGTATCACCCGCATTTTGTCCTTTTGAAAATGCCGCCTTTAATCATTTATGTGTTTTATAAGGTTAGTTCACAAAACATAATTGACTGTTTGTTGTTATACATTGTTTGCGGTTAGTAGAGTAAAATATTAAAATTGTGAGCTATTTTGCATGTGTTGTACAGTTTCATCTAATAAAATTAGGATATGGTTTTATTAAATCGATAAGTAGCCCCTTAAATGCGTCAATTATTAATACAAATAAGTAATTAATTTCACAAAATGCCTTTTAATTGTAAAGGTAATTACACGAAGTACAACACGTAACAAAAAGACACCCAAGTTTAAGGTGACTAATTAATAATGTATATATTATACGGGACTTTGCAGGTCATCTTAACATTGATTGGTTACTTTATATTTTTTATAAGAGTTCCAATAATAATAATAATAATGATAATAATAATAATAATAATAATAATGATAATTGTTAAGTAGCAATAACATTGTTTACGCATTTACTGGCATTCTTCACTGACAGTATTTTCTTGCAAACTACCGCTGACCAAGTAAAGAAACGCCCCGTCTGGTCCTTCACTATAAACAGGATAATGGCGGATTCATAATATTGCAGTTTGTATTTCAAAAAGAAGAAATCGTCGTTTTAAAATTAAATGCTATGCTAAAATCATAAATCTACCGCCGCTTCTGCATTAAGTAAGGCTAGCAATGTAAATTGTGGTCAGAAATAAACATTTTACAATGAATAAACACATTGAATTTTATGGAAAATTACCGTGTTATATGCCACTATGATATAAATTCGTTCCGAATATTCGAATATGATTCGAATACACGTTCCGAATATTCGAATATCGTTTTGGGATTCGATTTACATCCCTAATAAAAAATACCTTAATAATACAATTTATGCAAACAGATTTGAAACTAAGCACAAAAATTTAATGGTCATTATTTTTTTCCCATTATCTGAAAAAGAGCCATACCTGATTTTCACTATTTTTTTTTTGTAAATTAAATTCTTTCTGGTTGTAGTTTTTGCAACATTGACAAATGAGAAGATAAAAGCTATACCTCAAATGTATGCCATTGCTTTCTTAGATGATTTCTTTAGGGGGAATTTATATCATTTAATATAATATATGTAATCTGGAACATAGTACCATTCACAGTCCTTCGCTTGAAGCTTGAATCATTTATTTTAAGAAAAATCCTGTCATTTAAAAAGAAATTTAAAGAAACCCAAGTAAGTATTGTTGCTTAAGGTATTGATAATTGGTATGTAAGTAAAATGGTAAAATATTACTCTTATAGTCCATACATAGACAGTAGTCTAACTTGAAGATATTCTTAAACAACTTGGTGTGTCCTCTTAGCTGGGATTTCTTTTAGCATGACCAGCACCTTTGACATTTAGCACCTGGTTGTATATGAGCAGATTGTTTCTTTTATTTAATATTTGACATGTGTGGACTTGCATCTGATAAATGTATTTTATGTCTAGGCAAATAGGAAATTAATTAGCTATATTAGATAAAACCAAAAACATATCTTTAAGCCTGCATAAGAACAAAAAAACACATTCACCAGACTAACACTTCCTGGCTGCAGAGGTCATGGGAGACTAAGAAAGACTTGGTAAGAATGTTTCAAGAGTGACTTGAAAGTATGCAATCTGTCCTGCACAGATTCACAATTAAACTGAATATTGTAGGCACAGCTTTTGCAGGTGTTGCAGAGAAAACAGCTCTGATACAAATAGTTTTATTATAATTTAACATTTCACCTCTTTTCTGTGCATTTTAGAATGTGGAAAGTCGGGTAGGGGAGAGCACAGAGTCTAACCTCCAGGGTTGGCCCAAACCCCCGGAGGTAGAGGATGGGGATGATGCGGAGGAGGATAGGTGGGTGCTGTAGATGTAATTAGGCTGTCAGCTGATTCCTTTATTTCTTTATTTCACCTATATTTTGGATCAAAATCTTATATTGTGAAAAACATCCTATATTTCCTATATTTTCCTATATCTTTTGAAAATATTCCTATATTGTTTAGTAAATTTTTCACCGATAAATGAAGAGAGTAACTATTGCTTTGATACTGCTTTTGGTGTGTTTTTTTATTACAGGAAAGAGAAGACCGACAGTTTAATGGAATGTCAAACCTTAATTTAATGACAGTAACCTTGGCAAAGATAAATATGGAAGTATTCACCATCTTTCATGATAATTCTTGTTTCTGGTATTGTAAGGTTATTTTTACACTCATTTTAAAACCCAGGTAACTAATTATAATAAAAAACATGAATGCATTTTTATAAAGAGGCATATTTGTTTATTTTTAGATATTCTTACCGATGATTTTTTCTTTTTAGCAACAAATATGCCCAAAATGGAAGTGGTGATGATGATGTGGTCGTGGAGGAAGAGGAAATAGAGGGAGGAGATGATGACGAGGTAGAGAAGGAAGAGGATGAGGAGGAAGAAGAGGAGATTGAGGAAGAGATCGAAGAGGAGCAAGAGGAAACTTCTGAGGAAAAGTAAGATTTGTATATTGTGAGAGATATGTGGACCTAAATTGATAAATTATTTAGCAAAATTATTTAACGAAATGTTTCTTATTCTCTCTTATCTAAGCAAATCTCTTATTAAACTAAATTAATTTTGTTACTAAAAGATTAACAAATAAAATAATAATAATTAAGATAAAAGGCAGCATATGGAGGCCTGGGCATATGGAGGCTAGCATGGAACCACCATGTTGTTAAATCTGAAAGGATGTACTGACCTTTCTGAAACCGACTTGTCATCACCATTAAAATTATTTTCAGATGTATTTTCACATATGAAGACATTTTCACCCATATGTCATGTTTATGTTTACAGTCTGGAGAAGCGTGAACCGATGGCTGCACCGGTAGCAGCACCAGTAGCCGGTACAGCCTTCAACACCACCCCAACACACAGGTATGTGTTTACTACAAATATGTGACGGAGGTTAGGGGGAGTGCTTAGTTGATTGCTGGGAAAGTTCTAGGGGGGGTATTTTGTAGTTGCATGTTTGTAACCCCTGGCCCCTCGACATGTAGGTTTGATTACTGGTTTGAGTCTAAAATTTAATGAATATAAGGTCTTTCTTCCGGCCTGTCGGTGGGGTCTGGGATCTTTATGCACCATAAGTAGCTGGTCACTGCTTTAATGACCATAAATGTGTAACTGTATTGTATTTAGATAATTATATATTTTATTAATTTCATTTTTTGCTATTTCATTGTAGGCCAGTAGAGGTGAGAGAGATCCACAAAGAGGTTGTTCGAGAAGTGCTTGATAAAAAAGAACTGCAAAAGGTAAATACTTTAAACTATAATGAAATTGTCAAATTATCAAACTGTTTTCATTAATGCAAGTTTTTCATACATAAGTTAGATATTAATACTTTAAGCTGTAATAAAATTGTCAAATTATCAAACTGTTTTCATCAATGCAAGTTTTTCATACATCAGTTAGATATTAATACTTTAAACTATAATGAAATTGTCAAATTATCAAACTGTTTTCATTAATGCAAGTTTATCATGCATCAGTTAGATATTAATACTTTAAACTATAATGAAATTGTCAAATTATCAAACTGTTTTCATTAATGCAAGTTTATCATACATCAGTTAGATATTAATACTTTAAGCTGTAATAAAATTGTCAAATTATCAAACTGTTTTCATTAATGCAAGTTTATCATACATCAGTTAGATATTAATACTTTAAGCTGAAATAAAATTGTCAAATTATCAAACTGTTTTCATTAATGCAAGTTTATCATACATCAGTTAGATATTAATACTTCAAACTATAATGAAATTGTCAAATTATCAAACTGTTTTCATTAATGCAAGTTTATCATACATCAGTTAGATATTAATACTTTAAACTATAATGAAATTGTCAAATTATCAAACTGTTTTCATTAATGCAAGTTTATCATACATCAGTTAGATATTAATACTTTAAGCTGTAATAAAATTGTCAAATTATCAAACTGTTTTCATTAATGCAAGTTTATCATACATCAGTTAGATATTAATACTTTAAGCTGTAATAAAATTGTCAAATTATCAAACTGTTTTTATCAACACCAGTCTGTCTTACATCAATTACATATAAATAGTTTCATTTTTCTGAAACATGAATTACAATCAGATTCTGTCCTATGTTTTGTGTTCTTGAACATTAAGGACACAAATATTTAAAATTTAAAATTTATTACAAATTTAACCTGTTAGTTTATCATATTTCTACTCACTTATTTTAATTTTAACCCGATTATACTCTACTCATGTTACACTTAATATGTGCCATTAAACACAAAACACAACCAAAAAAAAAAAAAGATAAATGTTTCTGCACTTCTATTAGTTCCTGAGTTTAATGTAACTCAGCTATAGTACTCGTCCTAATATATATTTGTGAATAAAGGCAAGAATTTGCATAAGTCATAACAAATTTTGGACATTTGATAATAGTTTAGTGGTTAATTCTTTAAATGTAAATATATTGCCAACTTCTTGTGATCATTATTTACTTCAACATCCCTCTGCTCATATTATACTACCAAATTCTTCTGATCATAAGTTATTATCAAATATTTCCTTGATGGTAATTTATAGCCAATTTTCTATGATAATCTACTGCCAATTTTCTATAATCATCATTCACTCTGAAGTCATTTCTAACTTCTTATAGTTTAATAATGTTGATTTTATTCCTATTTTATTTTGTTCATTATTTTTGTGTTGTATTTCAGCTTGAGAAGAGCATGGCCTGTATACTGCAGGCAATAGAGCGACAGCAGAAACAGCTGGATCAGATAAGGCTGGAGATGAGTGAACAGCAGGAGAGCTCACTTGAGGTGATTGTTCATTCTTGCCCACTTTTTGTCATTTTAACAGTCTCATCCGAACAGACCGGACGCAATAGCTCATTTGGTAGAGCGTCGACTTGCAGATCGGGAGGTCGAGGGTTCAAACCCCGGTCAAACCAAAAGACTTTTAAGTTGATAGTAGTGGCTTCCCTCCTAACGCTCGGGGCTAAAGGGACAGCATTACGCCTGACTCGTCGGTGACAGTATAATGGACTGGCCGGGTTCAGTCCCTGTGCACCTCATAAGTGCCCCTGTGCTATAATGATACAAGTGTCGCTGCACAGTATCGGCAAAAATGCCGGCTAATCCCTCATCCCAACAGATTAAAATCATAAATATACACGTGTTGGCAAGGTAGAAAACCACCACTGTTTACCGAAGTGTTTGCCGATAAACCAGTTATCAAACATGAGTTACTTGTAAGTGAGACATAACTACTGCATACTGGCAAAGTGTCCAAAACAGTTCAGAACAAACTTTGACAGAGTTTGTAGAAACAGGAAACAAAATTTCATAGATGTTATTGTGGTCTTTAACAGTCTTGATTATCTGCAGGCAAAACTTTCCAGGTCTAAAAAGAAAGTTCAAATCCAGCTCAAACAAACTTGGTAAACTTGTGCTAGCAGTCACCCTGATGTAAAGCAATCATTTTTAGTCTTCCCAGGCAATTGGTTATTTAATTGCAGTTAATTAGTGGTCAGGTGTCTTCTACAGCCAGGGATTAGCTTATTAGGCAAATCTTTCTTTAATTGAATCCATATTAGCAGTCAAAAAGCAAGTTTCGAGCATCAGTTGTGGTCACAAGTTCACCGTGTGACCATAAACCATTGCTGTCTATCATCTGTCATCAGTATCACACTATATTTCCACTCACCTATTTAAAAATGAACTGATTATATCCTATTGATGTTAGACTTCATCGTATTCGGCTCCTTATAACCTCTTAAGTGTTGGTATGACGTAAGACACAAAATACAAATAAACATACCTTTATTAAAAGGTAATCTTTCTCTGATATCATATTTTGTCTTAAGCTGCCAACTTTTCTAAAGGTGCCAATTTTGGGCCATCCTTTTCGTGGCTGCTTAACACAAGTTTGATTGTAGAAAGTTTTGATACGGGAAACAAATATTTCTTTTAACGTACAGATCCAGAGACGGCAGTTGGAACAAGAACAACTGCGGGACGTATCCCAGGGCAACCAGCCCAGTATAGAGGAGCATCTTGGGAAACTAGAGAACATCGTCACATCACGCGTAGAAAGACTGTTTGCTCAGCACTCACAGAGAGAAAATATCCTTGTTATCACAACTTTGAGATTGTTAGCTTAATGTTGTTCTGGGAAGGGGATGGTTGCATTTTCTTTATACTACATAGATCAACATACTTCCAAAGTCAGGCTGTTGTGCACTTTACTTATTTGTTCTTTCCCAATTTTTAATTCTACATGTAGGTTGGTTATTTCATTATTTATTTTACGATATTTATTTTTTGTGCATAAAGTCATAAAAAGTGAACAATTAAGTTGGAATCAAAAACTTTCATCTGTTCTAGTCATCTAGGTCTGTTGACGGAGATACTAGTTGGATAGGGCCATAATGATTGTAATTGTGTCGAAGCAGCATACAAACATATAAATTTTATTACCCTTGACTGAATGTTTACATCAGCGTATCCAGGAATTGTTGCGTCAGACCGAGGCCCGGGAGGACCAACGACAGGAGAGACTGGGAGTCACAGTCAGCCAAAACGTTGGCGCCCAGGTGGCGGGAACTGTTGATAAACTGATTAGGACCCAGGTCCTCCCAGGTGGGTACATTTGCAACACACAATGACTTGTATATATTTAAACAGTTTATAAGAAAACATAGCCTAATGTTGACTCCTAATAACCCTGTTGGCAATTATTGTCCCAAGGAATGTCAAAACAAGATATTTGCAAAAGTCTAATTTTTAAGCAGTGATACAAGTAGGACTGGGACTTTTAACTAAAGGTGATCTTTAAATATGTCTTGTGCAATGCTATAATCAGATCTTATCCAGACACTTGATGAGTCTTTAAACACTTGCTTGAGGCACCATAACGGCATAAGAGGGTTATGTTAATAGGGGGAATGGTGTTGTCTAGCAAATAATGGGTTAAATTTCTGTTCCTAAGACAAACATTAGGCCTGTAGTCACCAACCATTCTTAAGCCTAAGTCATAAGTTAAGCCCAAGTCACAATTTTCATACCAACAAAAATTAGCTTATATATGAAGTTTTGATGTTATTTTAAGCTGAAAGTAGCAAATTTAAAGTGTCTTGCAAAAATACAGACATGTAGCTAAATAATGAATATATTGTGGATTAAAAGGCATGACTTGAGCAATTCTTACTTAAGAATGGTTGGTGAATACGGTCTTTAATTCCTGTCAACCAGACCTGGTAGCGCAACCGGTTGAGTGTTGGCTCCAGGTACAGGAGGCCTTGGGTTCATTCCCAGGCCGCGACATACTAAGTTGTTAAAAATGGTAGTGGTATAGCTCCCTTGCTAACACTCAAGCAAATATAAGGGTAGTTCCTCGAATGGTTGGTCCGGTGTCAGGGTAATGTGACTGGGTGTGGTATCATGCCAGGTGTTCACTGTTTGCTATACACAGTGAAGTGCTATATCTGCTTCAAGTGGACACCATCTCCAGATAACTGAAATACTGTTGGTGGGACGATAAACCCAACAAACAAATAATTACTGTCGATGCCACTTAGGTGTTACACGGACATTGGAGCCTATCCGAGATCAGCTTCACCAAGAGATGGCACAGAAACTGACAGCCACGGACTCACTACTCAAGGATAACATCAGCAAGATGGTGCGATCTAGGGTCAGTAAATTAATTTGTTAATTTTATAACAGATTATTGTTTGATGTGTTGCAGGTAATAAATTATGCTAGATAGCAAATAAAAAAGATGTTTTGGTGAGATATGCCGTCCCTTAGTTACATCAAAATGTAAAAGGCACCAAGATCTAGGCAATGATATACCAGTCATTGAAATTAGCACATGCCCGATGGTGTGAGGTGAAAATTGAGATCAGGCGAGTAAGTTTGTACCTGGTGCCAAAACCAAAAAAAGAAAATGCAACATTGTATCTGGTTATGACATAATATTTAGCTGGAAAATGTAAAAGTTCATGAAAAAAACATAAGTGAAGATATGGTTCAAAATCTTGTTGTTTATTGCAGAGGATAAATTTTAAAACGTGCCATTTATGTTGTTATTTTAAGAGTGAAAGTAAAATATGTTTCAGGCCTTTAAAATTTCTAATTTTACTGGCCGAATGGAATGCATTTTTTATGCTAATTTCAAAGACTGGTATTTTGTAGTTGATAAGGAGATTTACCTAACCCAAGGGCCCTATTCCTGGTAGCGCAATCGGTAAAGCGTCGGCTCCAGGTACAGGAGGCCCAGGGTTTGATACCAAAGTTGTTAAAAATGGTAGTGGTTTAGCTCCCTTGCTAACGCTCAAGCAAATATAAGGGTAGTTCCACGACTGGTTGGCCCGGTGTCAGGATAATGTGACTGGGTGTGGTATCATGCCAGGTGTTCACGGCATGCTATACACAGTGAAGGCAGCGCTATATTTGCTTCAAGTGGACACTGTCTCCAGATAACTGAAATACTGACAAACAAGGGCCTTATTAACCGAGCTTTTACAGTTTCTGCTTTGTAACTCCTTAGCCATTTACTGTGATGGTTCAAATCCCTCATCAGGTAAGAACTTTCATGTGAGGAGGACTCTCAACTGACCTGCTGTGCACCGGGAGTCTAACACAGCCATTTGTCTGGGATCTTTTTTCACCAATAATAAAGTGGGCTGACCAATATGACAAAAACTGAGTTGGTGTGACAAACACAACAAAAATATTTTCAGAACTGATTGGCATGATGCAAGGCATACTGTCACAGTAATGGCAACAAATCTTAGATTTACACTGTTTTAAAATAACTTAAAGGTAGTTTGAAAGATAATAATATTACAAAGAAAATACATGGAAATTTTACCACCATTTTTTAGCACACAAAAAGATGCAGAAATGGTCCTATACAAGTAAACAGTCTCCTTAAACTGTTGACATATCAACCCAGTCAGCCTTTTTATATAAAACAGACATTTTTTTAAATTTTCTTCATGGTTTATAAATAGAAAGTGAATCAGAATGTAGGGTCCTTTATCACTGTTTTATTTTTTTAAAAAGGCTGACTGGGCCGAAACATCAACGAACAGTTTAAAGAGACTTATATATTGAATAAATTCCCTCTCGGAATAATATTTACTGATACAAGCAGATTTTAGAGAGGCCCCCTGGAAAAGTTATTCCACGTTCATTAAAGAGCTCATTGTGACTATGATTAAAATTTGTAGAATGCAGTTGTTGTTGTTTTTCTGTTATTTTTTATTATTATACTTCTGTTGTTCTTTTCAGCAAACTGTTGAAGCTATAGGTATGGCTGCAGGCAGTGCAGTACAGGGTCCGATACAAGCAGCATATAGGGAAGCCTTTCAAAATATTGTCATTCCATCCTTCGAACGAACCATGCAGACCATGTATCAGCAGTTGTCAGAAACCTTTCATAGAGGAACCAAAGAATGTACGTAAAAATATAAGGTGTTTTTTAAGTAATATTTGGTTTATTATTGAATGTTATAGCTACTTTTTATAGGGAGACATTTAAGGCTAAAAAAAAGGTTTATTCCACAACCACCAAAACAATCAGGTAGCTACTTTGCTATTAGCAGAAATTTGGAGGCAAACAGGCTTTCAACCGCCAAAACATTTATCAGATAACTTATTTTATTTTAAGGAGACTTTTTTAGGCAGAAAAGAAAAGTTTTCTTAAACAACCACAAAAACCTGATGTAATTGCATACTAAAAAAATATGTCCTTGTTTTGTCACTATGTTCGAAACCCCATCTATATAAAGTCTATATAGTGTTTTTTTTAACTTCAACTTGCCTGCAGTGGGACAGTGCTTCTAGCCAGATTGCATCATTTTTCTTCTTCCTTTCACAATAAAATCTGAACTACTCAAAAATGACTATCATCGTTTTTTGTGTATACCACAGCAAAACAAGTGAAGCATGATGCTGCAATTTGGTTGATTAGACACCACTGTTATAAGTTGCACCCCATAGTAGTCAATATTTATACGGTTTCATCCAAAGTTCTCCGATAATGCATGTTTTACCAGAGTTTGTTTTCTCAAAATGTCCTGCTTGGGACATCGTCGTGTCAGTTTTTTTACAAATGTGGCGTCTGCAATTTCCGTGGACATTTCTGGTAATTTCTACACAGATATGACAACTTGGCACTGTATCAGGTAAATAAAATGACATTGTAAGCTGGAATTGGAATAAATTCCAATTGAGCACTTGTCTTCAAGGACAGGGGTTGTTTAACTTTGATCTTGAGTCCTACATCATTCTCATGTCACTGATTGGTTGATTTTTAAATGAAATTTTGAATCTGTCCAATCAAATCTTGCCGATGATATCAGTTTCAAACTTTTATAATCACAGGCCCAGAAAGTAACATTTATCTTGGGATGATTTACTCACTAATTATGTTTTTTTCTTACATTAAAACCATCCACTGTACTGCCTAGCATGCAGGCTGAAAAGTGATAGCTAAGGACAATTTGATTTAGCTTGAAAGTTATAAGTTATTATGTATTTAGCTAAAAGGTCATAGGCCTGTACTTAACAAACCATTTCTAAGTAAGAATTGCTTAATTCATGGATTCAAATGCAGACAATCTCCAAAGTAATTTTAAATCTCTGATTTTTTTATATCTCAAAGATACTCAGCAACTAGAAGCCCACTTACAGAGCATACGACAGAAGCAATCAGAGGCTCGAGACCCTATAGTGGCGGAGCTACGTAAGCTGACTGACTCCTTCCAAACATCAGCTGACCAGATGAGGTCACATGTTCTTGCAACAATACAGTCACAGCTTTCATCAGAGGTTCACAGTACTGTTTCAAGGTATGCTGTCATGCTATCATTTTGCTACTTTAATTTTTTTTTTTTTTTTTTTTTTTTTTTTTTTTTTTTTTTTTTTTTTTTTTTTTTAGATCTTAAAATAGAAAAATACATTTCATTACACAAGAAGTTCATCAGATATTTGCTGGGTATATACAAGTGTTTTTTCAATCATAAGTTATGAGTGGGGCGCATTTGATACAGTGGATGAGTCACTTCTAACTCCTCTGACGACTGATCCTTTCATTGTGTGGGTTATAGTACTGTTCAGGGCGAACATCTAAATGATGGAAGATGTACTAGCTGTTCACCAATGGTTCTCTCCAGACCTTTCTTCCTCCATCTAAACAGCTAAACTTCTCTATACTGACCACAATCTATTTTCAAACATTAATTCTGGAACATTGAAGTTGCACCTAAGCTATTTACTGTTTGTCCATAAAAGCTTTCAAGACAGCCCCACTATATAAATTGCTTCATATACCAGTAATTTACTATTCTGTATAAACTGTTTAAAGACTATGGGTATGATGATGTGTCTTACTTCAGATCCCATTTTCAAGGATCATTCATAATATAAATGGTTCTAATATTTAGAACCTGACCTAGGAGCACAATTGGTAGAGCCTTGGCTCCATTATGGGAGGCTCCGGGTTCGATCCCGGACGTAACATACCAAAGTTGTTAAAAATGGTAGCTGTATAGCTCCTTTGCTTACACTCATGCAAGTATAATAAAGCATAGCTCTTACACTGGTGGCCCGGTGTCAGGATAATATGACTGGGTGTGGTATTAATAGACAAGGCAGCACTTATCTGCTTCAGATAGACACTTTCTCCAAAAAACTGTAATACCACTGGTTGGATCATAAACCCAGCAAACATGCAAAAAATATAATGTTTGCCCATTATTAAATTATTATGAAAAGTAAAAATGCATTCAATTTCTGTGGCTATTTTCTATGCAGTATGCAGGAGTCAATGGTGGAATATGTGCGTGAGGTTGTGAGAGAAGAGGTGTCCACAGCCATGAAGGAGCAGGGACCTAGCATCAGTGACTCTGTGGTGAATGCCATGAGGTCTCGGGGCGTCACGCCCGCCCCAATGACGCCCAACCCAGACCTTGGCAAATCCCACATAATGAATCTCCTCAGGCAAGGACAGTTGAATGCAGCCTTTCAACAGGTAGGTGTTGTTTTAAAGAAAAAAGGGAGCATTTCCTGTATAGCTGTAGCGCTTCACTGCGCTGCACCAAACACTGCGATACACAGCTATGACACGATGCGTCGTACAATGTTGACCATATTCGTTTTGTTTTTTAAATATATCACAGCGACCAATTATGATCATTATAGCGATGTCCAGCTATTTTGGTGGAGAAAGACCCCAAACAAATGTCTGGGTAGAACCACCAGTGCACCGCAGGTCAGCTGGAAGACCTTCCCACATTAAGTCCTTCGCCCTGAACGGGACTCTAACCACGCGAGAGGCTAAGCGATCAGAGTCATCGACTCTACTACTACGCCACAGGCGCATATTCTGTTCCATTCAATATTAAGAGTTATTTGTGCCTATTTATAAGATTAAATTTTAATTTTATTGTCTAGTTATAATAATTACGATAACTTTTATTCCTTTGATAAATTTATTTTCTGTTTCTAATATTGAAAAAATATTAAAAATAACACCGAAAGTCATTAGAGACATAATTCTCCATGGGAGCATTCTGAGGAAGCATCGTCATATTAAAAATACCTTACACTGTTGTTACTGTGACTATTTAAATTTTATTAAGTTTATATAGGTGTTTGCTGTTTCAATTAAAAAAAAAATGTTTTTGTTTAATTTAATTATGTATAAACATTAATACTTTTTAATAAGTTACAGACAAAACAGACAACGGTCAATCTTGATTATCCCCTATTCCCAAAAATATTGTATTAACTAGCATCAGACCAAACTAATGGTTCCTACCACTTTGTTTCTTCCCTGGTCTTCTCAGAAGTATATCATGCAGATGTCAATATCCATATCATAAAAGTTATCAATCAGTTGTTTATTTGGACTATGCAAGGATTAATTACTTATAAACCAAGTTACAAATAGATTCTTTTAAAGACATCTATAGAAAATGAGTGATATATTGATATGGGTTGCTTTGTTTGACACAGGTGTAAAAAGACATAATTACAAATAATAGGTTTATATATAAATATGATGTAACTTGCTTTAACTAAAGAAGCTTGTGGCGGATTGACGCCCAGGTGGATCTGCGTAGACATATGTCTGGGGTCACCCTCCACCAATAATTGCTGGGTATCCTATTGTAATAATTTTGTGTCACTCGGATGTACTTTAAAGAACACATTCATTTTATGTAGAGCTTAAGCGGTTTGTAGTACACTTTTATATAAGTTTGCATTGCGGCATTTTTCCAGGCACTCTCAGCAGCCAACCTTGACCTTGTAATGATGCTGTGTGAAGCAGTGAACCCATCCCAGGTGTTCAACCAATCACCATGCCCGTTACAGCAGCCTGTTCTTTTGTCTCTCATTCAACAGCTATCAGCAGATCTAGAAAACCAGACTGAACTCAAACACAAGTAAGGATTGAATGTTTTTTGATTATTTGATTCCTTAAATATTAGACTGACTAAATCATTTGTAAAATCCTAGATTCTGAAAGAAAGAAAAATTCAGATGCATGTCATTGTCAAAGATAGTTACTGGTAAGTGGTATTTCTGTTTGATTGAGCCTAAACTAATTTATAAAAAAAGTTGTTTTTTTCTATTCATGTATTCTCTTTCTAATTGTTACTCACTGTCGCATTGGACATACTAGATTAACTCATTCATAATGTTTAAAAAGAGAAGTTCAACCTGAATGTGTTCTTGCCAGGAACCACTTACAGTTAATATTTTATTACATTGTATTGACACAGAGTATTTTAATGTCAATAACAAGTACGAACTGTTTAAGACTGTCCGATTCTAAGCTTGAACGATATTGGTATTTTTAATAAATTATAACTTTTTAACTATTTATTCTGCTAATGTTGTGGGTTGTTTTAAATGTTTATTGTACTAACCTGTATTCAGTTATATTTCCTGTTATTTACTCTGATAGATTTTTATATTTCTACTCACCTAATTGAATTTTAACCAGATTATACCCTATTTTCTTTAAACTTCGTTGTATTTGGCTTGATGACCTGTTAAGTGTTGGTGTGCCATAAAACCCAAAATACAAATACTTTCTTAATGGCTGAAAAAGCATTATAAACTGTAAAAAGTCAAAGTAGGTAAGTAGTAGTACAGAAAATATTGATAGCGGGCAAATCACTGAGCTTTATGTTTTGAATGTGCAAAAATATACTCATAATTTAACAGCCACAATAGCTCAAGTGGTAGAGCGTCGGCTTGTGGATCGGGAGGCCGTGGGTTCAACCACGACTGGGTCAAACCAAAGACTTTAAACTGGTATTAGTGGCTTCCCATTTAATGCATGAGGCTAAGGGGACAGCATATCGCTTGACTCGTTAGTGTCGGTATTATGGACCGGCCGGGTTCAGTCCCAAGGCACCTCATAAGTGCCCCAGTGCTATAATGATAGAAATGTTGCTGCACAGTATTGGCAAAAACGCCAGCAAATCCCAATCCAATTCAGTCCTGTACTCATAATTGACTCAATACCCTGCGAGGACCAAAATGGTAATAATCACTAATAATCATGTTTTTGCAGATATCTTGAGGAGGCTGTTATGAACCTTGACCCGCAGGATACGGTGACCCAGGAACACATGAAGGGCGTGCTGTATGGACTCAATCAGAAGCTGAGAATCTACCTCCCCGCACACCCCAATGATAAAACTTCTCGTGCACTGAAAATGTTACTCATGGCGTCAGAGTCTTTGATTAAGTGATTGCCCATCTCACTCAAAAACTATCGCCATCTCATTGTTTGTTAGTCGAGTCAAATTGTATCTTATATTTTAAATAGTATTTCTATTAAGTTATGTTGTATTGTAGAAACCTTCTTATGCTCTGTCCTATTATACGAAAGTTGGATAGTATTCGAACTCTAGTGGAGTTGGGTTTTATTGCAGTTTCAGTATTTGTTGAGTTAACCAGTGTAGATACCTTGTGATTTACGATAGCCTATAGGCATTTGAACTCCGCTTATTTCATTTCATTGAGAAATGTTTTGTTTTGTAAAAACCATTATACCACGATCAAATCTCCACCACCACCTCAACATATTTGAGTTGGATTGTAGCCCAACTTGAGTTTGTTTTTTATTAATTTCCAATAAGTTATGTTCTAGATACCATCTTACAAACCAACTGCACTTTATAGTTGTTATACTTAAATTATTAAGATTACTCTACATAGTTAAATATTGTAGGATCTACTGTATCTAACATCAACTTTTCATACTTCGGTTGAATTTTATCCAGTCATATCATATTTTTTATCCAGTTATTCTGTTTTATAGATACCATCTCATCGAGTCCCATTTGGGGCCAAGGATTTAATGTGAGAAAGTCTTGCTCTGTGCCCCTGGTTCTACCCAGACATGTGTCTGGGGTCTTCCTCCACCAAAAGCTGGATGTTTCTGTAATGATCATAAATGGTCGCTGCAATGTATTTCAAAATCAATTCAGGTACTCAATCATAAGTACTGGGCGGGGCACCCTTGATACAGCGGATGAAATCTCATTCAACATCAGGTTTTCCAGCTGATCTGAGGTGCTCCGGTGGTTCTACCCAGACATAAGTCTGGGCCTAAGTCTTCCTCCAGCAATAATTAGCTGGACGTTGCCAATATGACCATAATTCTGTTGGTACAATGTAGCAACTAAACAAAACAAACATGCAACCTAAACTCAGCTTGTTGAGGTTGATTGTATCTCCAAGTTATAAGAATTTTCATAAGCATTCTCATTGAGTTATGGACTTGTATTAGACAATGTCAGTGAAGTTTGTAGCATAGCTTAACTCATTGTCATATCCATGGACTTGAATTAAAATATAAATTTATTGTCATTTCATTCACATGGAGTTGGATTTTATTCATGTCTTGTCATTTCATTCACATGGACTTAGATTATATTGATTGTCATTTCATTCACATGGAGTTGGGTTATATTCAACTCTAGTTATTTTATTCACATGGAGTTGGATTATGATAGACTCCTGCCATTTCATTCAAATGGAGTTGAATTATGTACATTGTCATTACATTCTCATTGTGTTATAGTATATACAGCACTTGTCATTTCAATCACATTGAGTTGGATTGTATACAACTCTAATCATTTGATTTATATGGAGATGGATAAGTCCAGTTATTTCATTTACATTCAGTTGGAATATTTTTAAAATTGCATGGAGTTGAGACAGTGGTACAATTATTTTTGCAAGCAGAATCACTTTATTAAAGTATCTCCATTTTTGTTCACTTGAGTGCATTTTAGGATCTTCGATTTTGCTGTTAACTAATATGGCATTTTTATGTATACATTTAATAGGATGCAAAATGCTTTAATAAGTGTAGATGTTTGGGTTGTCGCTGAGTTTGAGTTTATCATCTTTTGATATGTTTTGTCCGAATAAGATGGAACTGTCAGTTTGTTATTATTGGACTTTTTGTTTACTTAAACAGGAAATATAAGGGATGGAGATGGATAAATCTCATAATTTGATGAAAGAACGTTTTTATGTTTGTTTTTATAGGTTTCCATTACAGATTAATAAAAATATTCAAAGAGCCTTAAATTAACATTTTTATGTGGTAGAAAAAAAGAAAAGTCTGCTGTAATGGATATTTTCATTAACTCTGTTACTTTTTCAATGAAAAGTATGCATTATTCATTAATTGGATGTTAAGTTCTTAAATGTTGTCAATATTATGTATGTGTCATAAATAGTATGTGTCATAAATAGCATCATTTTTCTTTTCACTAAACTGGTGCCTATAATGTTTCCAATTAACAATAATTAACATCTTACACTGCATTTTATTTAACTTTCAATTAAGAGATCTGATTTCCAGAGCTTTAGATGTAGGGGAGTAGAAAGTCTTTAATTAGACAAAACATAGTTGCCAAGCCAACCTATTGTTGATTGTTGGTACTCACTGAAATTGTATTGTTTAACTAGTTAATATGTTGGAACTCCATTAGGGTGGGTATGTTATATGTAAATGTGATATGATTAGTGTTTTCAGAAAGAACAGGGTTAAGGCATTGAAAAGGGCCTTTTTTAGACTTATCTCGTCACACCATCCAAGCAAGATAACTCTATGAAGGGAACTCACAGTTGGGAAGAAAATAAATTAATAAGTGTGTGTACTGTATACAATGTCAGTCGGGGCTGCCCATGGCATAGTGGTCCCCGATTTGTAACTGATCTGACTGCTAAACCTCTTACCACGTAGGTTCATGTCCCGTTCGGGGCAAGGGACTTAATGTGAGAAGGTCTTGCAGCTACCTTGCATTCAGACATATGTCTTGGGTCTTCCTCCACCAAAAAGCTGGACATTGCTATAAAGATCATAAATGTTCAAAAATGGTCGTTGCAATGTATTTCAAAAAGCAGAACAATGTCAGGGTGAGCATAAAACAGTTAAATTTATGTACTGTGGTGTCATTTGATGCACACAGGTCTGCTGCTTTGCATTTGGTCAACAAGTATTAACTAAAGACTATTCATTTTCCTAACACCATCTAAGCAATGAGACTACCTGACCCCACTTCCCAGTTATTACTATAGCCAACTGGGGTGCTAGGTGTGTCGCATACCAATTTTCAATGCCTTTAATACGATACTGATGAGTACCTGGGATCGTATTCAGGGAGAATTTTTTATATTATTTCTAATTTAAACTGATAAATTCACATAAATCTAAAACATTTTTTTTAAAACTCAGAGTAAACAAAATTTCTTAAATTTTCATTTATAAAACCATTAAATCTAAGAATTCAGGCATTTTTTTTTTCTAAATTTCAGGAAATTTTGTACATAAGTAAGAAAAAATAGCTAAGATTCTTCTTGAATATGACCTCATAAGTTACAGGGTTTGTAAGAGATTAAGCATAAGATTGACTCCTCATAATCTAGATTTCTGTTCTCATTGTGTATAGGTCTTATGATCATCTATTGTTTCATCTCATTATTATCATTGTGATTGTTCAACAACCTGTGATATATCATAATCATGTAGTCCTTGTATCATACAGTAGTCACAGCCTATTTTTTCTAAGAAATATATATCACTAGATGATTGAAAAATTGTTGAGGGGACGATAAATACAACAACAAAAATTCCTAAGTGACGATAAACACACAAATTTTATTAGAGTAATGGTGACATAGCCAAAATTTGAGGTTGATAAGCCTTTGCCTTTAATCCCCATTGCATGGCAAAACAATTACTTTGACATGAAGTTATAAGTGAGGTTTCAAAAAGATAATCAATATTGGCCACACCTAACATGGACGTGCAACCAGTCGAGTGTCGGCTCCAGGTACGGGAGGCCCCGGGTTTGATCCCAGGCTGCGACATACCAAAGTCGTTAAAAATGGTTGTGGTATAGCTCCCTTGCTAATGCTCAAGCAAATGTAAGGGTAGTTCCATGACTGGTTGGCCCGGTGTCAGGATAATGTGACTGGATGTGGTATCATGCCAGGTGTTCATGGCATGCTATACACAGTGAAGGCAGCACTATACCTGCTTCATGTGGACACTGTTTCCAGATAACTGAAATACTGGCGGGACAATAAACATAAAAAACAACAAGCAATATTGGCCAGTGGTTGTTAAGTGTTGAGTTTCTTCCTCAGCTTGTAGTGTAAATAATCATATAACAAACGTGTGTCAGAATTGAGCAAGAAATTTAACTCAGATATTTTTTTTTTATTTGAGAATTATGTTTCTTATTCATATTTATCACATGATTCTGCATATTTTCCATTCAGTACACCCATTACATAGGCTCGCACACTTTTACTTTTCCTGAACTTGTGTAATAAACGTTTGTATTAAATGCCAACTCATGTCAGATCCTCTATTTCTTTCAGAAAAAGTCTTTGAATTCACAACATAATCTTGATAATAACCTAACAATGTCTGTGAGAGTGAACAGTAACTCTGAAGATGACTGCTGTAACCTGCCGCAATAGCTCAGGTGGTAGAGCGTCGGCTTGCGGATCGAGGTCGTGGGCTCAAACCCCAGCCGGGTCAAACCAAAGACTTTAAAGTTGGTAGTAGTGGTTTCCCTCCGAATGCTCGGAGCTAAAGGGACAGCATTACCCTCTGTGTCAGTATATACCGGCCAGGTTCAGTCCCTGGGCACCTCATAATTGCCCCTGTGCTATAATGAAAGAAATGTTGCTGCACAGTATCGGCAAAAATGCCGGCTAATCCCTAATCCCACTGCTGTGGTGGTTGGACACTGACACATTATTATCAAAATTGTATTGTTGTTTGTTAACTTTTAAAATAAAATATGTATTCATCTGCAGTTTTCTTTACAAAAAGTTGGTGCAACTTATGTTTTAAAGCACTTCCCATGTAGACTTTTTTATATTACAGTCTTCTAAGTATTTTCAGCCTTTTTTTATTACTTCTGTATCTTTCATTGCCATTACACAGTTATACTTACTAGACTTTGTTAATTTTTTATCTATAAGTATTTGTTAAGTATTTTAATAATTTTTATTGGGGATTTATCTGCAAAACATTACCTCCAACCTACTGTAATAACCAGCCTTTATCTCCTACACAGCTGTGACTCTGTGAGCAACTTGTTATATCGCCTCTAAGAGGATAAGGTGTGCTTGTTAAACAGTAGATTAAAAAAGGCCTAATCCAATTGGTTAAATTAAGATTTGGGATCAATGATTATTGTAACTTTTCACATAAAGGTATTAGTATTTTGTTCTCATTTTAACTATATGATAATAGTGCCCTACTTTGACTTATACTAATTTCTGCAGCAATAAGTGCATCTCGTGGTTATATTTGTGCAAATATGTCATCTGTCCATAAAGAGGAATTGTTTGTTACCCGTACACGTACCCCTGATGCAGTCTATGGCGTTGAATGTCTTGATTCCTGCCATTACATAGCTTCAGGGGAGTATTGTGTTTTTGAACAAATCATTTCTATAGAACACTTTATGTTTCAGTTATGAGATATTTTATTTTGGTCTTAAACACTTAATCGCTAAATAATTTAGCTATAACTGGAATAATTTGCTGTTGTTGTTTTTATGATAAGGCAAATAAGAACACAAATTTAAAGAAATATTTAACCATTTTGTTAATTCATTATTACCAGCTATTGATTATAATGTTCTTATTTGCACAAACTGTAATAAGGAACTGCACTTTTTGCTGCCAAGTAAATATTGCCTCCATGAATAATGTCAAGGTACTTGCCATATGCCAAAAGGTTAAAGACAAGGGTAAAAATAACTGTTTGGTTGGATGTCAAGATATCAACCATTATCTCCGACTGCTGGAACTTAAATACATCTAATAATACCTCTAGCTGTAAGATGTGGCTACGTTTTTTTCCAACAAAACCAGCTGACCATAATTATTATAAATATATGTATATTTATTAAAAATAAGATTATTTTGATAATTTAGGGGTAGGGGGTGTGTAAACAAGTGATTCTGAATAAAGGAAATGTTAATGTTGTAACAATGTATGGTGAACAGTATTGCTGCAGTATACTTATACCAATAACCTGGCTGTACTAGTGTCAGTATGAT
Source organism: Sinonovacula constricta (assembly GCA_007844125.1). NCBI lineage: Eukaryota > Metazoa > Mollusca > Bivalvia > Cardiida > Solecurtidae > Sinonovacula > Sinonovacula constricta. The sequence continues at coordinate 30,041,725 of CM017565.1, forward strand.
GTATATGAAAGCAAAATAAGTTTAGTATAAAACTGAAGACTTGATTTGCAGTCCTTTTTCCTAAAACATTTGCATTGGCAATAATCTGTGTTGTTGTTTTTTACACAAAGGTTCCTCAAAAAAACAAATTTATCCAGCCATGTTATCCAGCCTTGCATTTTAATTTGTTAAAAAGCTAAAAAAAAAAATTATGTATCATATTGTTCTTTTTTTTTAATTTAAGGTATCAAAAAGATAATGCATCAGAAAAGAAAAGTATCTGACAGGATGAAGAAATCAAAGAGCTCTGTGGCATATATAGGCTTATGAAGAAGCTTAAAATACTCTTTTTTTTTGTCCATATAAGGAATTTAAACAACTATAAGACACAGAAGCTCCTTTAAACAGGCTATTTTATAATTATATTACATATGAAGAAATATAAAAAGCTATGTGTGCAAAGGTTGCCTTACAAGCTGGCTTATTGTTTTAAATAGTGCAGATTTATTTTTTCAAATTTATTTTCATGTGATGAAAAAGTTACTTTCTTCTTGATGTTTTATACCACAGGTATTTTACTTTCTGTATTAGGATTAAGTTAGAACAGTTAAGATGAAATGTTTAACATGTGAAATTAGATCTGTGTTTATAGTTTTGGGTCACGAACAGAAATAACTAGTTATAATTTTATCGACTTAAAGGTGGTGTCTGACAGTTTGGACCAAAATTGCTTTCCTCAAATAACCAAATATGTCAATTTTATCTGAAAAGATCTTGTAAAGTGCTGCTCATTGATGCTCTAGATCAGTGTGAACAGTGAAACATGAATCACCATTACTCACTGCAAACAGGTATTTCCTATCTGAGCCATGTTACAGAGATATTAGCTATTTTTAACTAGGAAAACCATGTGACAACTCACTTTTGAGATTACGTTATATCGTCATCCGGGTTATCCGCTCTGAGTCAGTATCTGTGTTTAACAGAGATGACTATCATGCATATATATATATTAGATTTAGAAGGATTTAAATTTTAGTGTTTTATCATGATTTATAACTAACAATGTAGACCGTGTTTAAAACTGTATTTCCTTATACAAAAGTATGAGACTATGTAAAAACTATGCAAAAATTCCCGCAAAGCAATGGTATTGTTACATAATTTTGATACAGGCAGACTGTGGGATACCACCTTTAATGTGAGCATTGTGTTTCGGCACTATGTTTTGTTATATTTGTTGCAGTTTACTTTCCAAGTAGTTTTCTGTTAAGTATTTATGTTTTACTTTTAACATCAGTCAGATGATAGTTTGTGTATATTTGCAAAACTCAGTTTTATCCATGAAGAGTAGTAGCAGAAAATACTATTTCTGAAAAGTTGAAAAGATTGTATGTAGCTTAAACTATGAAAACTTGAAAATAGATATTGTAATCAAAATTGTGTTTATTTCTTGCATTGTCCCTTTAGTCCCCACCCCCTCTGGAGGTTACATGTACAGTCAATTAAATTATAGTACCTATTTGACAATATTAAAAACTTCAATGTGTGCAGGGTTTTTTAAATGAAGGAAAATGGTTACTTCTATTGCTTAAATTTCATATAAAATATATTTATTTATATACAATAGTAAATGCGTACGTTATGGGTTACTATAAAACTTTTATAACTTAATTTATCTTATCCGAACACATCAAAATTAACAAGCGAAAGCAACCGAACTTCTCAAAAATGAACGAACTTACCACTTTCACTTATCGCTTACGATGATGCAATCGACGGAAACTACCGTCAGTGTACGAAGCCGGTATACGGAAAAAGCCGAGCGTCTCAGCGGGGACACCTTTATTGTTCAAACTTACCTGTGCTATGAACCGTTCACTGTTTCGACGTGATGACTGCGAAAAGTTGGCATAAAGGTCCCACGCTTGTGCCTCCAGACGACCCTGTACGCATATACACCTTGACACGCGAAGAAATCGAAGGCTTTATTAAGAGTCCACTGATTGTGTGTTGGTGTTTACCGCCTTATTAAAGTGAGTGTAACTTATACAAGTTTAGGATACATCGACTTTTCGCCCGGAGGATATTAACAAGATTGTAATTATGTGACATGACTAATGCTTTAGACGGTGGAATGTGCAGGAAGTAAAGTGCTGAAGACTGGATGTCCTGGATTATCTTGTCCTTATACTGTTGTAAGTAGATCTACGCCAACAATAAACTCATTTATTTAAATAAACGCAGATCTGCTCAGAAATGTATATTGGCCTATGCACTTACCTGCCACACGTAAATTAGGCTAGATTTGAGTTGCGACTTTAAGCATGCATGTAGGTGTTTGTATTTCACATCAAACCTCAATCGGTAAAGCAGGTCTATTCAGTGCAACGTATTGAGTAGTCTATGTTTATTCAAATACAAAACGCCTTTATTATAACTCCGAACGGCTCTTGTGCTTTGTATACCTCTGTACATGCCAAATATTCGATATTAACCTTGAAGCTATTTGTGTAACTTGCATGTAAATGTAAAACATTTTGACTTAAACCCGTGTACATGTAGTAAGCGCCTGAAACAAGCCAGCGTACGTTATGCAAATTTATAGTTTGTAGTTGTTTTTCTTTTAAATACAAACTATATACAGTCAAAGCAGGATGATCTGTTTCGGCTGTATAATGAATTGGTTAAATAAATTTATATACTAATGGCAATGAATACAATGTTTATAAAAAAAACCACACTTTACAAGTGATATGCCAGCAATGTTTCTGCGGGTTGCTTTTGCAAGGTGTGTTTACAATGAGTAACATTAAAGCCACCAAGTAAGACTGCTGCCATTTGAAACACCAATGAGAAGAAATACTAGTAATAACAGTAAGAATAATAATACAACCATTACTACTCTTATACTACTTCTGCTACTACAGCTACTGCTTCTGCTGACGGTTTTACTACTACTACTGCTACTACTTGTACTACTATACCACTATAACTGCTGCTGCTGCTACTACTACTACTACTACTACTACTACTACTACTATTGCTACTACTATTTTACTACTACTACTGCTACTACTTGTACTACTCTACCACTATTACTGCTGCTGCTACTACTACTACTACTACTTTCACTACTACTACTACTACTACTACTTGTACTACTATACCACTATTACTGCTGCTACTACTACTACTACTACTTGTACTACTATACCACTATTACTGCTGCTGCTACTACTACTACTACTACTTTCACTACTACTACTGCTACTACTTGTACTACTATACCACTATTACTGCTGCTACTACTACTACTACTACTTTCACTACTGCTACTACTACCACTACTACTACTTGCTGCCACTTATACAACCAATAGTATCACCTATCATCTATTCTACTATCATCACTATTACTTCTACTGTCAAACTCTAACAGCAAAAAAGTACAACAGTAAATGTTTTTATTACATTAATCACATTAAATCCCTTTACTATATTTGTAAATACTAGTAACAACACAAATATTTAGCAAAGAGCCGCCATCCGTGGTTGCGTCACGAATGAATAATTTTGAGATATCTAACAACAGATATTGGTATAGATAAAAGGCTTGTGTTTAACAAACCTGCTACACACGAATAGATATAGCTTACACAAACAATGTAGAGACAGATCAGCCAGCTCCCGGTAGAAACACTGCTTCATCAGTATTGCACTTTGTGAATAATTATAAGAGGATTATATTTAACACACAATACACGAATTGATATGACATACAAAACAGTGTAGATCTAGACCTGCCAGTTCCTTGTAGAAACCTGCTTCATCAGCATTGCACTTTGTGAATAATTATAAGAGGATTATGTTTAACACACAATACACGAATTGATATGACATACAAAACAGTGTAGATCTAGACCTTCCAGTTCCTTGTAGAAACACTGCTTCATCAGCATTGCACTTTGTGAATAATTATAAGAGGATTATGTTTAACACACAATACACGAATTGATATGACATACAAAACAGTGTAGATCTAGACCTGCCAGCTCCCTGTAGAAACACTGCTTCATCAGCATTGCACTTTTTGAATAATTATAAGAGGATTATGTTTAACACACAATACACGAATTGATATGACATACAAAACAGTGTAGAGACAGATCAGCCAGCTCCCGGTAGAATCCCTGCTTCATCAGCATTGCACTTTTTGAATAATTATAAGAGGATTATGTTTAACACACAATACACGAATTGATATGACATACAAAACAGTGTATAGACAGATCAGCCTGTTCCCGGTAGAATCTGCTTTATTTGCAATGAATAAGTATAAAACTATTGTATTTCATTATGTCGTTAAATCAGCAATATGTTTATACAATTTGAGCTTTTTCATTGTTTACTCACTAAAACTTATCTCTTTATTTTCTCTCTGAACGATTTTGTTGTTGTTATTTACAGTGTTCATATTTGCCGTTCTACTAAAATTATGTTAAAAAACACGACAGACCAGACCAGAATTGAACTTAAACTTAAACATGTAGATCTACCCGTTCGTCGTCTATAAAATAAATTTTAGCAGGAAATATGTTCATGCGGTACATTACATATCCGTGTACAAAGGTTATATTAAAAGTAGATTGTGTTATATAGACAGTGAAACTGTGACATTGTTTGGACTGAAAGTGGTTCAATACTTAAACTTTTACAATTCTTTGAAACTTAGGGTGGATTATGGGATTTTTAACTCATTAAATAATTTACAACAGTTTTTTCCACGGAGGCAGTTGAATGTTCTTATCAGTTGGATTTAAATGTATCATTTTTGTTTAATTTTATTTACTCCTGTGATTGCTTAGCCTGTCACCGCGTGGGTTCGAGTCCCCTTTAGGGCGAAGGACTAAATAGGTCGGCCAGCTGACAAGCCGGCGGTTCTAACAAGACATTTGTCTATTAACTTCCTCCATAGAAATAGATGCAGCAAATAACACCATAATTGAATCAGTGCAATGTAACAAAAACAAACATATACATGTGTGTGAAGAGTGAACCATTACAATTCACTCGCCATTACAAACATTATTTCCTCTCTAAGCCACGCTGGATGGTTAGTTATTTTAAACTGAAAAATACTGAACACTTTGCGAGTAATCAGCCCTGACCTCGATATCTATTGTTAGCTAATCCCCATCGCCCTTATTGATGGATTTGGGAAGAATGAACATTCTGAGAGATTATTTCCCGATTTCCCGGGGTTCGGTGTAGTTACATGCATCATATATTGGCCAACTGTTGGATACCCCATTCAAAAGCTCAAAATATATAGAGATAAAATCACTACTTTTTTTTATAAATTTTGAGCTTTTGAATTATCCTGCTTCCACGCGTAAATGTGCAGGATAAAGCCTTGCCGGATAAACTTAGTGATATCCAGTCAATAGGTCACGTGACCAAACCACGCGTATGAATACAATGTTTACATTAGTTATGTTCACCCGCTCTTAATGAAACGTGTAATTAATGCTTTTCACCGATTTATGTAATCATTCATGGAATTTATAAGCATTTATATATATATATAGATTAAAAATATAAAAAAATGAAGGGAGGTTCATATCTGAATAAATAAGGAGTAAAGCGGCTATTGTTTTCTCGTTATTTTTCTTCTATCTTCCACGCTTGTTTACAGATTTTCTATTTTTATTTTTTTATTTATTTTCAAATAAAAAGCAGGACAAATCGAATACATGTTTGGTGCCAAGAATAAGAAAGTTTATCTGGTTCGCTAAAGCTCGCCAAGATATTCGCTTCTAGCTCACCAGATAAACGTTCTCATTCTCGACACCAACCATGTATTCTCTATTTCTACAGTCCAGAATCCTCTACAAACCGGACATTAAAGGTGGTATCCGACAGTAAAACCGTGGAAATATTTTGTTAAATGCATCAATCGGAACTCCTCGGACAATTTCGTCCTCGGGATAATTATTCCGAGGTTGTATCTGGTGCAATGATACTGAAATCACGATCGTTTTGTTCGCCGGAAGAAGAATATGCCTAAAATGTAGTTCGCACAAAACATAGACATTGTCATCGTTTGACAGCTGCGTGTCTGCTACGCTGGGTAAATTGAAATTGGGTGATTTAAATTTGAAGCCGCCACAAATTGAAGTTTTACATGCATCGTACTGTAGTGAGCTGTCATCCGAACTGCCATCTTTGTTTTGACGTCTTTCACAAAAGTAGGTCCATTTAAGGAAATGGCCGAGGTGATCCGACTCCCTACATACATCTGAGAGATGATTCATGAATTATCCGAGGTGTTCCGATTGATATGCATTTGATGTAGGTTAACTTTTGGAAACCACGTTTAAGTGTAGTCCGAAAAGTGACCAAATTGAGGAGTTTGTACTGTATCATTGCATGCAAGCTGCAATTACAATCTCTGTAATTACGTTGAAGTCAGCTATGGTGGATGATTTAAGCCAAGATAGTTTGCCCAGACGGAGTAAAGCCAGGATCAAACGTTGACAAAAGGCGATTTTCGTCTTGGCGATATTTAGTCTTAAGGCTAAAGCCAACACGACACAACCAAAAGTAGAAGCTAAAATTCAGAGAAAAAAACAACAAACTCGATGTTCGTTGTGCTGTTTAGCGCCAAAGTGACATAGCGACACAGCGAAGGCAAACTCAAAGACGAAAAGTCTCCGTTTCATGTTTTAGATAAGTGGCATAGATTGGCCACCATATGCATCCCTTTTGAATACAGTGTTATTTAAGCATGTGATCTTCGTCCATAAAATGCATACATTTAAATATAAATGTATATGGACCGGTATACACTAAACTGGTTTGGGAATTGCATAAACATTGCACCAACTTGGACATACATGATAACAACCTACATAGCTGTGACTGTAACATGAGACGCTAACTCCGCAGTCACTTCAACTTCATAGATTTGTTTTGAACTTGCGTTGTTGTTGTTGTTGTTGTTATAAAACTTTAAAGAAAATCACTAGGACGGTCTCCTTACCAATCACCGCGTGGGTTCGAGTGCCGGTCGTGGTTAAATTGTCCCTGTGAGGAGGGCTTCCAGCTGATGCCGGAGAGCCGGTGGTAGCAACCGGACATTTATCAAAGGCGTATTTTTCTACCAGTTATACGCCACCAGAATAACAATAATTGTGTCGAAGCAATGAACGTGTACATAAAAACAACATGCATAACAAGCTGAAAGGTCGGGTGTCGTAAGGCTCGCCAGAACACCACAAAGTTAGATGCGAGGATAAAAACAAAATCACAAAACATTTTGTTGTTATATGTAGAGGAGATTTTTTTAAGATGAGTCATTTGGAGAACATGTCCTGGTGCTACTAGAAAGCCAAAGCAGCTGATGGACCCTGGTTCAAGCCAAGGCCGATGGCGATAGATTCGTTATTTAAAATTAGAGGGTCCCGGGTTCGAACTCTATGATATGTCTGTCGTTAAGCAAGACTAGTTACTGCACATCGCGGCATGTAGTTACTACAGGAGTCCTGTAATCCTGTGTTACAGGGGCGGATCCAGAGAATTTGTTGGTGGAAGTAGGATATGAATCAAGATCCTTTCATCTTTATCACAGTAAATACTGGATAAAAGTACACAGTTAGGGACCCTAACTTCGACCTAAGCAGTCGACAGACAAAATATACTTTAAAAGCTTAGTATTTTTAAGTTTACAACTCGACTCTTTTACCTTGATGCGGGGGCGGGGGGAAGGGCATCCCCCATCCGCGCCCCCTGGATCCATCCCTGCAGTGTTACCCACAGAACTAAAAGTCAAAGGATTCTCATCATTGAAAAAAAACATGTTTCCTAAACGATTTAAACAGCAGTAACCATATAAGTGTTTGACACTATAATAAACATTTTTTAAAGACAAAAACAACGTAACAGCTCGCTATTCTGTAAACTTATTCGAACTGCAATCTGTTTTACGCTCATGTTTTTGCTCTATTCATGATGCATGGCGAGATTTATCTTGAAATGAAAGTAGAGATATTTGCTAATTGATGAGCCAGCTTTCGATATGGTACAGTGACTTCGCTGAAGCAAATCTGGCCATATCGACATTTTCAGCAAAGTTCTCAACCATATTAACGCTAGAAACGGTAGGTCTGATTCCACGGGCATGTGCGGGAAATGTCCTCTTAGACAATGTCGTGAGGTTGCGATTATGGGAAATGTCCTCTTGGTTATTGTCGTAAGGTTGAGATTGTGGGAAATGTCCTCTGGGATAATGTCGTGAAGTTGCCATTGTGGGCAGTCCTCGTGAATAATGTCGCCTGGCTGCGATTGTAAGAAATGTTCTCTTGGATAATGCCGTGAAGTTGCGATTGTGGCGAAATGTCCTCTTGGATAATGTCGTGAGGTTGTGATTGTGAGCAATGTTCTCTTGGATAATGTCGTGAAGTTGCGATTGTGGGCAATGTCCTCTTGGATTTTGTCGTGAAGTTGCGATTGTGGACAGTGTCCCCTTTGATTATGTCGTTAGGTTGCGAATGTGGGAAATGTCTTCTTAGATAATATCGTGAACTTGCGATTGTGGGCAATGTCCTTTTGGATAATGTCGTGAAGTTGCGATTGTAGGCGAAATGTCCCCTTGGATAATGTCGTGAAGTTGCGATTGTGGGCAATGTCCTCTTGGATAATGCCGTGAAGTTGCGATTGTGGGCAATGTCCTCTTGGATAATGCCGTGAAGTTGCGATTGTGGACAGTGTCCTCTTTGATAATGTCGTTAGGTTGCGAATGTGGGAAATGTCCCCTTAGATTGTGCAAAGAAAAACAATTATATAAATCAATGAGTTATCTTTCGTATGTGTATTTAAAAAAAATGTCGTCTTTTCATAGCTATTGTGTACGGTAATTCAACGCATTTTAAAACCGTTAAGGTGTTATCTCAATGTACATGGGCTTTAAAGTTTGTATATTTACCTTCTTTGTTTTTTTTTGTTTTTTGCTTTCTTTTACATATATGTGTAGTTTTCTTGTCGATTAAGACGTTGTTGTTTTTTCTGCATTGTATGACAGATACTATCTTATCCAAGGTCGGTCTTTCATAAATCTCACATTATTTAAAGGTAAGTTTTAACACATCTATTAATAGTTAAGACTTGCTTGTGTAATATAATGTAGATCATATTATATACAGGAACAAATGGTTTCCTCTAAACTTATTATCCCGGATGACTACACTAGTTTAGTTTTCTCATTTGTTGACACTCCCGTCTTCCACTTTACATATTTGTGACATGACTTGCAGGTAATTTTTATACAATCAACAAATAGGCGTAGACATCGGAGTATGTGGTTTATTCAATGCGGTCATACAATTTTAAAATAGGCAGTCAACCAATATACCTCAGACGAAGGATGTTTTGAAAGATGGGTTAGGTACAGCGGAAATTTGCAGCTACAAGGAAGTATCCAAGCTGGCGTGTTTCGAGAGGTTAAGCATAGACTCGGAGTTAAAGATCTAGGTTAAGACAAAGTCGGACTTAATGTTTGCCAGTGTAAAGGTATGTTTCAGATATAAAAACTCAAATAATAAATGCTTCCAAAGTATCGACAAAAATGTTAAAGTCGCAAAGAACTTTTAATATGGTATAAAATATCATTTTATCCAGACGTTGGTCTCAGGTTGTCCCCAGCTAATAAAAGTTTGGTGTTTCTATTCTGATCCTAATTTTTCGCTGCGGTGTATCTTTAATCCGCCAGTTTGCCTATATCGAAAACATATCTTATTTCACAAAGGCACATACTAAAGTCTAAGTGAAGACTGGGTTAAGCGCTACATTACTTGTTCGACAAAACGAATTGTGAAATCAATCGCTGAAATGTTCATTCTTTCCAAAGGTATAATCAAATACGACAGAGGTTTCTGCTAAAATAGATTTTGACGTCAGGGTAGATAACTCTGATGCTTTCAAAAGTAAATAGTCACGCGGTTTTCTTTAAAAATAGTTTTAAAAATAGCTAATCACGCTGCGTGGCTCGAATAGGAAATACATTTTTGTAATATCAAATGAAATGCTATGCTTTTTCTTATCATATAGATGTAGGACATCAATAAACATCTTTACGTGGGATCCTTTCAGGTTACTATAATTTATATGCTTGTATTAGAATATATTGATCTCAATTGCTGGATACAGCATTTAAAAACACAAACAAAATATATCATCGAACTCGTAAAATAGTTAACCATCTTACCATCCACAGGCCGCACATCGACCTGCACTGTATAAGTGTAGTAATATAATTGAAGGTGAAGTATCGCCTTTGTATGTGGACAGATCGTAAATTGTGACCCTGGAGTGTTTTGGCATTATGGCATTAGCTGCAGGCTTGTGTTTCAACAACTGTATCATTTATAACTAGCGCTCGATTTTATTGACAATGCCGCTCTGACACCCTCAAACCATGTTTTACTTAAAAGAACTGTATCAGTTATAGCCTGTGCTCGATTTTATTGACTACATGGCTTGAGCGCGTTTAGCGTAGAGTTGTAAAATCGGAGTTAAAAGTACTGTCATTGTGTTCAAATGCTGATAACATTAGGACCATTTTTAATTGATAAATTTGTCCATTAACCTGCTGCATGAAGTGGTAACCGATTACACATAGTATATGTACATTCAAACGTAACGTATCTTTCTTGTTGTCAACTTCTCATAAGCAAAAAGTACAAGTTTCGATTAGGCACATGCCTGTGTGGTAGCTGGTGGATAAAGACGTACACACTATATTTGACTTTGTCTGCTCATTTGCCATTGTCTTATCACTTGCATTCGTGTGTTCATTTGCGTTCGTCTGATTGTTTGCCGTTAAAAAACACAATCATTTGCAAACATTAATACTGACAATTGCGCAATGACAAACTTAACACGTGAATGTTCAGTCTTGAAAATATAATAAACCGGTATAACGTATTTATATGTTGCGATTTTTGGTTTATTTTTCTTCTTGTTTTTTCTTGTTTTTATTTTTAAGCGATTATAGTATAACTCTTAAGCTGCTTTGTGTCATGGTTTATAAGACAAACATCTGTAGGCCAATGATTTTATAGACTTTATTTACTGACCCATCCCCACCCCCACCCCCACCCCGACCCTACACACCACTAGTCAGAAAATATCCACACCACAATGACTAAAAACTTACATTACTGATCCATCCCCGCTCCCACCCTACACACCCCTGCTTTGAAAATATCATCACCACAGTTACTGAAAACTTACATTACTGACCCATCCCCGCCCCCACCCTACACACCCCTGCTTAGAAAATATCCACACTACAATTACTTAAAACTTACTAATGTAGTTTTTAACTTAGTGAACAATTGTGTCCAACAAACGCTGACAGTTATCTTATTAACAGGTCCATTAATCAACTATTAAAGTGTCCCAGCATGAAATGCTCACAAGAGACCAATACTGACACATGGCCGGGGGTGGATGATAATGTTGAAGTAGCAACACTCGAGGGTTTTTAATTTATCTCTTAGTTGTCATTGCGTGATTCCTCAAATGAAAATATGATCTTATCAGATCTTATCGCTTCATGTTTGCTTGGCGCCACGCTGTCGGGGAGTGACCGGTATTGTCACCACTCGGAACTCCTCGTGTATGTCCGTTAACTACGTCAATACAATCGGAACACTTCGGATAATTCACGAATCATCTCTCGGATGTATGCAGCAATCGGAACTCCTGGGGTAATTCCGTCCTCGGGACAATCATCCCTCGGATGTATCTGGTGCAATGATGCTTACTGAAATCACGATCGTTTTGTTCACTTTGCTAACGCTCAAGCAAATAAAAGGGTAGTTCCACGACTGATTAGCCCGGTGTCAGGATAACAGGACTGGGTGTGGTATCATGTCAGGTATTCACAGCATGCTATACACAGTGAAGGCAGCACGCTATTTGCTGCAAGTGAACACCATCCCCAGATGACTGAACTACTGTTATTGGGACGATAGACCCAATATACTTAAGAATTAATGACAAATACGGGCTCAGCTGTTGCCGACGTCTGGGTTCGAGTTCTAGTCATGCCGTCGGGATGGATCAGGTGGATTATCCGGAGAATTTCTGGTCCGACTTTGGTTTAAGCCATATTCTCATGAAGTCACCTTCCAGCACTGATGATAGGCAGATTTTACTATATTGACTATGAATATTAAAATTCTCGCTCTCATTCAAGTGCATAATATTTAGAGTGGGAGTGACGAACGATAACTGCGTATGAGGATGTGAAATTTTATTTAGCCAGAAGTGAAACCTCCCCAGACCATTCTCATCGCAGTTTAAATATATGATGGGCTTCTGTATAGATAAAGTGTAATTTACTAAAGTAACTTAAACTGGCATTTTAAACGCTTTTGAATTTGAATGAAGACCGGCATATTTTAAAGGTCAACTTGCTCGCATAAGAACCAGTTATATCAACTTCAATTTATGATAAACACTGTTACTTTCTCGCAAAAGTGATGTCTAGGCTAAAGCATATGTTAAAAACGTCTGCATTTTGTAGTAAAATTGTTACTTTCTCACAACAGTGATGTCAAGACTAGAGCATATGTTGAAAACGTCTGCATTTTGTAGTAAAATTGTTACTTTCTCACAACAGTGATGTCAAGGTTAGAGCATATGTTGAGAACGTCTGCATTTTGTAATAAGATTGTTACCTTTTCACGACAGCGATGTCAAGGCTAGAGCATATGTTGAAAACGTCTGCATTTTGATATAAAATTGTTACTTTCTCACAACAGTGATGTCAAGGCTAGAGCATATGTTGAAAATGTCTGCATTTTGTAATAAAATTGTTACTTTCTCACAACAGTGATGTCAAGGCTAGAGCATATGTTGAGAACGTCTGCATTTTGTAATAAATTTGTTACTTTTTCACAACAGTGATGTCAAGGCTAGAGTATATGTTGCAAACGTCTGCATTTTGTTGAAAAATTGTTACTTTCTCACAACAGTGATGTCAAGGCTAGAGTATATATTGCAAACGTCTGCATTTTGTTGAAAAATTGTTATTTTCTCACAACAGTGATGTCAAGGTTAGAGCATATGTTGAAAACGTCTGCATTTTGTAGTAAAATTGTTACTTTTTCACAACAGTGATGTCAAGGTTAGAGCATATGTTGAAAATGTCTGCATTTTGTAATAAAATTGTTACTTTCTCACAACAGTGATGTCAAGGCTAGAGCATATGTTGAGAACGTCTGCATTTTGTAATAAAATTGTTACTTTTTCACGACAGTGATGTCAAGGCTAGAGCATATGTTGAAAACGTCTGCATTTTGTAATAAAATTGTTACTTTCTCACAACAGTGATGTCAAGGCTAGAGCATATGTTGAAAACGTCTGCATTTTGTAATAAAATTGTTACTTTTTCACGACAGTGATGTCAAGGCTAGAGGTTATGTTGAAAACGTCTGCATTTTGTAGTAAAATTGTTACTTTTTCACAACAGTGATGTCAAGGCTAGAGCATATGTTGCAAACGTCTGCATTTTGTTGAAAAATTGTTATTTTCTCACAACAGTGATGTCAAGGTTAGAGCATTTGTTGAAAACGTCTGCATTTTGTTGAAAAATTGTTATTTTCTCACAACAGTGATGTCAAGGTTAGAGCATTTGTTGAAAACGTCTGCATTTTGTAATAAAATTGTTACTTTCTCACAACAGTGATGTCAAGGCTAGAGTATATGTTGCAAACGTCTGCATTTTGTAGTAAAATTGTTATTTTCTCACAACAGTGATGTCAAGGCTAGAGCATGTGTTGAAAACATCTGCATTTTGTAGTAAAATTGTTATTTTCTCGCAACAGTGATATCTCGCCTGGAGCATATGTTGAAAACGTCTGCATTTCATAGTAATCAAACTAAACGATAAATGTCATCCTAATTACCATATTCTATTAATTGTAAATGATATTGGTGACATTTACCGCCATTTTCCAGTCATTGAAAATGATGTTTATATTACGCTGCTAAATTACAAGGAAAAATACTGGATTCTATTTCAGGAAGCGTTATATAGGCATGTCGGCTGGATAGTTAACAAGATCCTGTTACCATGGCAACAAAGAAAGATCCGGATGTTGACGGAGGATACGCCTGGTGCATTCTCACAGGTAAGGAAAGCAGTCGAAACTTCTCGGATACCGACGAAATCAAATTTTGTTAAATGTCAAATGTTGTTGAATTGGCGTCACTGAATGATTTTGTTCTGTTGTGTTTAAAGTAAGTGTTGACACTTTAGTAGAACGTCGGTCCCAGGTACGGAAGGCACCGGGTTAGATCCCCGGTCGCAACATACCAAAATAGTTAAAATGGTAGTGGTATAGCTCCCATACTAACGCTCAAATATAAGGGTAGTTCCACGACTGGTTGATCCGGTGTCAAAACAATGTGACTGGGCGTGGTATCATGCCAGGTGTTCACGGCATTCTATACACAGTGAAGGCAGTATTATATCTGCTTTATGTGGACACCGTCTCCAGATAACTGAACTACTGTTGGCGGGATATACCGAATAAACATAGAAGAAATTTGTATAACTCAGTTCGTTGTGTCTAAACCATAGCTGTGCTCTTGGGTTGTCTCAGGGCTTAGAATTGTCTCTTAAAGCTTAAAAGAGCTTATTAGGGATTGTTTCAGAGTCATCGGGTATTTACTTAGAGCGTTATAAGAGATCGGAGCTTATTAAGGTCGTCTCAGGGTCTTTTCTCTTGTCTTAGAGCATATACAGGTTGTCGTTGAGACTATATCGACCGTCTCAGGGTCTACCAGGGATGTCTCGGGGCTTGTTAAGGTCGTCTCAGCGCCTATAATGGTTGTCTCAGGGCTACATGGGATGCCTAAGAGCTTATAAAGATTGTCTTATAGCCTATGAGTGTATACCCAACCTATAATGGTAGTCTCAGGGTCGTAAGTGTTGTCTCAGGGTCTACAATGGATGTCTCAGAGCTGAAGTGCTGTCTCAGGGTCTACAATGGATGTCTCAGAGCTGAAGTGTTGTCTCAGGGTCTACAATGGATGTCTCAGGGCTGAAGCGTTGTCTCAGGGTCTACAACGGATGTCTCAGAGCTGAAGTGCTGTCTCAGGGTCTACAATGGATGTGTCAGAGCTAAGGTATTTTCTCTGGGTCTACAATGGATGTCTCAGAGCTGAAGCGTTGTCTCAGGGTCTACAATGGATGTCTCAGAGCTGAAGCGTTGTCTCAGGGTATACAACGGATGTCTCAGAGCTGAAGCGTTGTCTCAGGGTCTACAATGGATGTCTCAGAGCTGAAGCGTTGTCTCAGGGTCGACAATGGATGTCTCAGAGCTGAAGCGTTGTCTCAGGGTCTACAATGGATGTCTCAGAGCTGAATCGTTGTCTCAGGGTCTACAACGGATGTCTCAGAGCTGAAGTGTTGTCTCAGGGTCGACAATTGATGTCTCAGAGCTGAAGCGTTG